>JAQFVV010000060.1:86059-686059 GCA_028023455.1 Epiperipatus broadwayi
ACGAATCCATGCAAGCATCTATAAACAACTTAAATTTTATACATTTAAATAATCTTTACAATAAAAAAAAAAAAATGGAAATGATGTTTATCAATCGGGAAACATTAAAATTAAACATTATTAATTTGATTTAAAAACTTAAAAGTCAGATAGAAGTTCTTATTTTCAGTTATTAATTACTTGCAATTTTAGGAAAGTTCTTATTAGATAGACACAATAGTTCATACTTTACGGATTTAATAGATTGAGAAGTCCATCTTCGTGATCACTTCCGTAGATTTTGTCCTTTGAAATGAAACTGCGACTTGCCATGCATTTAGTCAGGAACTGTCATCCAGAGGCCTCAACTGGTTATCCGGAAAATTAAATTTATTGCAGACTTCCACATCGTGAAAATCTGCAATATAGCTAGTTATAACGATCTATTCATAGTCAGCTCTCAGATAACAATTTTAATAATCATTTGGCTTTTATATTTTTCTTAGCCTCTTATCATTTGATCATAGGATTCAATCGGCAATACGTCACTAATCCTCTGGTGTTTCAGTTACGGTCCGTGCTGAATTTCTGGTGTTTGCATTGGTCATTTAATTTCTTTGTACTCTCTTATCTAACGTTTCATCTGACTTTTTAATTAAACGCTTTTAGATAATTAATAAACAATCATTTCCCTTTATAGATTACAGGAATTAATTAATACCTGTTTTTATTTTAACTTACGTTATTTTTTTATTAAAATATTTTTATATTTCAATCTTGTATCTTTTTATTAAAAAAATACGTTCAAATACTTTTTTTTTTTTTTTTATGAAAAAAAATATTTTTAAAGTTTAGCATCTGTGCGAATGTATATACGTATAACAAACATTTTTAATTTTAGCGTTTAGTTTTTTACTCTTATTTGCGAACTTGTAAGTTTTTATTTTAAATTAATGTAACGACATATCTATGTATCGTTACAATATATATATATTGTATTAGATGTCTTGTTAGCCACAAGGGAATCATATAGTTATAATCTAATTCTAAGAGTCTCTCCCTCTCCCTGATTACAAAGCTAATTAAAATAAAGTATTATATGAGGTTGGAATGAGTTGTGAAAGAATATGTTACCCTAGTGGTGATTTTGATCTCTGCTCATTCCGACCGTTACAAAACACGGTACTGATAAATGCTAGTGTGTACATATGAAATGAAATATGATATAAAAGGGCACTGCCAACTTGAATTTTATAAACTAATAACCATTTCCATTTATTTATAAGATATAACTAAGTCAGGCACACACCCACAAAGTTAAAATAATCACTTTAGAATTTATACAATGAATAAGCATATACAAAAATAACTAAATAAAAGTAACTTAATAACTAATATAAAAGAAATAAATTAGAATACAGTAAATGAACTATACTGACTTATTAAAGCCTTTCCTAATTTTTTTTTTGTTAAAGTTTCAAGAGGAATAGTCTTACCATGATATATATATATTTATGACTTCCACTACTAATCAGTATGAGTTGAAATCTTGATGTCTCTTTGTTTTCTAATTAATATGATTTAAGTGTTTCGTTTTTAAAAAGGCTAGGGGCATATATTCTTCATAGGCAATGTAATTAATTCAGTGTTATGGCATTAAAGTCAAGTTCAGGCAATCCTTGGAAGATGATTACATAATTATGGCAGGCTGGTACCTGTTTAAATTTCTGACAATGCATTTTCTGTGACTGTATCAACAAATAATAATCCTTAAATCAAAAGGTTCTCTTTCTGGTAATGATGATCTATATTTAATAAATCATTTTTTCCAACAACAATAATGTACATATCAGCCCCAATAATAGTTTACAAAAGAAAAAGTTTCAGCTTTTTCCAATAATTAAAACTAGACTGATTTTTTTTTTAATGTTCCAGTCTAGCGCTAAAGAAAAAATGTGGCCATTGTTTCTGAAATCTTTTTTAGAATTCTTTTATATTTTTCTTGTTAATATTTTTGCTTTTTAATTAAAAATACATAATAGATTAGTAATTAAAAATATATAATAAATTAATGACTTTTTAAAATCTTTTTCTACAAAACTAATCCAGTTAACTTGTTTGAAAAAAATAATAATAATGTACGTTTGAATCTTTTTTGCTTCAATTTATATGACCTTACATGGTTTAAATTTCTCTACTAAAGATTATTTTAATAAATGTTTTAACTTTATTTATATTTCTATTTTTTTTATTTAACCCAAGTAAAGTACTTTTATATATCTCACTTATGCACATATATACATGCCCATTCAAAAAAAAAAAAATACTATTAAATCATTGCATTTCTTTTTCAATCAATTATTATTATTAATTTTGTAATGATCAATGAATTTTACCAGCACAGTGTCATATTGTAATTCTATTTACAACGTAATAATTCCTTCTCACTTGCGTTGCACTATAATATTAATTCAGGATTATTACCTTCTAAATAGAATTATAACCTGACATGGCATTAGCAAAACTCATTGATCATTACATAGTTAACATCTAATATGGACACGAACTAAATTTCAATATTTCATAAATGTTAATAAGATTACTAAAAGAAATGGTTATAAAGTGAATGATTTAATATATTCACATTCTCATGCCAAGACACTAAAGACTGACCTATATAAATGCATTTACATTCGAAAATAATATTTTTTTCAAAGTCTTTCTCTTGTGGCTGGAATGAGAGTATCCTCACATTTAACATTACTGATTTAATATTATATTATGGCACAAGTGAGGAGAGATTATTACTTTCTAAATAGAATTATTATTAATATCTAAAAAAAATTTATAACCTATTATATACTTATTATATAAACTATATACGGCTGGCTGATTATCTTCTCAGGCTTCCATTTCCAGTATTACAATAATATATATATATATCATTAATATTAGTCAACACTTAGCCGATCCGAATATCAACAATCTCAACCTACTGTCAAGGTACCTTCCTTTTAATAATAAAGATGATACACATTGGGCTATGTTTAATTTAATATATATATATATATCAGAACTTGAATTCAGACTTTCAAACCCCCACAGCTATTCAATCCATCTTATACAACTGATACACATAACCAAATACATGTGAAAAAGATAAATGATCTCCAATACACGTATTTTGTGCTGAACCATCACTCATCAGTTGGTCCAGTTCACTATCTCCAACATATATATACACTCACTGCTCAATTTTATTAAGATAGAAAATCTTCAAACTTTAATAGACAGGCTTCAATCTTTTCAACTCTTCAGCCAATCATATCATTGAAAATCTGAGAATGGAAGCTTGTCCATTAATGTTTGAAGATTTGTTATCTTAATATAAACCGAGCAGTGATTGTATATATTTGTTGGAGATGGTAATCTGGATCAATTGATGAGTGCTGGTTCAGCACAAAATACATATACTGGAGATCATTTATCTTTTTCACATTACATGGACATGTGTATCAGTTGTGTAAGATGGATTGGACAGCTGTGGGGGTTCGAAAGTTTGAGTTCAATTCCCTTATAATAACATTAAGTCTAGTATAGACAATATGCATATATTTAAATATTGTACATATATATAATAAAATGTATTCTACCAGAATATGTAGCCAGTTATCAACTATTATGGTAATAAATCTTTAGAACAAAATAATATTTGCTACTTTGCTGAACCAGGTTTTTAATACAATATATCTTTATGAAAGCATGACTACAAGGAATATTAGCAAATCCATTAGCATATCCATTTGCATAATAAACATATACCAAACTAGTCACTGATTGCCATATATATTAGCATATTTTCATATTTGCATGTGTAAATTGACCTAGCCATTACTATATTATCAGATTAAATGATCAGTGTTTGTCGAGATGAATACTATCAGCTCTTATATTTATGAAGTTTGTAGAATTAATTACATGCCAAACTTATCTTATTTCATATTATTATTTTTTAAACCAATAATTTTACCATTGGTAGGTTTAAAGGAATGATCAGATTATTTCATGGTCTACAAACACCAAGCTATAAGCACTAGTGTATTTAACTCTGCTATACAGATGAGCATACTGAGTGATTTTAGATTTTAAGTTTGCATGTATCTCCCCATAATATCTGCCATTGCAAAAGTGACAAGCCAAGGTGTAAAACAATTGAGCTTTATCATTATCTTTAATCCTATCTTTAGAATTGTTAATAAGTCTATTTATTGATAAGAGGCATCTAAAACCAATATTAAAGTTTGTGTGCTCAATCAATATTTTTGAATGTATATTATGAATGTAAGACATATTAATTCATGTTTCAGGGTTAGATGTTTTGTCAAATTTATGTCTAAAATGAAGTTTTTTTATTTGTTTGTAAAGCAATTTTGTAATAACCAACTTCAATTAAATCTCACATAATCACCGTTTCTTATGCTTGCTGATAACTGTTATTAAACAGGAAAAACTCTCCATACTGTAGTACCACTCAGTGCAATCCAGAATAATCAATGGATTCCAGAAGGCTTGTGCATAAAATCCCTATCTAGTGCTTACTCATCCAATATCCCCAGACTAGTTTCTGGCTTGTGGTCTTCATCAGTAAGGAGCTTTGGATCTGAGAGCACTGCACCTTCTGGCATCCATTAATTACTCTGGCTTTCACTGAGTGGCACTACTATATGGAGTTTTTCCTGTTTAATTAAATCTATTTTATAACATTCTAAATTATTTTTCTATCAGCTTCAAACTTACAAACTTTTGAATTCCTAAGCAAAAAGGCTTTAAAGTCTGCTAATTTATACTGAAATGGAATTTTTGAATGTCGATACACATAATCCCAAATACTAAGAGGTTTTACAATTATTCAATAACCAATATAATTATTTAACATTAAACTCTTTTCATATACTAATGAAATACTTTGAAGAAACTTGAGCTGAGTCAAGCCTTATGAAAAGATAGAACCATATAGATGTATTGTAGCACTAAATTAACTTTCAGTGAATTCCCACCAGAATTATGGTGCAAAAATAATTAATTAACTATGCCAGAACATAGTTAATTAATTAATTTTGCTATGAGTTTACCAAGAATTCACTGAAAGTTAACTTAGAGCTATTAAGTTAGAATATATCTATATGGTTATACCTTTTCATAGTAGCTTGACTCAGCTCAAGTTTTTTTCGAGTAAATAACTAATAGTATAATTCTGTCTTATCAATTTCAAATCCAGAAATTTAATAGATTGATTATAGTTTCCCTTTTCTATTACCCATTCAATTTCAGGAAATTTTTTCAATTTATTAAACATTTCATGAATAATGTTAAGGGGAGAACTAACAAAGACATCATCTACATATCTAATGTATATAACTTCTTTATTGGCATCTAATGACCTCCCTTTTGAGAAACACTACTGCTAAGTCACATGTCATGCCACTAACAGACAAGTCCATAGGCCAATTTGTAGTCATAATAAAAATATAGTCTCTAAATGTAGAATACAAATTATTATTGAATCAGTATAAAATGTATATAATAAATTGAGCTCTTTTACCAGTATCCAAACTATGCTCCATATTTATAGATTAATTCTAGTAACAAATCCATAGAGTTCAGTCACATCAAAAGAATCCATTCTAAATTCTTTGTAGCTATTTAGATTCTTATATTATTAACAAAGTCAAATGATGATTTAATTATTAAATTTCCAAAACTGAGCTCAGACTGAATTTATCCTGCAATGTGTTTATATGCTCCCCTAAAATTGATCATAAGTCTTAATAGATAACCATTCTTATGTAGCTTTACATTAGTGAATATCCTTGGATTGGCAACTGCTGAAGAGTATATTTTAAGATAATTACAAAGAGAAAATGATTTGTTGTCACACTTTCTGAGAATATTAGAGACAATTGTCTTTTAAGATTATAAACATTGAGTTGTTCAAACTTAATCAAACTAATTTGCTGATTTATTTTTTCAACATAAACTGTTTTTTGTTAGTAGCACAAATCGATTTTTTGTGTTCTTCTTAAAACCTACAATGTCCTTTCTTACCAGAAATTTATTAAACTTAATAATCTTATTACTTCAGCATCTATTAGAAATAGAACTGTGACAATAATTAAGTAAAGCATCTACATTTTTTGTTATGGGATCTTTATTTGCACTGTTATTCACTTCATTTTCAAAATCTGCTACTAATTTTATTTGGAAATTATACCAGGCATTTACCACAAAACATGGACTCAATCATAGTTATGAAATTAGGGAGTGTATAAGTTTGACTCATGATAAATTAATGACATTTGCAGTGCTCACTAAATCAGATAACATTGTATTTTGTTTCTCTGCAAAGAAGAAGATCTTATATTTCTTTAAGTTGATGTAGATGTATCCATTCTGATCTTAGCTTTGGAATTTAACAATTATATCCATGAAGAATTTTAAAAGGCTTATCTTCAATATGATTAAACTTTACAGATCTGTTTACAGAATTTTGTTGATAAATATTATGCCAGAACTATTGAAGCAAAGTTCAGTTAGTGGTAAAAAGACATAATTTATCATGAACATTGTATAGTGGATCAATGATAATTTTCATGCTACAATTAGGAGTGACACTTTTATTATGACTACAAATTGACCCAAGGTTTTGTCTATTAGTGGTACGATATGTAACTTAGTAGTAGATTTCATTAAAAGAGAGGTTATTCAACCTCATTTAGGTTCCAACAAAGAAGTTTGTTTATGCTCCTCCTAAGCTTATTCATTAAATTTTTTAACAAATTAAAGAAATTTCCTAAAATTAAAGGGGTAATGAAAAAGTAAGACAATTATCAATCTATTAAATTTCTGGATTTGAAATTGATAAGACAGAATTATATTATTGATTATTTAATGATTGTAAAACCTCTTAGTATTATAAGGTTATATACATCCATCTCAACAAATCCATTTCACTATAAAATGGCAGGCTTTAAAGTCTTTTTATTTAGAAATTCAAAATATTATAAGTTTGAAACTGATAGAAAAAATAATTTAGAGTGTTATGAAAAAGATTTAATTGAAGTTGGTTATTCCATGGTCATGCTCAACAAACAGATAAGAAAATTTAATATTAAATAATAATTTGATAGAACATCTAATTATAATCCATGGAGTGATATGCCTTACATCCCTAATATACATACAAAAATAATATTGATTATGCACAAACAATTTAATATTGGTTTTAAATGTCCCTTATTGCTAAATAGACTTATTAACAATTCTAAAAATAAGATTAAAGATGATGATAAGCTTTAATTGTTATATGCCCTAGATTGTCACTTTTGCAATGTCAAACATTAAGGAGAGACCCATGCAAACTTAAAATCTAAAATCACTCAGTATGCTCATCTGTATAACAGAGTTAAATGCAATAATGCTTATAGCTCAATGTTTGTAGACCATGAGAAAAATCTGATCACTTATTTAAACCTGCCAATGGTAAAATTATTTGGTTTAGAAAGTAATAATAAAAAATGCAAAATAAAAAAAGTTTGGCATATAATTAGTTATAAAAACTTCATGCATATAAGAACCAGTAGCAAACAATGATCACTTAATCTAATGAAATAGCCAACTGGTAGATCAATTTACACATGAAAATATGCAAATATGTTATTTCATAGGGTAATCAGTGAGTAGTTTGGTGTATGCTTATATAAATGTGGATAGTCACACATTGACAAAGATATGTATCAAAAGCCTACTCAGCAAGATAACAAATATTGTTTTGAACAAAAGATTTATTATGTAATACTTAATAATTGTTTACTTACTCAGGTAGAATATATTTTATTGCATATTATCTATGATATATACATATAATATATATATATATATATATATATATATATATATTAGAAGGGACTTGGACTCAGATGTTCAAGCTCCTTAGAGCTATCCACGTTATCTTACACAATTGATACTCATGACCTCATACATATGGAAAAGATAAACGATCACTAATATATGTATTTAGTGCTAAACCATCACTCATTAGTTGGTTCAGATTATTATCTTCCACACATATACAAAATCAGTGCTCAGTTTATATTAAGATAGCAAATTTTCAAATTTTAATGGAAAAGCTTAAATCTCCATTCTCCAACTCTTTATTTATTCATATCATTGGGATTTCAAGGATGGAACTCTCAAAGCTCTTGTTAATGCCAATATTATTCTCATACTTATGTTGATTTTAAGTCACTCTGATCCCTCACATATAGCACCTTAATATATCCATTTAATTATGCAGAAAAGGGATGGGTAGAATACAAGCCAAATATGTAATATTTAAATACATGTATATTGTTTACACTAAACTTAATGTAAATAGAAAAGACTTGAACTCAAACTTTCAATTTCTTTATAGCTATCCATTCCATCTTATACAACTGAAACACATGACCACATACATATGAAAAAAATAAATGATCACAAATATACATATTTCATGCTGGACTAGCACTCATTAGTTGGCCCAGTTCTCCAACATTAAGAATACAAGAATGGAAACAAGCACTTTGAGGGTTCCATCCTCAGATTCTCAATGATGGTAATCTAGACCAACTGATGAGTGCTGGTTCAGCATGAAATATGTATATTGATGATCATTTACCTTTTTCACATGTATGTGATCATGTGTATCATTTGTTTAAGTGGATAGCTACAAAAAGCTTTAAAGTCTAGGTTCAAGTCCCTTCTAATTATATTGTTTAGTTTAGACAATATATATGTATTCATATATATATATATGTTGTGCCCTTTTCTATAGGTCAGTAATAGTTTATAACAGTCAATTACTAAAAAATTTTAAATTTAGAATATGTTCTTTTAATACATTAATTATAGTAAGTCAATTATATCTGTAAAGTACAATTTGAAGCTAAAGAAAATACGTAGTATATAAAATTATAGTGAATTATTTAAAAAGTAGTTATGTAAAGTTTAAAATATTGTTTCATATGGTTGTAAAAGCTGGCCATATTAAATAACACAGCTATAAAAATTAAAAGTATATTTAATAAATTCGATTTTAATAGTTTAAAACTGATAAGTTAATAAATACAGTGTTTAAATTTATAATCATATTTAATAAACAAAAATTAATATCGTACATTTTAAAAATAAACTTTATGATGGTGAGAATTATATTTCATTCTATATTTTCTAAATTGTTCTTCCAAATTTTTTATAATTATTTTATATAATATAATAAGGGTATCAATTTTATTAGTCTAGGCAGAGAAATAGATTGAAAATCGTCTGTCAAAGTTATTAATCAGGTGACTTTTAATGTATACTATCACACACACACGTGTTTGAATTAATAATAAAGTTTAAAATATTTTAAAAGTTATATTATAGAATTGGATAGAATTATTGCCTATCATAAAAGTAAATAGTATTAAACATTAAGTTAACTATCATATGTAATGTTTTAAATAATGTAATAAAGACGAATACATTCATAATATAAAAATTAAATATTTTATTTAAATAAAAACAAGATAAATTGAAAATAAATAAAAAATGGAATAGGTTATTAAAGTTATTTTAAAAGTTATTTTAAATGTTTAAATAGTTTTAATAAAATAATAATTTATTTAAAAGTAATATTTTAAATAATATTTTAAGTTCATTACGTCACAATTTCTAATTTTGAAATTCAATTCTACTTGAAATTGGAAATATGTAAATTTGTTCTCAAGCTAAAGTAAGAATTAACCAATAGGAATAGGTATTCTTACAGACTATAAATATCATCGTAACTAAGTTATCGGGGGAGATTAATAATGTATTGAAACCGGAGAAAGTCAATTTTTTTTTGGTACTTTCTTATTGTTTATTTTGCAAAAAACTAATTGATAATTTTAAAGTGTTTTTGCAAAAGAAAGTTTTAGAAAAAAATTATATATTTAGAAACTTCGTGGAGATGATTTTCTAATTTTTTAAAGTACTTATCAGTCGTATTTTATCTAAAAAGTTTAACCTAAACTACGCAATAAAAAATGGATATACTACGAAATAAAATGGATATAAATTGTAATACTGAAAAAATATTTGAAATATTTATTGATACAGCTTTATTTATGCATAACTGGAGAACTTTTTTGGTACATAATAAAAAAAAAGCCACAGCACGGACATCATACGGAGTCTAATGAAAAAATTGGAGACGCATTATTATTTATAAACCTATCCAAGATTTATTTTAAATGGTAATAAGATAGTTATATATTGCATGAATTATTTTATATAGTATGATATTCAAAGGAATAAAATGTTATATCCTTTCTGAAGGTAACATTTTTTAAAAATATTTTTCAAGAATTAAATAAAGAACTCAGGAAAATATGTTACAGAAGCGTTTTGGTATTAAAATATCCGTTCTTCGAATTATTTAAAATGTACTTGGAAAAGATTTGTTCAAAAGTACTTGAAGTTTTTATTTTAAAAGAGATTTATAAAAAATACCAAGCGAAAGTTTAAATGTATCAAGAAGGAAACATAGATAAAAAGTGAACACATAGATGAATAAAAAGATGGATCCATGGAAATACAAATAGTACTTAAAAGTTTATCGAATATTTTTAAAATTAAATTAGATGGATTGATGCATCGGATTCGCAGAGAATATTGGTAGAGAAGATTAAGAAGCTTCACGGGATTAATTAATATTATCATCCTAAAAATTAAAACCAAGGATTATTTTCTAAATTTTACTAAATGGATTAATAATTATTTTTATTTTAAACTTTAACGCGCTTAGAGGAGAACATTTTTAAAAACTCTAGAGAAAATAATAAACATTTTGGACTTATCAGGAACTATCGTCAAGAAAATATGTAACTATAGTTTTGATTATTTTTATTTTGTTAACCTAGTTTAAATCTAAATTTTTATATAAGATTAGGAAAACATAAAAACATTAATTTATTAATATTAAAATTTTATAATATAACAATCTAATAATTTAGCTAAAAATATTTTAATATAAAGTGTATGGGTATGAATTTTTTTTATTTATATCTGCAATGCTCAAGTGGATAAAGAAAAGCCTACTGAACACGATGACTAGATAAAGGTTATTGGTAATAATAATAACTATTGATAATTTATAATGTATATTTTTTTTGTTTTCTTTAGATCATCCATAAATTGAAAGAATGAAGTGTAAAAGTTTTTTTAATTATATGTAACACATTTTCATACAACATTTTTAAAAAAAAAACATTATGAGATAGGATTGATTTGAAAATATGCATACGACGATTTTTTTTTTTATTAGTAATATAATCCAACATAACAAATAATTATGTGATTCTTTTAAACTTTTCATGTCATTGGATATTCAAATATTGTCTAAGTAGATTGTATATAATTAAACGTATAGAATGATGAAGTAAGCAGACTTTTCTTATGGGATAGTAAGATTGTTTAACTATTAATGAATTTTATTTATTGTTTTGTAAATGTAGATAGTTATTTTATCGATGTAAGATGTAAAAAAATCTTGAGAAATAATGTTGAGATAGTGGCTTGGAAGTACTATAGTTAGCAGGAAACCAAGATGATGTATATTTAAAATAGGATATGATAAGGAATGGGAATAATATTTAGTCTTTATGTGGTTATCAGCATAGTTAACAAAGCCCTATGACTGATACACATTTTATTGGACAGTGTGTATATTTCTTTGAATATTTGATGTTCTAATAAAGCTGAAGAAATAGCTTTAACATCGTCCCTGTACTAGAGGATATTAGGCAGGTAAATGCCATACCTCTTCGCACTGTGCCATGATTTTGAGATATGTTAAGAGTAATACTCTAGCTTTCTTCCTTAATCCTATGCATCTGTTTTTGCTATCTTTATTTCATGTAACTGCATCGTTCAGTAAGATATATTTAAGAGAAATGATAAATAATTTAGAACTTAGGTTATGCTATCGTTTTTTGGATAAGATTAGTTTATTTGCTTATAAGGAGCAGAATATTATAACTTAAAATTGAAGATCCAAAGTATCCTAAGGAAAGAAAAGAATCATCGAATATATTTTGAATTTTATTTCGGAAATGAAATATAAATTTTTTTAAATAAGGTATCTAAACAAAGATATTTTCTTTAAAGTGATAATAATTTTAAATGCTTTAGTATTATTTTTTTTTAAGAGAAAAATAAATATTGCATTTTTTTTTTAAAATACAATAGTACAAAGTAAATTACGTAAACAATATGCATAGTATATTTTTTGTTTATTGATTAACAGAAATATATTAATGATTACACTTATATCATACTAAAGTAAGGCTTAAAGAAGAATATATTATGATTAGTAAACATTGTGTGATAAATACTAAAATCTAGTACTGAATTTTTGGATAATATTTTGTGTAACATCTTTGACTTTGCAAGATGAAATTTTTTTAATATTTTGAGAAATCCATACTCATTATAAAATTTTGTTTTCTATAGAATGTTTTCTAAGTATGAATTTTTTTAAAAAATAAGATAGTTTAATAATATTAAGGATAAAATGCTGTTGCTAATAAAGTAGATAAATATACTTGTAATAAGTTAACCATAATGAGAAACCAAATAATAACATTTTTTTTAACTTTGTCCTAAATCTAAATAAAGATATAATTGAAATATAAATTATTTTTTTATAACCCGGTAGATCAAACTGTAAAGTAAAAAAAGGTTAAGGATATCCACTGTAAATAATGTAAATAAATTGTTATTTATTTGTTGTTAGTAATAAACTTTGTTAAATTTTGTTATTTAAAAAATTTTGTGTCCGAGTTATTTATTTCTCCACATCGCTGCATGAAAACATGATATATGCATAATAATCGAAACAAATATATAATTTTTTTTTTAAAAAAAAAAAAAAGATAAATAGAGAATTATTTTAAGAATTTTAAATATTTTATTGGTATTCATTATAATTAAATAATCATAATCTTACATTATTTTATTGGTCACAAATCAGTTATCACAATATTATGTTAAATTATATGCTATCAGTTGCCACACATATTTTGTTTGTCAGATTATTAAAATGCTACCACGTATTTATTATATCATTACATGAAGATATAAGATCATATTATATTATTTCATTATTTTATTATGGTAATAAAATTATAGTAAAAAGAAAAGATACACAGAATTAGTTAAACAATGAAGAATATTATTATTGTTATTTATTATTATTAGTTTAAGTGTAGTAGATTATGACATAAAATCCCTTCTCATATTTTACTACCAAATTTTATTAACTTAGAATAAACTTTATGAACCTGAGATTATTTATTTGAGCTAGATTATTACAAATAGAAAATTAAGATTTAATTATTAGTTTAGTCTTAGTGAGTAGAAGTTATTAAAGTCATAAGAATACTATGAGTTTGTTATTTGAAATAGTAATAAAGGGGGGATAGTGTTCTTATGCCATTGAGGTAGTATCCTGTGGGATATTGGCTCAATGTAATCTATCTTGTCACCTATATTTTCACTTCAAGTCTCATGAAAATATTAAATATTTATTTAATATATTTTTATAAACTGAACCTTATTCGTATTTTAAATTTGAGCTAGTGGAATATTTTAATTTTAATGCTGAATATTTTAGTTATTAATCATTAACTGAGCTAGAACCTATTTTATTTTATACCATATATTTGGAAGTGGAGCTACACGTAGACAAGGTTAGAATATATATATATATATATATATATAGATATATATATATATATATAGTTTAAAGAATAGATGGATTCATTCTATTCTTTATCATTTGCTAATAAATATTATTTATCCATAGCTTATATTTAAATGTTACCTACATTAAACTATGTGTATTTGATATTTACAATTACAAATATAAATTTCATTAATGTTGTTTTAAAAAACTAGACTCTGTTATTATTGTTTATTTGTACAATTGTAATTTCAAAGTAATTTATGCCATATTTAAATCATATTAATATATATTTTTGACTCTTTATTTGCAATAATATTAGAAAGCGACTAATGTAGTTATAAAAATAAACTATTCAAAGATTTTTTCATAGTAGAGTAAGTTATAGACTCTAGCAAAGTAACTAAATAATTCCTTGAATTGTACAATAAGAAGATGATATTAGAATAGTAATGACCTGAGAATTCAAGTTAGAAGCTTTAGTAAAATAGTGACATACAAATGAGAATCTTATTATATAGCTAAAATCCTTAATTGTTGAGGATATTTATTTATTAACTCTTTTTTGTTTCTTATAAAATTGGATAATAATACGTTTGCTTACGTTTTTGCTAGTGTGAGGAGTTAGCCAAAAAAGTTATATAGAATTCTAAATGACAATATAAATTTCTACAAAAAATAAAACATATTGTTTAAAAAAAAAATCGACTTTAGTCATTATTTCTATTTGGGAATTCTAAATCGAATATTCAAAAATTATTTTTTGTCAAAATTCAAAATTGCAAATACTTTTCTTTAAATTGGTCTATACTCTAATTGAAAATGTATTCAAACTCTTAAATAACTAATTGCAAATGACAAGAAACAGCAAAAACAATTTTCTTGCGGCATAAAAAGAATTTAAACTGGTCCTGTTTCTTCTTAGGCATATTTCGCTTTCTGGAATCAAATCTAGGTTCTTCTTTTGCCTTGCTGCTATGTTCACCAATAAGATGAAGCTTAAGAATTAAATTTATTTATTGTAAGAAAGTTAGTAGTATTAAAAATCTGACATATTTAAACTGAAGGATTGCATTAAAATAATAACTGTAATAGTTATCAAACGATCCATTTGGGGATTTATTTCAACTATTAAGACTAATAATTAAAGAAGATTATTAAATATTTAAAACTTTACTCAGAAGAGAAAAAAAATATTTATTTACTAGTAAGATAACATTTTATCAGAATATAAATGATAAATTAATATAAAGTAGTTAATTTAATAAAAAAAATCATAAATACTATCATCGTCATCATTAACAATCGCTCATAAACGAGCATTATCATTTCACTTCCACCAACAATAACAGTAGCAATGCATTAGAGATTAATTTTGTATTGGTTGTGAAAAATCATTCCACAAAATATAAATATGACTACATATAGCTCATACTGGTTCTTTAATCTGTTACCTTATAATGCTATTTTTTTAATAAATTCTATAAAAAGTTCTAGTTTGTGAACTGCTTCAACATTTATACCTAATTGCAGTTCTTTGTTGTATTCTGTTCTCGTCTATTTCTTTCCAATAAAAACAATTCGTAATATGCATTTTTAAAATGTCATTAAGATAGTTTTTTATGATGTAAACAGTCTCGTGAATTCTGTTCTCATTCATTTACTTCACGTGTCCAATTTAACAAAGATATTATTTTACATAGTAGACTTTATAAGATTATATCCAGAAAGATGAAAACACATTGATTGATTTTATGAGCTTGCTATCATGTTTTTAAAATTGTATGGAGCATGACTTTATGTTATATCAATAGGAAGTCCAGGTCTTACTTCCATACCACATAGGGGCAAAATAACAGCTCTCAGTGCAGCTAACTTAATTACAGTAATTATATTATTATATGGAAAATATTCTAATTTTTAATTTATTAAATGTAATTGCAGCATATTGGAATTTGTGTCGGATTCCAATATTTGAGTTTACTTTTCTACATAAAAAGGTACAAAAATCTTTAAATTGTTTCATATTCTCAAACTGGTAACCAAACTAAAAGATTTTTTTTACCACCATTGGCAAATAAAACCAATGAAGTGATGGAAAATTAAGCAGCACTAAGTTAAACTCTTTATATGTTGTTTTTAAAGCAATAAAAACAATATAGAAATAAAACAAACTAACTCCTCCTTTTTAAAACTTGTTTTTTATATGACTATTACATGAAAAAAAATCCAACGTTTCGACTATTTTATATAGTCTTTTTCAAGGCACACTAAAATAAAATAATATATATATAAGAAATAACACATATTCCATAAAAATAAATAAATAAATAAAAAATTACAAAATATATTCATAACCAAAAATTTAGCTTATCTCACTCCCCTTTTCTATTTTTGTTGGTAATATTTATGTTTGTTGGTAATAGGAAAGGGGAGTGAGATAAGGTAAATTTTTGGTTATGAATATATTTTGTAATTTTTTATTTATTTATTTATTTATTTTTATGGAATATGTGTTATTTGTTATATATATGTTATTTTATTTTAGTGTGCCTTGAAAAAGACTATATAAAATAGTCGAAACATTGGATTTTTTTTTTTCATGTAATAGTCATATAAAAAACAAGTTTTAAAAGGAGGAGTTAGTTTGTTTTATTTCTATTTTGGATAATTATGAACTATTTTGAAAAGAAGAACTCTGTGCTTGATATATTAAATTATTTAATAAAAACAATCTGTAGAACATCTTTTATATTAATAAAAATTGTATAATTATCAGTCTACAGTAATTTAAGAATGAAGATGAAGTTTTCATACTATAACTATAATAGTAAAAATAAGTCATCCAGTAATAATATAGAAAAAAATAAATCTAGATTTATGTCAACTTTAATTCCATCTAAATATATTTATATTTATAAATTTTTGGTGCAATTATTTGCATCACATTTATTTATAATACAAATATCAATTACAAAGTTTTCACTTGAATTACTACTGTAAAGTTTTTGTTGAATTTGAATATGATAAATATACAATGAATTTCATTGCATTTAGTATTGCTTTCTTTTGTAATCATATTTTTAATTTAAATAAGTAAAAGTATTATTTCATTTCTTATCTTATTAATTGTGGATGATTACAAATTTATTATGTAATTATTTATTTTTAAAACAAATTTTTATCTCAAATAATTTTTTTTAAATTAAATTATGTGTAATTATTTCTGAAATTTTATCATTTATAATCGATTAAAAGCAATAAAGTTTCATAAATTTAAAAAAATAATAAAAGTCATATGACTTTTGCCGATTAAAATAAATTCTTTTGCACTACTGATTCAAAACAACCATCTGAAATAACATTTAAAAATTAATGTATAGTTTTCAGTAGAGATATCATAAAACTGCTTCAACAAACACTGCTTTATTATATGCTCTTCAAATAAATAATAAATAAATGAAACAATAAAAGCATTAAAATTTGTAAATTAATTAGAAAAATGTAAATTATGTATATAAATAAAAATTTCCAACATGGTCCCCATTCTTTTTTATGTCACAATATGTATTATAAATTGCGCTATCAAATTCATACCAATTTATTCAATAATACTTTTTGCTATTTTTGAAAGAAAGCAATAAATGTGTTTTCTTTGGTCTTCACTCTTTTCCCCATAAAATTTAAAATTTTATTTGAAATGACTTCAAAGCTTAAATTTAATAATCATAGCAATTTCATGAAGTCTAAGAAAATTTGTGAAATGCATACACTAGATAATAAATTGATAATTGTTGGTTTAATTATATTTTTAAAAATGTCCATTTGATTTAGAAAAGTGAATACTCATTCATGAATATAA
Source organism: Epiperipatus broadwayi (assembly GCA_028023455.1). Taxonomy (NCBI): domain Eukaryota; kingdom Metazoa; phylum Onychophora; class Udeonychophora; order Euonychophora; family Peripatidae; genus Epiperipatus; species Epiperipatus broadwayi. Next base: position 103,708 of record JAQFVV010000060.1, read on the forward strand.
AAAAAATCTTTTTTATAACAATAAAGAAATATACTTTTTAAAAAGGTGTTATCAGTTTTCTTTAATTGCCTGGTAGTGAGATATAAATGTTTTTCTTTGTTAAATTTACCTTATAGCTTTGAATAAGAAAGTACCCATTTACTGATCAGTAATTTATAACTATAAACTGGATGCCTGAAACTATGACTGTAAACCTAATGAATAATATTTCTGTAGTGTAATTTTCCCTACAGCTCTCTCATGCAAGGTTATTTATTAAGTGAGTAATCTATAGTCTAATGAATGACTAATAAAAATTATTAATATGACTGTCCTTGCAATCTACAAAAAAAATTTACATTTTCCTGAATCTGTTTTAAACCCAGATTAACAACATTGCATTAGATACGTTACCATTATGATATAAATCCCTTCATATATTATTGTAGTAAACTATATTTCAATATAAAATTACATTTATTATATATAAGAAATCATTTTGTATTCTACTAAATTTTATTATCAATAGATTTTTTTTATGTCTGCAAAAGTAAAATTTTATTTGATCTTTGTTATTTCACGTGTCTAATCAAAATTAAATCTTAATTAATTTTAAATTAATAACATGTTTTGCCCATTTGTTATTCTCTCTTTTTTAAATTCAGATCTGATTATAATATCTCATTAATTTCAATAATCATTTAATAAATTTTTATTTTAATTCAGATGTTAAAAATAATTTGAATGCTTCATAATTATTTAATTTGCTCTTTATTTTCCATTCTCATTTTCTTGGCAGAATTTAATAATTCATCTCTAATTTATATTCAGAAATAATATTTTTTTGCTTAATTATCTATCACAGTTAATAATTTATGTAAAAAAATATATAATAAAAGATTAATATCAAGTTTTAAACATTTTAATATATGCTATCTTTTTTGTGGTTTAGAATTATAAAATCATACAGTAAAAAAATAAAACCTTTGAAATAATCAGTGATATTTTGATCTATTTAACAGAGTATCATGTGACTTCGTTATAGCTTAAATAAAGTGTTTATATGACTGTGTAAATAAGCTCAATCATTTATCGTGTAAACTTTGATTATTTATCGATGATAAAAATAGATGTTGGAGAAGGATTAAGCATTCAATTTCTTCGGATGTTACCCATGTTTAATTTCCAAAATAGCGGTCTAACTAAAACAATTTCATTCAATTATCCAAATAAATATTTTTTACAGAATTGAGAATTGATCCATAGCTCTTAAGTTCAAAATTCCTAACACTGAGCTAAGTTATTCAGGTTTAAATCTTGATAGAATTTCATACTTAATGCCATTAAATGGTTAATTTATTTTAAATAGAAGTTTATTTTTAGTCCAAATTAATTTAAATTTTTGAAAACATTTTCAACTAAATGCTCATCAAACCTCCTACTCATACATCTGAAATCTGTAGCACCAATGGCACACAAACTGGCAGGACTTAAGGCATCCTCATGTAGAAATTTTTATCTGTATAAAAATGAGTCAACCATAAAAATAATATTGACACATACATATCTGATCAGCACAACATTGGATTTAAGTTTTCTTCTCTCATTCAAACTGTCAATAACTTTTATTATAAAATGCAACACCCACTCCCAACAACCAATATCAAACCTTGGCTGTCTCTTCCTCACATACCCAAAATGACTTTTTTGAATTATTAAATTATTGTTCCCACCCATCAAGTTGAACTCCACCCTCCTCTCTCTTTGTATGTGTTAAAATCAACAATTCAAATGATAGACTATCACCGAATCGTCATTTTCAAATTGTATATAAAATCAAATGCCAAGATTTTTCCTGCCACTCTGTTTACTATGGTGAATCTAGATCAACCTGTCCCTGATTGGCTGAGCATAAATACTTGTGTAACTGGGCAAAAACATATCTGGACACTACATCAATTGTTTTTAGAATTTCACTAATTCCAGCCAACAATTTGAGCCCACATGTTTCAATATCATTTGCTTAAACACAATGACACTAAATAAGAGATCAAGTAGGCTTGGTATATTTCCAAGGATGCATTATGCAAATAATATGCTAATTTGTTAGCTTTTAAACAGGGTCTTATTTCCTTATCTCTATGACAAGCATTACTATATTTATGACAATCATCTTTTGAAAGCATGCTAAGCACCACAGTATTTTTATTGTTAATAAAACTTTGCTCTTAATACAGTTTGAGTACTTGTACATATATTACATTTGCAGGGATAAAATGTTCATAAATACTACTCATTATAAAGTATACATATAAGTTTGTAATCATATGGCTTTATTATCATAGTGTTCTGTATTGTTTACTGTAGTTGTATGGTGACAAATGCTCTTGAAAGAATTTTTCTTCTAAATATATAAAATGTTTTCAATTAGTCAGTTAAAATGAAATTAGGGAGTTCAATTTGGCTTGTGGGTGTTTAAATATCGCATGCCCTTTTGATCAAACTACAATAAACTTACAATACAAGCAAATACTACTATAAAATATAGTCCTATTATTTCTATACAAAATTGTCAATATTCTTTTATGATATTGATTAAATGTAAAATTCTGATTAAAAATAAACTCAGATATGGAAACATACAAAATTAAACAAATAAACCTTTTGATGATGGTCTTCAAATTTCCTGACCATTTGCATTTAGAAATTATGCATACCTATGTTAATCTGAAAAATATTGGATTGACCCTTATTTTATAGCTACTTCTCTTATTACAAGTTTGTGTTATTGTTTATTTATCTATTTTATAGAATTTATTCAGGTAAATTATTTGAGTTATTTATAAGTGGACTCTGTAATGGATTAGAAGATAATTTTTTGACTTTTTAAATAATATATTGCCTAAATATCTAAATAAGAAATGCTTAATTTTCTAGGAGATTGTGTAATATTTGATCATCTGAAGTGATAGATTAAACATCAATACAAGATAACTTTAGCAGTGTTTCAAACTGTACAGGATAAAAAATAAATGAGTGATTTGTTTTTAGGAAATCATATGTTGAATAGTCACCAAAAGTAATATGTTAAATTTCAATCAAACATTAGCTTATAAGTCTGTAATTTTCCTTTACATTGAATCGCAAAGTAAAGGCTATCATGTGATTGTTCATTATTTTACCATATGAAAAATTTGGATTATTCAATAGATTGTGGTGTAAAAGTGGTTAAAGCATTTTATAATTTAACATTTAGGTCAACTCTCACCTTGTTCAATAAATGAATATTTATCTAGTATTAGATTAAAATACAAGAATAAAACCTCTTAATAACTACAAGTATATAGATTAGTAAGTAATGCTCTTTCCTTTACTGTTTCTCCATGAAAGGACTGTTAGAATAGCCCTTTCACTGCAGAGATATATTTATGCATAAATGGTATTTATATATTGTCATATCTGACCTTACCTTTAGAAGTGGACAATTTCAGATTCCTTGCCTGATTGGCTAGTACCCAGTTGCTATCTAAAGGGATTAAATCTTTCACTGGAGTTTGTGCACCAAATCTGCATGTTTCCAGTAAGTGTAGGGGATATGCCATTAAATAGTCAGCCTTTTGGAGGCAAGGCAGAGAGAGAGAGAGAGAGCAATTACTTCTGTCAACTTGAATGATTGAACATGCTTTTGAATAAACCCTCTGCCATCAGCAAGGGTAGTCTTTCTATTCATTATCACAATGTCCACACAGTGAGGCAAGTCCACCTAAAAACTGTAAAATGCTACATCCAGCTAAATACATAGCTGGAAGAGTCTTACTAGAGCTCATGAGACAGGCTAATCATTTAGTTGGAAATGAGTTCTGTACTTGGCACAACTACCTCAGCATTAACTTGTATAAACCATATATGTATTATAACGGTCGGGGATTATTGAAAGTTAGCAGTCTTACCATATGTCATTCAGGGCACCACCAGGCCATTTGAACCTGTAAAATTTATATAATAGGCAGATATGTGACTGTTAAAATCTAACTTTTACACATATATTTTATTTCGACCATCAGCCCATGCTGCTAGTTCATGGAGACGCTGAGATTTAATATAAAGCTTACTTAAAAGAAATATATTAATATTTAAAAAAAAATGAAATAAGCCACTGCCAGTAATTAATACACAAACATTTATTAACGCACATATAAATAAAATTGAGGAATAAAATTTCTTTAGATTTTAATATTAATTTTTAAATTTAAATTATTATTTTAAACCATTTACACAGATGGACATTTTATAAAAGTTGGTATTATAATGTTGAGTATAGATAGGCTACATAGATTACCGTTAAAATCTTTTCAAACAATTGTTCAATCTCAGACTAAAAGTTCGCAGCTAAACCAACTCCTGCTTCCAGGTATATAGTCACAACCAATGCAATATGAAGATGCTAGCATAAAACCATGCTGACAGAAATGTGCATCTGACAGCATGATATTATTTGAGGGACATAATCCTCATCCAGTACAGGGATGTGTGTCTGTCTGGTGAAGTAATCATGTATATAAAATAATTAAAAAGAAATGCTACATATGGGGGGAGAGGGGTCTTAATGTCAACTTATAGTCCCTATCCATAGAGCTAAAAAGGGGTCAATGGCACAGGAAATACATCTGCATCCATTGTAATGCAATGACTACATCTTTGGGTCATGCATTTAATTGGGATTTGCCTTGTATGCTAAACACGCTTCACATTACATTGATATAAACACCCATATATCCTTCCACCAGCCTCGACCTAACTATGAGACAAATAGCCTGAAATTTAAACCCATTCAAAATAAATATAAACGATTAAAATATAAAGTCACTGATGGAATTGCAGAGGGAAATTTACAAGAAACCCAATGGCATTCATCATAAGATACCGCAATGACACCAATAACTTAAAAGATATTCGAATAAATACATTTTTAGATACTCAACGTGAGGTATCATATTTACTGAATATCTATATATTTTAATCAATATGAAAATAAAATAATTAAATGATGATGAATCCATGCAGTCATCTATACACAACTTAAATTTAATGCATTTAAATAATTTAGTCAATAAATAAAAAAAATGGAAATGATTAACTCAGCAAACTCAAAATATTTAAAATTGAACATCAATAATTGATTTTGAAATCTTAGATTAAAGTTCATTTTAAAAATTAGGTTTAGCTTGTCAAATCTTAATGAAAGTTCTTAATTACTTTTATTTTTATTTTTCAGTTCATGTCTTACAGTAGAAGAGCTCCCAGTCCTGCTGCCAATTCCTGCAAAGACTTTATTAGTTATAATTTCATGGAAGATTGGTCTGTTGTTCATTCCATATTTCTCAATCTGGAGGCTGCCTTAGCTGGTTCAATCCTGGTACTATTTAATTTCAATACCCATATGATTCAGGGTGTGCCACAGTACCATTCATAATTCAGTCATTTCATTTGAAATAAGTGAGAGAGGGTGACAAGTGCATCTTATCGCCCCTCTCAAAAATCAAGCTGGAACTGTCCTTAATTTCAATATTTTTCTTTTTATACATATCATCTGGATTCACTGAACAATCAATCATTTTCATTACGGTCCGAGTGTTGGTTTTCTGCTTCTATTGGACATTTTGCTTCAGAGCAGAAAACAATCTTTAATTTTTATCTATCTTTCATCTGAATTTTTAATTATATAAGATCCCCAAGGGCTAGTTTGCTTTTCAATAATTAATAATACAATCATTTCCATTTTGAGATTTCAGGAATTAATTAATACCTGTTTCTATTTTTACTTACTTTATTTTTTTCTAAAATATTTTATATTTGGATCTTTTATCTTTTTTTTATAAAAAAGTATGTTCAAATATTTTTTTATTATTTAAAAAAAAATACTTTTAAAGTTTTGCATCTGTGCGAATATATATACATTTAACAACTCTTTAATTTTTTTTTAGTTTTAGTTTTTATTTATGAACTTAAGTTTTTATTTTAATCTTAAATTAATGTAACAGCATATTATATACCATTACAGGATATTATTGTTTAACTAACAAGTGTGTATATTTTCTAGTACTAATAAATTGTACATATTAATTGTTGAGTAGTTTTTTTTTTTGTATGTCTGTTGGTTTGGAAATCTGTAAACCTAACCAAACACAACAGATCTAGCACAGTTGCAGGAAAATTTTTTCCTCATGGCTGGAAAAATCATATCTAAACATATAAAATAAATATGTGCGTATGTATATTGCATTTTGTGTTAAAAAAAAAAAGTTTGCTGTAATTTTATTACGGTGATTTTTTAAAAAACCATGCAAAACTGTCGAATAAAAATTGACCACAAACATAAAGGCATGTCAATTTGAAGCTACAACCAATCATGAGAGACTCACTCACAAGGCAGTGACAAAAGCTTGCCCTAGTGGTTTGAAAGCTTCATTAAGTTACTTACAATAATGGTTTGAAAGCTTCATTAAGTTACTTACAATAATGTATTAGTAAAACAAAAATAATTATGAGTGGTTACTTGGAAAATAAATACAAAAAATTTTAAAAAACTACAACAGAAGTACAAAATAATTATGAGTGGTAACTCACATAAATCAATAAAGATAGCTAAAGTAATCAGCTCTATGGAATCTTTTGATCCAGCTCAACCTGAGAGCTGGCCAAATTATAAAGAGTGTTTGATTTTTTACCTACAGGCTAACCAGTTTAAAAATCCTGAGATAAAGTTAGCCACAATAATGACCATTAGATCATTAACTGTGAATAGCCAATATACAATGCATGAGAAAGACTTTTTTTCTATTGCCTTGCAAAATCAGATCTTAACTTGTCACAAGCCAGATCATAGTTTTCAACACAAGCAATGTTTTATACATTATTTACATTTTTAAAAACATTTTTAAATAGTAATTCTTCCACATTCCATCATAGGTATTGTATTATTTGGGGCTTCTTTTGAAATTATAATCTGTGATATAACAAAAATGCATTGATTAAAACAATGTGACTGGTGGAATTTGATATCTATCCATGAACATAAAACTGCAATACCAATGATATCCAATGAAATGAACAATGGAAAAATCATCACATTTGAAATTTACCTGGAAATAAACAATGAAAAATACCTACTATTATTTTTTCTTGTCTTGCAGAATAAGATGATGGCTCATCATTTGCTTTTTTTAGTCTTTTCTCAGTGCACTTTCTATATTTTTTTAGCTTGTTAACTTTACTTGTGACAATATAGGCCAAAACTTCATTAGCCTCTCATGCCATTTAGTAATCTATCTGCACTAACCATATAAATTAAATTTTGTATTTGTGCATAGACATTTCATATACAAATTATAATCAAGATAAGTAGATGAATAAATAGGTAGATGGGTAGGTAGGTAAATAGGTGAGTAGGTATGTGAGTAAGTGGGTCTGTAGGTAGTTGGGCAGTTGGCAAGTGAGTGAGTGAGCAGCTGGACAAGTTGCTTACATATATACTTCCATACATATCTAAGTAGGCAAATGGGTGTAAAGTTAGCACATAGGCAGGGAAGAAAGTAAGTAATCAGTTATAAATAAAGATAAGTAGATATTAAATTGTTGGGTGAATGTATATCTTTTCATATATTTGAAGATATAATTGTTTAACATAGTTTTTTAATCTTTATTTTTTTAATAATAATAATAATAACAATAATAATAAATTGAACTGACAATAATAAGATTCAACATGTATCTTGCTATGGCATTGTAATACTATGTAACTATTGGATCAATAAAGTTTACTATTGTTGAAACTTAATAATAATAATAATAATAATAATAATGATGATGATGATGATGATGATGTTGATGATGTTGCAATGAGAAGTTATTTCTTTAAATAAAGATAGTATATTCAGCTAAAAATATTATGAAATGATAGAAAGTGAATGGATTATCAAAATATTTCTAAATGATAGATAAAAGCAATTTGGAAGAAAAAAAAAAAGAAATAGTATAATAAAATAGTACAGATTATTAACACTTGAAAAAAATGATTTTAAAATTAAATTGAATGAATATTATTGGAATGGGATTTTACCCAATAATGACAAATTAATGTCTGCATGTTTTACTGCAGTGGTAATAGCAAACTTGAGATTTAAATATCAATGGATTATACCTTTGCTTTATCATTTTTAATCCTCAAACATCATATGACTTTTTAGTAACATACAACTTGATTACCTATTGTCCTATGTAACTTAATGCAATGGTAGAGTTGTAATATCATGATCCACAAATTATAGTTCAGGTTGTTTATTTGTGGTGATTGTCCTTTAAATGAACTCTTGAGAAACAATCCATTCCATTGTATTTTTTATTGGTTGAGTAAAAAAGTAATATACAATATATATATTGACTAGTTTAGCTTTATGGTTGTAATATATATATATATATATGGGTGTGTGTGTGTGTGTGTGATAAACAAAACAAGTTATAAATTTCATAACTTGCTATAGCTTACATTTTATGATCACAAGATGGAGCTTTACCAATAGCTCACTATCAAGCTTTGTTTACATAAATGCTGAGAGAGAGAAAATTCAATATCACTTTCAAATTGTCTCCAACCTTTAAACCATGGTTTTGAGCTAGTTGGCTCATGTCAGTAAAGGGTAGGAAGACCAGAAACTAGATCTAAACATTAACTCTACTAATCAGCATTTACGAAACACTTTTTTATCAGCTTGAAAGCATGAATTTTTCAGATACCTAAATATCTTCAAATCCAATCAAACAACTAGATAGCTATGTGGGTCTGAATTCAGTTCTGTTTCACCATATAGTAAAAGCCTCTGCAATCTATATCATTGCAAAAACCTTCAAGGGTGCATTTATGATAAACAAAACAATTTATAAATTTCATAACTTGCTATAGCTTGCATTTTATGATCACTAGATGAAGCTTTACCAATAGCTCACTATCAAGCTTTGTTTACATAAATGCTGAGAGAGATAGAATTCAATACCTCAAATTGTCTCCAATCTTTAAAACCATGGTTTTGAGCTAGTGGGCTCACATCAGTAAAGGGTAGGAAGACCAGAAACTATATATATATATTGAAACAGACAGATCGAAGAATCGATCTTAGTTCATGGTTGTCATTTAAGAACGGTAATTCTAAACCACTATTTACCCGCAATGAGACTTTTTCTATTCCCAGCCACATAAATTTTAAGTTATTTATTTTGTGTTTGTTTAAAAAGAATTTAATGTAAAGAGTATGTGTATAAATGTCACAAATCATGATAAATAACATTCGTGTGTGTGTGGTTTGTGGATTTATATTAGCTCAATTTAAAAGTTCCAATTGCGTGTATATTTTCTGTAAATTTTAATTTTGCAAATTATACAAAGTCATTTAAAAATGCTGATCAAAAGTGACATTCCTTTGATCAGTATTTTTAATCAAAATCTTACTTGTACAAATGTATAGGATAATTAGTTTGTACTTCGATAAATTAAGATAATGAATTTATATTTTTGTATTCACGAATTCCGATGTAATTGTTTTGTCAATTTAGAATCATGTATTAAATTTAAAAATAAATGAAAACCGAACGTAGAACTCTTATCAAGAAAGGCAAAGGCTATTGTATAGTCAAACATTAGATATTGCTGGAGGCCAGAAAATCAAAGGAGGCGGAGTTATGAACAAAAACTAGGCAGAAAGGTCAACCGTAGCCATCTTAAATATAATATAGACACTCTAACTTTTGACTTGGCTGTGCTTAGATCGTCTCAAGACAGCAAAGTAGTTGTTCCAGAGAAATCACTTCAACCGTTATTAAGAAGTTGCCCGGTAAACTGCCATCATGATGGGCTAAGTCCAAGAAGCTGATTCCTGTTCTGCCAATTTAAATCTTTCGTACCGCTGATCTGTAATGTTTTCCGTGCTTCCAGTCTTCCAAATTCCAACATTTAAATTAACCATGCCGTTCTAAGAAATTCAAAATGCGCGCCTACGTTCTTCATACATATCACCGCAAGAAGAAAAGCCGGACGAAGAAAGAATGGTAACTTTTGTTACATGAACTTTTTAACTTTCCTCTCAGTAATAATTTTATATTTAATCTGTAAACCTAATTAATTGCATGTAAATTTCTTGTTTTCCAATTGAAAATGTTACACTAAAACCTGTCAGTAAATCTTTTCTCTAATATTTCTGGGCTCTAGTCTTTAGATGATAATTATTAATATTTGTGCCTACTAATAATCCATTTGTGAATACATTTATATTTTTACTATTACTTATTTTACAAACAAAACGATGCCAATAATAATATTTCTCAACTCTAATTAAAGTCAGTAAAGTTTATCTCATAATATTTATTATATTCATTTTAAAAGTAATTTTCTTGTATCGAACTAAAAATTGTTTCATTTATGTTGAGTTGAGAAATATTCAAATATTTTATTGTTTCTTTTACTTCGTCATGATATTTTAATCTATACTCCAAATCTCAAATACTTAAAATAGTCTAAAATTTTATTATAATTTTTTTTATATATTATTACAGAGTAAGAATAATAAGTGAATATTTTATTGCTATTATTACCTTCCGAACAATCTGGGGAGTTATGGGTTTCAGAGTGAAATTAATTAATTATTACTTTTGCGATCGTTTGATTTCACCATGTTTTTATTGAATAGTTATATCGGACTGTTGCGTAGAAAATGTTACGGAGAGAAAAGGTTTTATATAATTTCGTTTTAAAATCCACTTCCGATCACTCTTCCTCGATGTTACCGTGGCAATGCCTTTACCTTCGCCTAAGTTGGCGTCTCGTTTTACTACCACATGGAGAGAAAGAAATTCTTCTCCAGGTAATCTCTTGGATCACCGGGGTTCGAAAATGAGCCCGGCTGGTTGTAGTGTCCCGGATCTACTTGGGGGCATTAAGACTTGTCAAAGTACAAGCCGCCCGGTATTCCGTCAATGCACCGCAAGTTATTATTTGTAGTATACCTTAATCCCTGCAACCATCCGTACATCAGTATTATATATTATAGTTTTATATAAAACCACCTCCAATTATCCGTATACGCAATGGTTTGAATCTATTTAAATAAAACAACTTAATATAAAATAGTAGTTAAATATTTTAAATGCTCCAGTTACTCTGATTCTCATATCGACCTATACAACCAGTTAAAACACTTAAATATTGGCATGAGTTTTGTTAAGCAGTCTAAACCGATTATTAATGACTAGCAGCAATTTATTATAAAATACATATGAAAGTTTTACCGTACCTGTAAATGATATTATTCAATGCTTTCCATAATTTATTAAAAAAATTATCTAATCTAATTTTGTCTCTCTTGCATTATTACTCTCGAAATCTAGTTAATCACCTGCTGTCTGTATTGACAACTTAAATATATACATCAAATTATTAGCCGTACCAATATCCCGAATATAAGATATCTATGAAATAGCTGATTGTAGATAATTTAGTCTGTGTTTTTTCGATGAGCTAGTAAAGGGAAAACCCCGTACCGTTGTAATGTTGTCATCGGTTAGTCATGCCAGGGTTTTGGGTTTGAATTTAGTTTGCATTTTGGAATTTATTCCTAGACGTGGACTGGGTTTGAATTCGGATTACTGTGTGTGACTAAGCATGGTGGTTTTTACCGGTACAATATATATATATATAAAGAACATTCCAATAGCTCTAAACAAGCTTATTTTTTTATGATAAATGTTACAAGAGAAAGCATTCAAATCATATTTATCTAGGATTATCTTCATCCCCAGAATGATTTGGAGCTATGGCTCTTTTCAGTGAGGAGCTAGGACACCAAATTTTAAAAAAAATTAACTCAAGATAAACATTTATAAAAAAGTTAACTTTTAAAAAGATCTGAAATTTTTAGACATTTACAAGTCTTTAAATTCAGCTTTCAAATTGAAATAATAATATGGATCAGAACTTAATTCAGAAATCCCATATATTAATGTACTTTGTAATTTAATTTAGCCAATATATATATATATGTCCAAAAGATGGCGCTATACCAAAACCGCCGAACAAGTGTAAGATTTGTTTTACATAAACGAAAAAAGAGTCAGAAATTAACTACCTCTTTCAGTTGCTCACTCCCAGATCAGCTGATTTCAAGCTGGTTTGCTATCCTCAGTGGGAGATAGAGTATAGAAACTAGATCTAAACACTGACTCTCAAGTGTTTATGCAAAACGTTTCTATCAGATTGCAAGCGTGAATTTTTCAGACCGGAAAAGTCTTCAAACCCAGCCTAGCAAGCTAGATATTTATATGGGTCTGATCTCAGTTCAGAATCACCATATAATCAAAGTCTCTGCAATATATATCATTGCAAGAAAACCTTTTGCAATGATATATATTGCAGAGACTTTGATTATATGGTGATTCTGAACTGAGATCAGACCCATATAAATATCTAGCTTGCTAGGCTGGGTTTGAAGACTTTTCCGGTCTGAAAAATTCACGCTTGCAATCTGATAGAAACGTTTTGCATAAACACTTGAGAGTCAGTGTTTAGATCTAGTTTCTATACTCTATCTCCCACTGAGGATAGCAAACCAGCTTGAAATCAGCTGATCTGGGAGTGAGCAAATGAAAGAGGTAGTTAATTTCTGACTCTTTTTTCGTTTATGTAAAACAAATCTTACACTTGTTCGGCGGTTTTGGTATAGCGCCATCTTTTGGACATAAATAACAAGTGATAGCAGGTTACGTGATTAACTTGTATTTGTTTTTTCATAAATGTACCTTTAGAGTTTTCTTGCAATGATATATATTGCAGAGACTTTGATTATATGGTGATTCTGAACTGAGATCAGACCCATATAAATATCTAGCTTGCTAGGCTGGGTTTGAAGACTTTTCCGGTCTGAAAAATTCACGCTTGCAATCTGATAGAAACGTTTTGCATAAACACTTGAGAGTCAGTGTTTAGATCTAGTTTCTATACTCTATCTCCCACTGAGGATAGCAAACCAGCTTGAAATCAGCTGATCTGGGAGTGAGCAAATGAAAGAGGTAGTTAATTTCTGACTCTTTTTTTCATTTATGTAAAACAAATCTTACACTTGTTCGGCGGTTTTGGTATAGCGCCATCTTTTGGACATAAATAACAAGTGATAGCAGGTTACGTGATTAACTTGTATTTGTTTTTTCATAAATGTACCTTTAGAGTTTTCTTGCAATGATATATATTGCAGAGACTTTGATTATATGGTGATTCTGAACTGAGATCAGACCCATATAAATATCTAGCTTGCTAGGCTGGGTTTGAAGACTTTTCCGGTCTGAAAAATTCACGCTTGCAATCTGATAGAAACGTTTTGCATAAACACTTGAGAGTCAGTGTTTAGATCTAGTTTCTATACTCTATCTCCCACTGAGGATAGCAAACCAGCTTGAAATCAGCTGATCTGGGAGTGAGCAAATGAAAGAGGTAGTTAATTTCTGACTCTTTTTTCGTTTATGTAAAACAAATCTTACACTTGTTCGGCGGTTTTGGTATAGCGCCATCTTTTGGACATAAATAACAAGTGATAGCAGGTTACGTGATTAACTTGTATTTGTTTTTTCATATATATATATATATATATATATGGTTTCTGGATTTCAGTTGAAGAACTGAATTGTAAAAACTTATAGATGTTTAAAATTTTCAGATTTTCTTTTTAAGAGTTAACTTTTAGTTTTTTAAAATCTGGTGTCCTAACTTCTCACTGAAGAGAGGCATAGCTCAAAACAGGTCTGGGGATGGGATAAATCCTAGATAAAGATGATTGGAATGCTTTCCCTTGCAGCATTTTTCATAATAAAAAAAATACATTAGTTTAGAGCTTTTGGAATGCTCTTTATATTACATATTGGTAAATGCAAGCTATATAAGTCATGTGACATATAACATGATATATACATAAAAATATAATGAGACATTTTCTGTGCATTAACCCACAATTTAACCAGGCAATCATTATTTAAAATGAAAAGTAGAAACTAAAATCACATAATCTAGTGATAACTATAGCATAAGTATTAAAATAATTTTTATGGTGTTGTGCTTAGTTTGAAATCAGGTCATTTATAAAGCTTGCACCTGTAAACAGCAATGTTGTTAATAATAAAGATAATAGCTCATCAAATTTAACAGTGAGATAGTAGCCAAAGTAATTTTATGTAATACAGTAGAAAAACCTAATTATAAATTGGCACAAGATAATGCTATTTTAAAATGTTTTAAATAGGTTAGATTCATATATTTAAATAATAGATGTAAAATATTGATATAGAACTTATTTTAATTTTGTGAATAGAATACATATATTGTGAAATAATTTCCATTTTGTGCAAGAATAGACAATTGATCAGTGTGCATAATAAATTCATATTTGAAAGATAATAATTTATTTTTTTTAAAGAATAAATTACATTGATCAATTAAATTAATACTCTGTACAGGCTTACACACACCTTCACATGAGGGATTCAAACTCAGACTTTTACATGACCCTCAACTCTCCACGTCATCACATATTGCTGGTCCACCTGATCATACATATGTTGAAAAGATAAATAATCATCAATACCCATCCTTCATGTAAACCAGCAATCATCAGTTGGTCCAGATTACTATCTCCATACATATATACAATTAATGCTCAGTCTTATATTAAGATAGCCAATCTTCATACTTTAATGGATTGGCTTCAAACTACTCCAAACCACAACTCTTCAGCCATTTATTTCATTGAAAATCTGATGATGGAACATATTTAAAGAAGCCTGTCCATTAATGTATGAAGATTGGCTATCTTAATATAAAGCTGAGCACTGATTATATATATGTGCAGAGATAGTAATCTGGACCAACTGATGATTGCTGGTTTAGCATGAAACACATATATTGGTGATTATTTATCCTTTCAACATATATATGATCAGGTGGATAAGCAATATGAGATGGCATGAAGAGCTAAGAGTCATGTGAAAGTCTGAGTTTGAATCCCTTATATATTACATTATGTAGTGCAGGTGTGTGTAAGCCTGTACAGTGTATTAATTTACATGTTAAATAACAGTGCAGTAAAGGTCTGCCCATTCTTCACATATGTATGTAAATGAATTATTCTCCAGTATATGAGGGATCAGAATGACTAAATGGTCAACATGGATAGGATGACAACCTTGGCACTAACATGGGCTTTAAATGTTCCATCATCAGATTGTCAATGAAATGGATGGTTGAAGAGTTGAGGGTTGGAGTAGTTTAAAGCCTGTCCATTAAAATATGAAGATTGGCTATCTTAATATAAAGCTGAACACTGATTGTATATATGTGTGGAGATAGTAATCTGGACCAACTGATGGTTGCTGGTTTAGCATGAAATATGAATATTGATGATTATTTATCTTTTCAACATATTTTGATCAGATGGATCAGCAATATGAGATGGTGTGGAGAGCTGAGGTTTATGTAAATGTCTGAGTACGAATCCCTTATATATTGATCAATTAAATAAAAATTAGATTTAATAGAAAAAGAAATGTGTTTCTTTAATGTGTTTTATTTTGTAATAAAAAGAAATGAAATATTTTTAAGATTCTTATATTGTAATTTTTATTAATAATTATTATTATTCCATTAAAATATTATATCTATTAATTTTTAGGTTTGCACTAGGTGGCACTAATGTGTGAAAAAAATTACTATTCTTTTAACAGTTTCTATAAACATAAGAAAATGGACATATGTAAACTCAATACAGATTAACTTTGAAGCAGACATTAAAAGCATGCAACAAATCAACAAAGACAGTTCTGCAGACCACATAAAGTCATCATGGGACATTTAAAAACATGAGGCAATGCAACAAGATTTAGACTTTTTTTTAATTCATAGCTATATACAAAATAGATGTAAAAATTATTAACTGATATATTGATGTATCCTTTGAATAACCTCTGTATATACAAGTAATAAACATTCTTGATAAAAAAAAAAGCATAAGAAAAGGTAGTCATGTGATGTTTTAATAGTTTAATACTTATCCTAATCAAAGGATAAAACACTGAAATATATAAATAATGAACTACATTCAGATCTATATAACTATACATGTAAATTAATTTGGATTGAAAATATTTGTATGTTTATAGTTTAACTGATAACTTTATAGTTAAATAAAAAGATAATAGCAGAATGCCAAAAAGGAGGTGTATTAGATTCAAAGAGTCATTCGTGTCCACAGTTTCCAAATCCAAAGGTTTCTCACTAATGAAAGCCTTAAGCTAAACACTAGTCTGGGCATATTGGGTGGGAAAGCACTAGATAAGAACTATGATGCTCAAATGTCTAACGTTTATTGATTATTAGAGTTTGCATTAGATGGCACTATTATGTGGAAAATTTTTGCTACTGTTTTAATTATTATTATTATTATTATGGGTTATGCTTTAAAATAAAAATATTTATATCATATTTAAATCTATTGTTAAAATCTGGCACTGTGGAAAAAACAGACAAAATTATTTTTTTTAAAAGGACATAAATTTTAATACCGTGTCATTTTAGAATAAATTTTAATATGTTTCTTTCATACTTCAAAACATTTCATTTCAAATATTTTCTTTAAAAGATAAATTTAATCAGAATGTATGCTAAATTTTCCACAATCTAGTCTTTCTAAATAGTGGAATTCTTACCGTTTATAATTTCCATTGCTGAATTTTTAAACTGGATTCTACTAAAATAATTTCGACAGAAATATTTCTCATTTTCTCGGTGCCATACATGGCAAATTTTTATTCACATTTATAAAAGATGCCTAGGATAAATACTTTTTTTCTCCAAACTTGTAGTTTCCATTATTGCAAAGAAATGCTTCTCAAAAGATTTTTTTTTAAAATTCTTCAATCCGTATCTGTGGATAAAAAGAACAAGTAAATCTAGAATTACTAATAAATTTTTTTTTTTAAATAAAAAGATTACAAATACAGATTGACTTTTGTATCTAACTGCTTTGTTGACAATGGTCATGTACTTATAACAATACTTCATATTTTTAAAAGTAAAATTTGTATGTCCATGTTCAATGGAAACATATCTCAAATCAATAAAAATTATTAAATATATTGAAGGATATTTTACTACTTATGAAAATGTAAAAAGAATTAATATTTCATTTTTTTAATTAATATATGCTTTTCTTTAAATATACTTAAATCTGTATATCCTTGAGCAGAATTATAATTTTAAAAGTTATTAATATATCAATTATATATTTAGAATTTTAAATAGTTTTCTATTTAATCTTTTTTTTAAGATTAAAATAAAACAATTGTAATAGCAAAATATCACGTGGTGAGATACGTTATGTGCCTATTAAAATGTGTTAATTGAAGTTTATGAAAAATACTTATTATTATGAAGTAAATATTTATCAATTTTTATTGATAAAATAAATTTAAAAATATTAAATAATACTTTGATGAAGCAAAGCATACTAATTTGAAACAGATGTTTTAGTAGAGATTGTCTTTTATCAGTGTATGCATTACCTTAATGTAAAATACAGAAACTATATGCTACATAGCAGTTAACACAAATAAACAATATTTATTAACATATAGTTTTTGTAAGTTTACAAAGGACTATGTAGTATGTGCAAGATAACTAGACCTATTTGATTAATATTACAGCAGGTTTTGTTTCAAAAAACCTTATAATTACAAATCATCAGCTACAATTTCTTATTTCAATCTGCATATGCATAATTATATCAAGATAGATGATATAAAGTAAATAAATATTTTTATCCATATCACATTATACATATCCAGATATAAATCTATAACTCTATTAATAATAGTTATAAATTTAATCATTTTGATTTCTATTTATAAATATAACTGATGTTAGGAATTGATGATCAATATTGAAATGGAAACGTAATAAACTTAATTTTAATTTTGTTTAAACCACATTTTATTATTAGTGATATGCACTCAAAAGGTGATGATATATATAGATTTTAAAATTGGAGTATGTATTACTGAAGTTTAGTATTTTAATTACGTACTTTATTTTATTAATAAAGTTAATATTTTTAATTAAAATATTGTCCTATATTTTCAGTCAGTAGGTCACAACGCTATACAAATCATTAGCACAGATAATAGCCACTTCAGTAACCACCAAAAACAATCCATTTCATGTTCCAATGAAGAATGCTAAAACTCATGATTTGATTAAGTCAAATAAATTTTCATTCTGTTCACAAAATCAGGCCAAGTTTTAGCTACTCAATAAAAGAATTAGCAAGCTTAATATTGGAACTTTGTAATACAAGATACTTGTAATAAAACATAGACTATGATGATAAAATTAATTGAAAGAAAGTATTGTAAATTTATAATATTTTATTATTATCATTTTCCTTTATGAATATATTACATAAAGTATTTATTTGAAGTATGCTTTTAGGATCAAATCCATAATGCAACACATGATATTTGAAGCAATATTATAGCTTGATGACCCTAATATGTTTGAACATGCCATCTATAAAACTGTAATATTTTTTTTATGTTCATGCATCAATGACCAAAATTTAAGGGAAAACAGATACCTCCATGCTTCTTAAGCATAAAACTACAAATTCATATATGAACATAAAGAATCCACATTGTTACATAGATACAGCATTTTTAAAAATACTGCAACTATAGCATAGTTTAAAAAATTATATTCATAAAAGTAAGATCATCTATATTGTTAGAAATTGCATGTTAGCAACTGTTACAGTGTCTTTCTAATATTAAAAATAGTACTACCAATGAATGACACTTTCAGTATGTGACTGGTATATACATATGCCCAACAGATAATAGTGACATTTGATATAGACAAACTTTAAAATTTAGGGATAGCTTAATAAAAATAAATATAGAAATATAGTAATAAAGTTGATTTAATATTTTGAAACCATGATGTGTAGGTATAAAAATGATAGGTAGTGTATTCTTTATAATAATTTGTAGCAGTATAAAGTAAAATATTTATGGGTATATTATGTTTTAAGTGTATTTTCCATAAAGGTTTACTAAGCCAAGAAATTCGATGAAATTATATATGAAACACTGCATATTTTTTATACTTGTACTTGAAGATATGTTCAACCTTAAACAAGTTGCCAAATGTCTTATACCTTGACTTATTATAAAAGTATCTTTTCCCCTAATATGTTTTTTAGCTGTTATCATCATCACCATCATTAACCATTATCAATCCACCGTAGAATGAAGGTCTCTCCAAGTTCAATCCATCTTTTCCAATCATTAGCTTCTCTTCTTCCCATCATCCCTGCACACTTTCTTATTTCATCTATTCATCTCACATGTGGTCACTTTTTGGATCTTTTACAATCTCTTGGACTCCAGTTTAAAATAAAGTTTTAAATACTAGAGACTTAGTTCTTGTTTATTATTTGTTGATGTTTATTTAGAATTACTAAAAATGGAATTCCTGGTTTTATTTATATTAGTTAATTAATCTTGGTGAATTTGGATTGTGACTAAAGAATGCCATCAGATTGTACTCAGGGGGAAATACTTTAAATAATGCACCAAACTATCACATTTAAATGAAAATACTCTTAAATAAGATTCAACACTTTCTACATGGAATTGATAATGTTGGATCTGTCACAAAAAATATTTATTAGATTTTTTTTAGATAACAGATAAGTAGCTTTACTATTATACAAATAAACATGCACACTTTATAATTGAGTATATTTGAAATTTTATCCAGACACATAAAAATGATGTTTACAATAAATTTAATTTATTGCAGCTACCCATGTTAAATTTATGCTTAATTAAAAAATATTGGAGTTTTAGAATATATTTTAAACATACAGGCTTAAGGAAACAATACTCTGAAAAAAAAGCAGCAGAACAAAACTTACAATAATATAATGATTTATATATAATTCATTTATTTAAGAAATGGTTTGATCTTTTCAAAAATATATAATAAATTGGGCTAAAGTAATATTAGTATTGTAAATTAATGTTCAAAGAGTACACAGGGCTACATTATTTTGAGTCAATTGTGAGAAAGAGGATATTATTTATTGCAGATGTTATTAAATGTATTTGGGTCAGCAAAATAGAGTGATGAAAACTTATAAAATCACTAAGATATGTACATATATATATATATGGATATTTATTTCAGTTTAGCATTATGCACTGGGATTATATATATATGTATAACTAAAGAGTATGTGGTCATGTGTATCAGTTATATTGGATAGAGTGAGTGACTGTAGGGGTCTTGAAAGTGTGGGTTCAAATCGCCTTTAATTATATCTAGGTTAAGTATATATATATTATACTTATATTTCAATTATATATATATATAATATTCGAGATTAAAACATAACTGTACAATAAATATTTTATAATACTCTCTAGCCTAGCATAAGTCAAAATTAAGAAAAATAAAGCAGCTACCTATTTTTGTGCTTCATTAATTAATATAGAAGCTTGTCAAAAATTACTGGTTACAACGAATAAATATTTAAATCAATTGTGCAATATATATATATATATCAGTAAAAGCCAGACAATACTTAGACAATCCCAATATCAATAACAATCAACAATTTCAAACTGTTGTCAAGGCAACCTCCTTTTAACAATAATGGTAGAATCCCTATTAAAGGTCTAATATATATATATTGTAATTATAATTCAAATAATAAATTTAACAGTTTACAAACTATTATAAACAATCCTTAAATCTGCATGGTTAATTTTTTAAACCTGCCTCAACTGCCTTTTTTTTTTTTTAATTTAATGGCAGTTGAGGCAGGTTTAAGAAATTAACCGAAACTACTTATGCAGATTTAAGGATTGTTTATAATAGTTTGTAAACCGTTAAATTTATTATTTCAATTATAATTTTGTTTTAATTAATGGACATTTAATTTTATTACATATATATATGTGTGTGTTAAGTAAATGAGTGTATTTAAAATAAAGAGCAAATGTAAATATACCACCAAAACTAATCTAAAAAAAAAAGTTTTTCAAAGATAAAGTTCCTAGCTATTTACACTGCATTATTATTGATTTTCTCCTGTTTACATAATAAATAATTAGACTAGAAGTGCAGTTTCTAAAATGAAGTGTGACTACATTAAAATTAAATCAGTATCTACTTGGGAAAAGAGGCTAAATTGTAGGAGAAAGCATGTGATATCAGAATTATATTAAATATCATGCTTAGAAGAATACCTCATCCCATTGCTGATAATATTTTATAATGGAAATAAAGTGTATGATAAAAAGCAATGTAATAGTAACAACCAAGAAAAAAACTAGAGCAATAAGCAAAAAGAAATATATATAATAAAATATTTTAATATCTGATTTATTTTAAATATCCTTGGATAGCCATATAAAATTCTGTCTTAAAATTTTTTTATAATACATTAAGTAGAGATGGAACATCAATTAATAGTAACCTCTAGTTAACTAGCTTATTGAGGGTGGAGCAGAGCAGAATAAATTCTATCTAGAGGAAAAGACCTTAATCACAAATAACAAAAAAATATCTATAGAAAGAAAATGTAATAAATAGAGCATTAAAGCAAAAATTACATTTATGAATCATTGTAATTAGATGTTGTAATGTCATATTTTAGATAAATCTCAAAAGATCACAGGATATTTATATATTATAATTCAGAAATTTGAAGAGATTGCATTGGGAATGAAATCTTAATTGATCCACAAACAACAATTTTTCTAAAAGTGATGCATTAAACATTTGAAGCCAATTAATAACAAATGGATGCTAATTACCAACAAATATGTAAAAAATAAATGGGGATATAAAAAACATGAAAATGAATCAGCAATTAAAAAAAGCCAATAATGGAAATAAAGCTGCAATAACAAATGAAGTAATAATTAGAACCTAACTTGCAAGGATTATGGCCTAAAATTTTGAATGAACAATATGTCATGCACAGAAGTTGACTAATAAAACATGATAGCAGAATTAGAAATTATAATTAATAGAATTAAACACAGAGTAAAATATAAAAATAATTAGAGATAATGGGATCATTTAAAAAATTTTGATAGTAACCTGAAAATTATTTGATAATTTTATCTCAAAACAAATATTTTATAACTAAATTATAAGACATAGTAATTACATCTCATGAACCAAATGAATCTATAAAATAATAAGGAATAAGATACTTGTCAATGAAAAAAAATATAATAACTCAATAAAAATAAGTTATGATAAAAAGATTAAAATTTTACAGGAATATTTCGGTAAAAAAAGATGAAAATGAACAAATACTAAATTAATAACAAACTATAATGTCTAAACAAGAGTTTACTGAAAGAGGAGAAATAGAAAAAAATGAAATATTCAGTAGATTAAATGCAAAGATAGTTGGATAAAAAGAGCTATTTATTAGATAAAACAGTCTAAAAGAAATAAAAAATGGATTGGAGTTGGCATAAAAAATTTTAAAAGAATAGAAAATTTAATGAAAATGTTGTAATAAAAGAGAGAAAACTTATTCAAAGTAAAATACAAGTGACATACTTAGGTATTGGTTTAGAGTTAAAAAATATAAGAAACAAAGATAAAAACACAAAAAAAGAATAAATGAAAAACAGTGCAGTATAAAGGATATAGTGGAGCTACAAACCATGCTTTATTTTGCTCTGATTCTTTTCATAAGAAAAGGTATGTAGTGTGTAATAGCTCACCTTTTGTTGATAAACATTGATCACACTAGAATATATATATATATATTATTTGTTGAACTGCAACTAGATAGTACTTTTCAACATTCACATATTTATAAAACACAAATGCTTTTTTATGTTGTATGTATAAACAAAATTTTAAAAAATAATAATATAATTATTAATAAAAAAAGAGAGAGAGAATATTTACATATATTTTACCAAATGTCTGTTCACTCATGAGTTCACTGGAGCAAGAAAAGTAAGAAAAAAACTACTCGTATTTTTATTTTTAAAATAAAGTAAATTGTATGGTTTTATTTTTTTGTCAATAACTTTTTTCATTTAATAAAAACATAATAGAGTAGATTCTTTAACAAGAAGCTATGATCTCTTTTATTTGTTTAATTTTTTTAAGTTAGTATTATCTTTAAGCATTTTGTAAAACTTCTAACATTATTTCTAGAAAATAATTTATTATGCAAAATACTGCATAATGTAGGAAAGGATAATAATAAAAAAATTATGTGCATTCAACATAAAATGAAATTTTATTTATATATATAATTATGTATAACATTCAGAGAAAAAAGGGCTGCTCAAATATAAAATTTGTGAATTTTAATGGGGGTTTTGCTTTTTATTTACAGTTTTATGTGTTTGTTTACATTTTACTTTGGATAGTATATAAGTCAAGTTGCATAATAGATACAGCATTGTTCATGGCTCCACTGTATATGATAAACTCTTTAGAGATGGGAAATAGATTAATTTATTTGTACAGATTGGGGATATAATTAGAAAGATTTATTTGGCTGTTGTGACCAGAGAAGACAAATTAAATTGTAATTAGACAAATAATACTAGATTATATAAAAGAAGAATAAGTATAATATCCATTATTAATTATTATAAGAAGAAAATTGTTTTAATAATCTTAATGGATGATCTATGATATTACAATAATTTTTGTGTAAGGGTTATTTATCATGGAGATATCCATATCAATAAATCACAAGACTATAAATATATATTGCTTATAATAACTTCTTTCATATACATTTCAATGCAAACAATTTTTAAAAAAAAAACTTCTTTATTTTCCTTACAGTTTCAACTGTCCAGAGCTTTTCAAACCTCCTCTGCTTATTTTAAAGCAGAGGAGTTTTGAAATGCTCTGATGAAGACTACTGGACAATCGAAACTGTAAGGAAAATAAAGAAATTTTTTTAAGAAAACTTGTTTGCATTAAAGTGTATATGAAAGAAGTTATTATAAGATATATATATATATATATATATATATATATATATATATATATATATATATATATATATATATATATATATATATATATATATATATATATATATATATGAAGATATGCAAAGAAAGTAAAAGAAGAATAAGAATACATATTTCTAATAAAACTATAAATACAAAAGTTCTTATCTTTGTATAAAGGATCACTTAAGCTTATGAGACAGTGTGATGAAACTGCATTTTAGTAAAAGGAAATTCTGGAATAAAAAAAAAGATCAGATAATATAAGGCCTAGCGTTAGATTTATGTTAGTTTATATAAGTTTGAGTATCAAAATAATTGTTCAGATTTTTTTAATGAAGAAAAAAGAAATATTTTTTATGAGTTTAATATTACTTTTTCATAGAATAATTAACACAAGCATATAAATTAATAATAATAACTATTATTATAATAAATAAATAATCCTCATCAAAATTATCGTTGAGGTAGTAAATTAAGTTAATTTTAATGTAATATTCAAAAAAGACGTAGAAATAAGTACAAGCAAGCACTATTCTAAAAATGTTTATAATAAGCTAGAGGCAAGCTTTAAAAATTGGAGTTAAAATACTGATTTGAATTGAATAAATTTATACATATTATATAACTTATTTTAATATCGATAAATAGGACTTCTACATCATGTAATTATTTCCATTTCATGTAAGAATAGATTGTTGTTGAGGACAGATGTGTGTATGCATGTAGAGATTCACATAATATAGTTAGTTATACAATAAATTTGTATTTAAAATATAATAAATTAAATTTTCCTTTAAAAAACATTGATCAATTAAATGAAAATTAAATTTAATAAGAAATTTAATGTTTACGTTTAAAAAAAACTGACTAAATATTTTAACTCTAAGATTCTCATTTTGTAATTTTTGTCAATTATTATTATCATTTTAGTTTATATTTTAAAATAAAAATATGTACATTATACTAAACATTGTTTAAATTGGGCATTCAATAAAAAAAAACTCCAAGAGTCTTTTCAAAAAAGAGGCATTTTAATACTGTCACATTTTAAAGTAAGTTTTAAAAATAAGCTTCTCATATGTTTAAAAAATGTTTTATTTTAAATAACTTGTCAAAAGAGAAGATAATCTAATCAGGATAGTATGTTGAATTCTCCATCATCTCCTTTCTTGATAGTGAAGTTCTGCCTATGAGTTATTTCCATTACTAAATTTTAAGTGGATGCTTTTGAAAATATTACTCATTAAACCATGGTGTTTTTTTTTTAATAATGGGTGTACAGTTTAAACAGAAATATAATTTCTCATACATAAAAGGCAAATTTTCAATGACATAAAAATTGCTATGAAAACAAATATATTTTTGTTAAATCTGCGATTCTTCTTATTGCAAAGGGATGCTTCTAAAGAGAAGTGTTTTGTTTTCTCTTCTTCGATATGTATCAGTGAATAAAAAGCATATACAAATCTGGAATTACTTGTAAATAATTCTATTCACATAGAAAAAATTAGAAGACAGATTAATTTTTGTTTAATTTTATTGTAGCATAAACATTTATATAATTTCTTTGTTGACAATAGTTATATACTTATAATAATATTTTATATTTTAAAGCAAAATTTTTACATTGATATTTAAAAAAAGAATATTTCAAATCAATAAAATTTATTAAATATATAGAAGAGAATTTTATTCTTTCAAAAATATATAAAGAATTATTATTTCTTTTTTTAATGGGATATATGCCTACCATTTTAAATAAATTTTAAATAATATATGATTTGATGAAGTTATAAATCAAAACAATTATTAATATTCCAATTAGACATTTAAACTTCAAGGCTTTTTTGTTTCAGAGATAAAACAATTGTAATACCTAATAGCAAAATATGGATTTTATATATGTGTTCTTATAAAAATATATTGATTAAAATTAATGAGAATTATTTATTAAAAATAACATATTGATATGTTTTTAGTAAATTAATTTAAAACATAAGTTTCTATAGAAGGAGATTGTATTATATTTATATAGGAATCACAATCTATAACAGAGAATTTATATCCTATACAACAATTAAATCACATGAAGATTATTTTTCATATGTCATAGCATCTGCCGGGATGCGAACCCACACCCGTCTGCAACCAACTACTTGCTTGCATGGCGGCTGCTATACCTCTCGGCTAACAACGCAAGAAAAATATAAATTTCTTCATTTGTTGATATATCGTTTACAAATGTATATGTAATATGATATATATTACAATAGTTTTTTAATTAATGGACATTTTATTTGTGATATGATATATATATATTGTAACAGATTATATAGTTGAAATATTTTTAAATACATGAAAATATCTGTTATATTTTATTATCGAAAAATAACAGTCAGATGCATGCAAATAGCGTTTTCACATTATCATTTTCATTGGTCACTGTCTAGAATCATCTAACTGAGATTTTTCTATAATAAAATATAACAGGTATTTCCATTATTTAAAAATATTTTAAATATATATATATATATATTGTAACCAAAAAAGATCATCAATCATCATCGCCATCGCAAAAGTCGTAAAATAATAAGAAAATAACACAAAACGCAATCGCGGTTGAGATTCCCGGTTGAGACAGGAAAGTACATCTACACTAGATATCTTTTACTTCACTTGAAATTATTATACATTCTAATAAAGTCATAAATATTTTATAAAATCTTTTCTCCGGTTTTATAATAAATAATAGTCTGTATACTTTTACTTTTGGTTCTTTTAGTAACGAAATATTGTTTCTTATTTCAAACTTTAACTAAGAATAATTTGTGCTAAAATATAACTAGCAAAATTAAGTAAAAAGATTGAATAATTTTATCTCAAAGTTAAATTAATAAATATCAATATAAATTATGTTTATGTATTCTCATATACAATAGTATAAAAGAGTTTTTATGTACACCACCTTATCCAATAATATTTCAGTTTCTGATAGTGTTATCACAGCAATGATGGATTCAATCCAGCAGAGTTTTACAAATAAGTTCATATTTCAAATATAACCCTTAATATCGTAAATGTAAATGAAATGATGATGCTCTTTTTTAAGAATGACAAGAGAAATATTTAAAATCAACAATTATTTTATTGCATACGATAAAAATCAATAACAAGAACAAATAATAACCATAAAAATTATATAACGCATTTGAAGAATATTACAGTTTATTTCCTAAACTAATTTAAACTCTGGATCTGTCAAGTGTTTTTTTCATACTGTGTTGTAAAGACAATCACACTTAAAAAATATATATATATCATACTTTCTTAAAATAATTTTCAATTTAATATTGGATGATAAAGATTATTATAATAATAAAAGTTAAATGTCTTATGAACATTCTTAATTGGTTTATTGTACCAACCAATCAATTATGTATAAACCTTATTTTACAAATAAGGGTGATATTTTTCAGGCTTTTAAAATAAGCAAATATAACTCATTGCTTTGCAGACCTACATGATAATTTATCACAGCGGGATTATTTATATTTTTTCCTTAAGATCCTTTTCTGGATTCAATTTCAGACTTTAACCACAAGAAAATGCTACTTCATTAACACAAAATACAATTAAATCATTAGGCTGCTCATACAGTAAAAATTAGTATTAACAGGAATGAGTAATCTATAAAATATTTCTTATTAATTTAATAGTTCACATAAGAATAGTTAATTCTACTTAAATTTGAGGTCAAATATCAAGAAGTCAAAAGCATTATTATTTAGTAACAATCATTCAATATAAGTTAATTAACTGTTAACATTTATACAACCCAATCCTCACATCAATTACATTTAATCCCATTCAACCTTAACACCAATCATAAGATCAAATAAAATATTACCTTTTTCCTGAATACCAAAATATCTGACAAAATCTTTATTTATGTTTGTAAAACTCTATATTATGACTTAATTAACAAAATAATAAAGTGTATCAAATAATCCATCTGCTTTATGAAACTATTCATTTCACTTTTAAAATATTATCAATTCTAGAACAGAGTAAAAATATAAAATTCCATTTAATGTGATTATTAATCAAAGATAATACATTTTTAAAATCACTGATAATTTGGTCATTCATTATATCCTCTATTCTTTTGGAGGATCCATAATTTATAAGTAGCATTTAAAGTATATCTTGATAATCCATTATCCTTTTTGAATATTATTCACATATTTTGCATGGATAATCCTTAATGCAATTATTTTAACATTAAACATTTTGTGGTTTTGTCTATTTTTGTCATAAGTAACAGTTTTAATTCCTTTAACTCTGCTGTTTTTCTTTATGATGTTTTATTGGTCCGGAAGTGAAGAAATTGAATTTCTATTTTCCATCATCTACTCAGAAATTTTGCAAGCTTTCTTTTTTTTAACTGAAATTCATGTATTTATTTTTCTAATATTTTAATTTCAAAAAAATTCTTAAAATTTCAGGACAATCAAAAAAGTTGGAATTTCAAAGTATGGCAAAGTCTACAATGATGAGCATTCATTGTATTCTTGGAAGTCTCAAACTTTGCCATAACTTTGCATTATTACTTCAAGAAAATATTTTGAATGACTAAAACTTGATTTTTTGGAAAGTTTATGATTATTTTTGCATAGACATTGAGTAATAATTATTAGAAATTAAAAATATATATTATTACATATTTATTTACTACATAAATATTTTATTTTTAAATATAAAACATTATATTTTTCTGAATAATGTTATTGAGATTATGGTTGCAGGAAATACAACTGTCTACAAAATGTCACTAAGAATCTGTTGCAAAATATAGAAATATAAAATTTACTAAAAAAAATTGTAAACTTTTAAAGTATAAATTGATAGATTTATTAGATATTAACAATTAAGGATCCAGATTTTTAAAACTAACATCAAACAAAGAAAATTTCATTCATTTTGCAAACTGAATCTACTCCACCTGAAATTTGACAGTAAAACAGTGCGTTGTTTTGATTAAAATCTAATTATTTTAATAATTCCAAAAATCAAATGTATTTTCTTAATTTATTTAATTTCTAAACAAAAATATCTATCAAATGTATCAAATTTATTATATTCTGATAAATAATAATGGTTTAATATTAAAGTGAAAGTTGAAAGCTTAAAGCAAGTGAGAACAAATAAAGCTGTCAAAATACAGGAGAGTTAACAGATTTTTATTTTATCCAAAGATTTTGACAATAAGCACTTTATTAATTCAAAATATAAAGTTGATTTATTCATTTTTATCTTTAAATTCATTAGTTTATTAATTATGATCAAACACTGATAAAGCAAAGTTTATTATCCATTGGCAAAAATGATCTTTCATTTTTATAGCAAAATTTTTTTCTGTAATAACAAGTTTGTATGAAGCATATTTGATTTTTTTTAAAAATACTATTATTTAAAAATATGTTTTTTTATAACTAAACATGAGATCAATTTTTTTTTTTTTGAGATTTACAAATATTCTTTGTGCAATGAAGAGACCAATCATTTTTGTAATAGCTTATGGAAAAATATATTCAGCAACTTGTTTTAAGTTTAGAAATACAATTCTTCCAAAATATATCACCTATTAATTATTGTTATTTAATTAATGAAAATCCAGTAATTTGTTAATAATAAGACAGCAATTTCATCAGTCAATCTGTCTATTTTACATTAGAACTTGACTAAAACATGAGATTTCTTGAAATAAAAATTTTTATGAATTAAATCAATGGTAACTTTTGTTTATTTTTTGTGGTTCATCTCTCCTATGGAATGGTGATAGAAGTCAAATGCCCATGCGGCATCTGTTTAGTTTAAAACTTCATCCTGATATCAGGTCATTGAAAAAACAAAATGGCTATTTATAAGTTAGGATTCTCAAGGTTCAACAAACAATAAAATATTTTGTAGATTGTTTGATTTTACCATGATTTCTCTTTTATACTGATGATAGCATGATATCTAAGTGACTTACTATTATCCATCATGCATTGGGATTTCTGGATTTGTCCAGGAATGTTTCCATACATTCTGCCACTCAAAATACTAAAGTTAAGATTTTTAAAACAAAAATGGTAAAGATCTTCATTTTTGGATTTCGAGACAAAGAAAAATTCACTATTTTTACCTAAAAAAATTAATAAATCATGGAATCTCTCAGATATTTATTCTAAACTTTTTTAAAATTGACTTTTTATAAATAATTTATTACTTAAATCTATTTTTAACAAACCAAAATCAGTCTTCATTAAAGAAAATTTAAATTGATTAATTTTTATTGCACTTAAATACATGAGCATTTACACACATGCACACAATATATTAAATGTAAGAAATTTTATTTCACATATACTTAAAATATAATGTATTTATAATCCTATTATTTATTTTTATTTTTGAATTATTAGTTCGTATGTGTGTAGCATTTATTTTGCTTTATATAATCATCTTTTTTTTTTCTTAATAAAAATAGCAATGAAAAAAATGTATTTTCTTCCTATAATAATTTATAGAAGTTTATTTAAAATCAGCTTATGAATCTATTCTAAAATGCTTTATAATTACTATATTTTTTATAAACATTAATATGAGAGACTATTTGAATATAATAATGATTATAGTTTATACTCTTTAACCAAATGAAAGCAATAAAGACATTTGCTTAGCTATAAAAATTAAATTAATCAAAGCCAATAAAATTTTTATAGTCTTTAAATCCAAAATAGTAACTGTAATGTTACAATATATATATATATTCTGCCCTCCTCCTCCGACCACGTCCTCTCCATAAATTTATATATAATGTTTAAAATTTTATTCCGGGTTCTAGCTCAGTTTAACAAATGAATCAAAATGAAATGTTCAGCATTAATTAAAATGATTACTAGCTCTAACTTTTAAAATACAAGTACAGTTATATTTGTAAATGAATTAATAAATATTTATCATTTTCATGAGACTTGGAGTGACGACACGGAGAACGAGACAGACTACATTGAGATATTATCCACATGATACTATCTCAATGGCATAAGAACACTATACTAAATAACTAACTTATAGTATTCTTACGACTTTCTAAAACTCTTTTCACTATGATTAAAATAATAATCATGTCTTAATATTCTTTGTAATAATAATCTAGCTCAATTAAATAAGATTAAGTAAATAAATAGAATAAATAAAATAAAATAAAATCTCAGGTTCATAAATTGTATTCTAACTGATTTAAAATTAGGGTAGTAAACTATGAAAAGGGAATTTTATGTCATAAAT
Organism: Epiperipatus broadwayi; assembly: GCA_028023455.1. Classification (NCBI taxonomy): domain Eukaryota; kingdom Metazoa; phylum Onychophora; class Udeonychophora; order Euonychophora; family Peripatidae; genus Epiperipatus; species Epiperipatus broadwayi. The sequence goes on from JAQFVV010000060.1 coordinate 135,178, forward strand.
TCACTACGCAGCAACTAACAATAATAAATAATAATAATAGTATAATATAATCTTATTATTTCCTAAATGAAATAAATAATTACGTACGTGGCAATCCGACAACAAAATACGTGTGGTAACATTAGCATATAATTTATTTGAATATTGTGGCAACCAACTTATGACCAATAAATGATATAATTATGATCTTTTAATTTTATCATACAAATAAATTTTCAAAATTATTATAACACTTTTATGTTTACCTATTTTGTGCAAAACTATATGTCTGTTTCAATTATAAATGTGTATTGTGATATCATGCATCCATGTGGAGAAATAATAACGAAGACACAAAGCTTTATAATAAATTTACAACAAAGTTTATTAATAACATAAACAAAAAACACTATTTTACATTATGTACATTGGATATCCTTACTCTCCTATCACAAAATTATTTTACTAGTTTATACAATAAAACCAAACTTCTACTTATTTTTCTAGTTAATTCTTATCTTTTAAATACTTAAGAAAGTATAGTATTATTATTATTGGATTTCTTATTTTAGTTTAGCTTGTTACAAAATGTATTTATTTATAATTATCCCTAATACTTTGTATCCCTACTATTTTTTAAAATTATATTTTATAAAATTACATTCGTAGTAAACATTCTACAAAATCATAAAACTCTAATTTTATATTAGTTATATGGAATCCTACAGATTCAAAAACATTCTTCTACATTTGATATTATGTTTTCTTGTTCACTATACAATGCTTATTAATCTAACATACTCATTCAAGCCTTGCTTCGGATGGTAATTACAATTATTAACACACCATGCACAAAGATATGTGTCTATTACACATTATTGAATTATTTTCTTAACAAACATGCAATATTCATTTTCTAAATATTATTATAAAAAATATTTAAATTTTATTATCACTTAAAAAAAAAAACTTTGTTTTAGATTTCTCTTTTAAAAATCTTATATTCGTTTCCAAATTGGTTTTAAACTGTATTATATGATTCTTTCTCTCTTTATGATTTTTGTACTTTCACTTTTAAAATTACACAGTTCTAACACATTCCAGTAAATAAACTATTCTTACTTAACAATAACATACCCTCAGTTCTATTTTATTCATTATTTCTGTAAAAAATATCTTTCTGACGATGCAGATTCACGAAACAAGGATAGCGAAAATAGATGCACAGGATCAAAATAACTAGAATGTTATCCGTCATAAACCTTGATAATAATGGCACAGTGAATTCAAAGACACTATAGAGGAGTGACCTTTGTCTGTCTACCCACCTCTATTATAGGAGTGATGCTAAAGCTATTTCTTCAGCTTTATATAACATCAAAGAGTTTAAAAGATACGTAAAGACACTGTCCAAAATATATGTGTTCAGTGATAGGGCTTAGTTAGCTATACTGAAAGCACACAAACTAACTATGATCCAAATACTTTATTTTTCTTATTTCTTAGCAAAACATCATCTTGGTTTCCTCTACACTAGTACTACCAAGTCACTATCCGATCTTATTTCTCTAGATTTTTCTATACAGTACATCGACAAATTCTTATCTACATTTCTAACAATAATAAAATTCATTTTATTTCAAAACTATACAACTGTTCTCTAAGAAAATCTTTTACTACTTTTCTCATATATTTATCATATACAAACTATTTTAAAGTATCTAAATACTTTGTTACATGAAAGTTCAAAAGAATCACACAATTGTTTTGACAACTTATAATATTAATTATACTTGAAATAACTCATTGCATGCATATTTAAAATTATTCTTATCTTAGAATATGTTTTAATGTTGTATAAAATGTGTACTTATAATTTTAAAACTTTCACACATCATTCTTACTCAATCGATGATCTAAAAAAAAATACATTATGCATTATGAATAAATACCAAAATTACCAAAACGATCTTGATCTTCTCGGTCGTGTTCTGTAGGCTTCACCATTCCATTAATTCTTGTAGATATAAAAATTCCATACATACTTTTTATTTTTAAAACAATATTTCTATCATTCTATTAAGCTATTATATTTAAATCTCATTATTATTAAATTTATGTTTATATGTTTTCCCTAATCTAATATAGCATTTTATATTTTAAATATAATCAGTAAAAAAAAAAATATTTAAATTATATTTACGATACTTCTTCACCAGACTTTCTTGAACTGTTCATATTTAAGCTAAAAAAAATATATATTTTATTTCTTCTTCAGTCACTTAGTGTTCTATTTTAAAGTAAAACAATTACTACTCTGTTTAATAAATCTTCATAGACAACAATCCTTGGTTTTCACAATATTGTATACAATTATTAATTCATGGCATTCTCTTTTACTATTGTCTGCTAATATTTTCCCGCGCGACTTTTCCGATGCATCTTCTGGGTACATTTAAATCTTCAATAAAATTTCTGTTTCCATGGATCCATTTTCATTAAGTAATTTAATTTTATATCATTCAATTAAGCATTTTCTCCATTGAATTCTTTGTAATATTTTTCTCTGATTAGATAAAGTTTTTCGGCTCCTTTCCATAAAATACATAATAGCATTTTCATATTTTTCTTTACTTTTCTTTATTTCAAAATTCTTGTACTATATTTTTAATAATGTTTTCCTTTAAAAGATAAACATTCTTTCTTCATCATTATTTTTCTTTATAATAAAATGCATATTAAATTTTTTCCATAGAGAAGAATAAAATAACTTTAAAGTAGCCTTATGAATTTTGCGTCATAATTTTTTCCTGACGGCATGTAACTTCTCTTTTAAGTTTTCATATAGCGTCACAATTATATTTCCTTGAGTTATTATAATAATAAGTTTCTGGTTGAGCATAACTAAAGTTGTTTTAAGACATTTTCCAAATATTTCTCCTTTAACAATATTTTTAGGTATTTTTCCTTGTACTTCCATGTTACTGTAGGTTTTTGGTTAAATTCGAATAAATTTCCCTGGTAAGACAACTTTTAAAATTAGCAATTCATATTGATACAGTCAAAATATATTATAAGTTACAGAAGAACTTTTTTTAAAATAAATACCAAATTTTAAATTTATATCACTTTTCCAGCTACGGTGTTATCAGCTACAAAAATGTGTTACTTTCTCTTTCACTTTCACATTCCTTCTCCCGCTCTGTTTAATTCTTATATTTTTTTCTGCCAATTTACCCCCGTTGATTGGTTAATAACTTTATTTTAGCGTGAACAAATTTATCCATTTTAGTTTTATAACAGAATAGATGTTTAAAATAAAGAATTGATGACATCATGTCTCAAAATATTATTTAGACTATATTTTTAAATTCAATTATACTTTTATAAAAATTATTTAAACTTTAAAATAATTATTAAAACAATATTTAATATTTTAGCTTTTACTTTAATGATCGATGGCAATTATATCTAGTTTTAAATTCACAAACTTTATTATTATTCTAACAAGCGTGTGTGTGAAGGTATATAATATACAGTCACGTGTTTACTAATTTTATCAAATGATTTTTTATTTACGTCTCGGTCTAAATTACCAAAACTAATATATTTTATAAAAAATTTGGAAAATAATTTTAAAAATGTTGAACTAAATATAATTCTCACCATCCTAAAGTCTATTTTAAACTATACTTCACTAATTTTGACTATTAAATATAATTATACACTACATATAGTATTTATTTAATTTATTAGTTTTAAAAATATTATATTCACATTATTAATATACTTTTAACTATTTATAGCTGTGTTATTTTATATGGCCAGCTTTTACAACCATAAGCAATGATATATTTAAGCTTTATTTAACTGTTTTCTTTTAAAATAATCTATTACATTTTTATATACCAGGTATTGTCAGCTTTAAATTGTACTATAAAATCTAATTATCCTATTATTATTTATATATCACACAAATATAACTTAAAATTTAAAATTTTTTAGTAATTGACCTTTCTACCTTATTATGACCTACAGACAAGGGCACAATATACATATATATATATATATATATATATATATATATATATATATATATATATACACACACACACACACACACAAATAAAATGTCTGTTAATTAAAAAAATTATTGTAATAACAATAAAAATAATAAATATAACAGTAATTAACTGTATTTTTGGTTAATTCCTTAACCTGCCTCACCTGCTGCTAAATTAAAAAAAAAATGGAAGCAAATGTCATCAATTCAAATCCCATGAATCCCAAATTGTAATGTTAGCAGCTTGTCTATTAATTATAGTCATTTTATTTCTATTTTTTAAAATTGCCTCCTTAATTTTTTTTTATTATGGTTTCTCTCTTCATGAAGAATCTTAACACTTTCAATATCTCACTTAAATTTATATTTGCACATCCTTTTATGATCCAAGAATATTAAAGCAGTCATCAAATCATTATTATTTTTACTTGTCACATGTTTGTATAACAAGCAATTCATGCTCCTTTAATCTTTTTTTCAATACTGCACCTCAATTCACCATATGATAACATAAAACCACAAAAAAATTTGATACACATCATTGCTTTTTTGCTTGACAAGTATATTTTTAGAATTATTCACTAATTTTTAACATTATTTGTAACATAAAATGAAACATTAAACACATTCTTATATATCCTTAAAATATTTTATATGAGAATCTGAAATATATGGAATAGTTATCCATTTTTTATTATCAATCTTCAACTTCTTTAAGCCATTATAACTCTTTTTAAATTGACATAAAGTATTGTTGATCTCTTCCATCTTAAAACCAATTCCAAGCAATTCCTTGGCAAATATCTCAATATTTCTTAATTTATCACATTGGTGATGACATATTTTTTTATTATGAAACAAAAAAGCTTTAAACTTGCCATCTTATATATAATTGGGACTTTTGATTTGCAATTTATATATCCTCTTTTGTGCAATGGTTTTTTATTAATATATAACTTAACATACTATTGTCTCTTGTAATAATAAATCAAAATATTTAACTATTGTCTTGTTCTTTTTTAACACCATTCAAATTATTTAACTCCTCTACAAACAAATTTACACTACTGGTATTTCTGCAAATAAAAACATTATCCACATACCTTTTATAAATTTTAATATCTTTAAAAGAACACATATTTAAACTACTACTCTCATATGTAGACAAAACAAAATTGCAAACTTGTGCAACAACAGGCAGACCCATAGGCCAAACTTTAGACTTTTTATAATATCCACTGTCAAAAGAAGCAACAATGTTATCATCAAAAAATTTTTAAAAATCAATAATAAATTTTATCACATATTTACAAACACATTTACTGTTTAATGCAAGTTGAATTATTTTTATGGAATCCTCTTTATCAATACAACGATATATTTCTGTCACATCTAATGAAGCAATAACATCATTCTTATTATTCATTACATTTTTAATTCAATCTACAAAATCAAAAAATGAAGCAATAGCATTTTTCCAAAATCCTAAAAACTCTTGTAACAGCTAACCAATATATTTAGAAGTCTGATACATACCAAAATCAATCATAATTCACAAAGGATTACCTTCTTTATGAAACTTTATATTTGCAAAAATAAAAGGACATAGAGTGCAGGAAGGATATATCTTATAGTACACATTACTACTTAAGGCTTTACTTTTATCTTTTTTTTAAACACTGTTAATAAATTTTATTCTCTGACCATTTATATTATATTTTTCAATCAAAAAGAAAACAAATTTATCCATTTGCACTTCAAATAAAATCATTGCAAATGAATTTTGAACAGCTGCAATTAATTCCAAATTATAGTCATCCCAAGGATCACCAACATATTTAGCTCCATGACTTAAAATGTATTTTGCAATGATTCCTTTTGATAGTCATATTGGTAATGAAATTATCAAAAAAATTAATTGTCATAAATTTAATGTGATTTCATGTGAAAATCAAGGAATATTGGCCAGTTCAGAATTTAAATAGAGACTAAAGAATGATAATATGATTTGTTTGAAAGAAGACAAATGGTATATGTTTAATGATTTGTCAGTTTATTGAGAAAGTTAAAGATTAAATGGATAAACTTGGTTTCTTTTTGATTGAAGAATATGGATGATCAGAGAATAAAATTTATTAATATTATTTTAAAAAAAGATAAAAATAAAGCCTTAAGTAATAATGTGTACTATATGATATACTCTTCTGCACTACATGTCCTCATATTTTTGCAAATGAATTATGATTGATTTTGGTGGTTCATTTATATATCAGATTTCTAAATATATTGGTAAGCTGTTACAAGAGTTTTAGGATTTGAGGAAAATACTATTGCTTCATATTTTAACTTTGTAGATAGAATAAAAAATATAGTAAATAATAATATTGTTATTGCTTTATTATATGTGACAGAAATGAATGGTTCCATTGACAGAGTTGTTCCTATAAAAATAAATGAACATGCATTAAAAAGAAAAGGTATTTAAAATATGCTTAACAACTCTTTAATCAAGTGTATGTATGATTATAAGTTTCCAATTATTTATTTAGTATTTTTTTAATTATTTAACATGCACTTTTTAATTAGCTTCAAACTTCACTGAACTCTTTGTGATTTTTGTTGTCACAATGTATATATAAATTTTAATATTACAAATAATTCACTGTTTCAATTAGTAATTTTTTAAAAAAAATGCTGACATTTAAAAATATATTAAAATTGTACATCAAATAACATGAATAAAATCAAATGAAAGTAAACACAATGCTTTTAATAGTTATTCTATTGTTTATGTGGTAAAGAAGAATGATCTATTTTATCTCCAAGAAGCATGATATCTTTAAGATTTTAGAAGTATATAAAGTGGACTCTAAAATAATTGCACAATATTTATAAGATCTCAGCAAAACTCTCCATACAGTAGTGACAATCAGAGTAATCAATGGATGCCAGAAGGCTATTCTTGGGATATTGGATGAGTAGGCACTAGGGAATATTGGATGAGTAGGCACTAGATGGGGATTTTATGCACAAGCCTTCTGGCATCCATTGATTACTCTGATTGGCACATAGTGGCACTACTGTATGGAGAGTTTTGCTGTTTAATAACAGTTATGTGCTAGCATAAGAGATGGTGAACATGGGATGTTTAGTGGTTTAACACCAATCCTACTTAATAGGATAATGGTGGCTATGGTTGTTAAAGAGCCAAAGTCACCAAAATGTATGGGTGCTGAACTGAGTTCAGACCCATATGACCATCTAAGCTATTGAGCTTGGATTGAAAATATTATTGTGTTTTCAATTTTATTCTCATAGTTTTGTAGTTAAGTAGAAATAAAAGGTGGCTGCTGGAGGGTTGCAGTAGATCCTAAGATCTAGGTGCAGTGCTCTCAGATCCAAGGCTTCTCACTGATAAAGGCCACAAACCAGAAACTAGTCTGGGGATATTGGATGAGTAGGCACTAGATGGGAATTTTATGCACAAGCCTTCTGCCATCCATTGATTACTCTGATTGGCACATAGTGGCAATACTGTATGGAGAGTTTTGCATGTTTAATAACATTTATGTGCTAGCATAAGAGATGGTGATCATGTGATTTATAAGATCTCATGTGAAGTAGTTATCATTACTTCCTACCATGCCTCTGTTGAAGGTTCAAGTTCAAATAGAACTTGCAAAAAAAAATTTCAAGTAACTAATAAATAACTAACATACTTAGGCATCTAACAATGATCAGAATCCCAAAAAGTTTGGGCATATTAGGTGAAATTCACTAATTATCATTCAATAAACAAAATCTTTATCATTCAAAATCATTTGATACATGGTTTATCTTTATGTTTTGCATAGAATTTGAATCTAAGTGTGGTTCCTACTACAAATTATTAAAAGCCTGAAGTATGATGATTATATTATTAATTCCCTATGCCTCTAATTCTGAATTCAACTCAAATGAAAAGAGTTTTCTTACATCCGAATTCCAAACAAGCTTAGATTTTGTAAAAAATAGAATTCTATATTGGTTGGTTAATACATATCATAGTCATTTTTTTTCTGGGCTATACAATTCTAATTCTAAATGTTGAAAAGTCGAGAGAAAAGCTCTAATTATATATCTAATCCAAATATGGTAACAAATAACAGTGCTATAACTAATTTTTACTCTATTTATTTGCCTGCTTATAAAACTGTCGGTTAAACACTAAATATATTCTTTATTATTATTTCAGTTTTTATAATTGTCTTTATGTAAGAATGGATAAAGTGGAGGGCAAAAAGATGTTTGGAAAAAAAATTAATTAGTAAGATCATTTGTCTTATTAGTATGTTGAAATGGATTATCACATTGCTAACATACTAACTTCATCATAGAAATGTGGAAGGAAAGATATCTGGGAAATGATAAAGAGGAAGATCTCATTTCACCTTCATATATCAATTATATAAGTTTATTAGTACTCAGAACTTTTTGAACTGAAAACTACTGAATGAATGAATTTTGATAATAAGAAGTATTTTTTTAATTGTAAATTTATTAACTCTGAAATAAATAATAAAATTAAATAATATTTTTTGCCGCAAACTTCCTTTATTTTAATTTTGTACATCATTAATTTTAAATTCGTTCTCTTTCATCTGTTTTTTTTTTTTAAAAAAATGGAAGAAAAAACATTAATTACTGTTGCAGTCAGATTCAGTTGTTATATGTTATCAGTTAGTCAAGAAATTAATGCTGAAAATGAAATGTTGCTTTTAATTATACTTATTAATTAAAAATAAATTGCTTTAATTAAGATGCTATTACTTATTTTATTTTGTTTGTCTTTAAATCTATTTTTTTATTTAAGATATGAACTTCAGTGACAACATTTATTTAATCAAAATATACTTTTATATGTTTAATGACATGAAAAAAAAGATGTACATAGAATGTATATATATAGTTGGAAAATCTCAAAGCATAGGGTTTTTATATGTACTTGCCAACTGAAGATTTCCATGTGAGCTTAAGAATTTCTAAATCCTGAATTATAATCTATTCAGTTAACCATCTAATTATTGATTGATAATTGAGGAATTTTCCAATCTAATTTAAATAATAAAATGAGGAAGCAAAATCTTTATTAATTAATCTGATTTTTTTCCCCATCATTTACCCTAAAGAGATACTTAACAGGTCTTTGTCTTGAATTGCCTATTTAAAAACTTTTCAGTTTTTACTTTTACTTTTCCATACAGCCATTTATGCTTTTAGATCAACTGTCTTGAGTAAATGATTCACCAATAAAAATGATTGGCCAGAGAAGCAGTTAATAACTATAGAAAATGAAAATAAATGAAATTTTTATCAAAGACAATTTTTCAGCTTTGTTCCCACTTATCAATTGATTTTCTGACCAACTGACTGACCAATAAATAGAAAAACTAAAGCCAGATGTTAATAATGCCTAACATTTGGTTACAATAGTAACATACAACCATAACAATTGAAGTTTTTTATTGCTTTCTACAGCTGGTATGAAGGACCTTATGATGTTGAGATAGCACACCCCACACTGTCATGTCTATTACCTGGATTTAAGTTCAGATAAGAGGAAGTCTGTTCAAGACCATTAAGATTTTTTCTTTTGTAACTGACTCATAGCATTTCTATCCATTTAGTAACATTGATCAGTAAATGGATATCTAGCAATCCTTAGCTAGAAAGTAAAACAAAGATGAAAAAACATTAAAACTTCATTATTTGATAATTGGCAGGACTGATGAATAATATCTTTTCTTTTCCTATTTCTTTATGAAAAATTGTTGGACATGCTTTTGGCCTGAAGTGAGATTTTATTTTAAAATTGTTATTTCATTCCTTTAACATAATTTATCTTCTGAGATTTTATCTTGAGGTAAACAAGTAAAGAGAATTTTATTTATTTATTTATTATATGAATTACCGTAATTAACAATTTTGATTAAGAGTTTGTTTAAAGATAAAAATCTATTGAAAAATATTAAAGAATATGCAGAATGACAGAATGAGACTCTAAGATCAAAAGCTTCTTATAATAAAGTAATATATATAAATTATTATTTTTGGGGCTAAGCCATGTGTTATTTTTTATTAATACTGATATTTTGTTGAATTAGCATCTGCCATTGTCAAGGTTAATTTTTGAAAGAAAAATCATTAGATCTCAAACAGTAACATGACTGAGTGCAAGATGAGAAATGAGATTCAACTTGAAATAGTTCAGCATTCACAATATGATGCTTATCAAATGTTTATTTCCCTCAGTTTTTTCACCTATTAATTTTAAGTTAATATTAGAAGAGAGAGATAAAATCAGAGGTTTCCACATAGCTGGAATATGTTGTGCTTTGTCAGCCTTATTTAAACCAGTAGGTCACTTTAATATTTCAATTGACTCTCTCATAGTTCTTAAATCATACCTTTCCAAATTAGCAAATATTTTTGCATTGTCAAAATCAGATTTGTGGCCAATAACTTAAAAATGGGAAGTATGTCTTAATTTTCTGATTAAAAGCATTTCTATGTTCCTTAATTCTGACATTTATTCATCTATTAGACTGGCCTACATAGCTTCTTGAGCACTGCAAACATGGAATTTCATAAACTCTCTGGTGTTCCAAAAATGCTTTGCCTTTATGTTTGCCAGTAGAAAAAGTTGTCTTTAAATTAAAACTAGTTAGTCTTCTACTTATCTTATCAGTAACTCCTTGATTGGTCTAAGGGTTATATTCAATGGGCATTTGGTTATAGACCAAAAAAATTCATTCATCAATTACTAAAAATCAAGAAATGATAGCTGGACATGATATGTTGCCTCATATTTTTTATCACTTTAAGGATAAATTACAAAAGCATACTCTTCCAACATTATTACCATATACATTTGGTGTGACAGATGGCATTCACAGTATTTCTAAATTTAAAATACTGCAAAAAATTAGATCCATTCCAGAAAATTCATGCTATTCCTAAATTTATGCTCGATCATTTATCTAATTTCACTGTCCCTATCATACATAATATGTAATCCTACCTAGCAAAGCAAATCTATTATATTAATCACCTTTACCCAATATCAATTGTGCCATTTCTTAAAAAATATATTCTTCCATCACCATTGAAAAATCTAAGACCAATATCAATGACACTTCTTATGATTAAAATCATGAAATCATTTATCAAGGATAAAATTCAATCTCACATTCTTCCTAGAATATCTGATAACCATTATGCTAAAAAAAGGCTGCTCAACTTCTGGGCAGTTACAATATTTTAAATGATATTGGATGAAATTCATCAAGGCAAAAAAGCAGCTCTTATTGCAGTCCAATTAGACATTGAAGCAGCATTTGATTCTGTGCCCATTGAAAAGCTTGTAATGGGTCTTTCAACACAAAATATTAAAACTCCAATCATGTATATTCTGACTAACTTATTACTAAACAGAGAAATACACATTACTCTAAATGGGAAAACAACACCCGGATTCTCTCCTCAAAACTCTATTCCACAAGGTTCACCACTAAGTGCATTGCTGTTTATTAACTACATTAATCCTTTGTTATTAGAAATAGAAAATAAACTGCCTGGAATTTTTGTTCCACTTATCAATACCAATATTAAACACATATCATACATGAATGTTATAGTGGTGTTCCTTCCATTTAAAAAACTTTTTCCTTCACTTTTTTAAATTTTTGAAGAATTCTCTGTTAAGTCATCATTAATTTTCAATAAAGAAAAGTCATCTGCCTGGAACATTCTCACTGGAAAAAAAATTGACTGTATGTGTAAAGCACCCCCAATAAATTTTTTAGGTTTTCCTTTAAGTAAAAGATATAATGACCTGTGAATAATGGTTCAAAACCAACTATAAGAGTTAATAGACAAACTTATCAATTTCCTCTCGAAAACATATTTTTCTTTATATGTAAATATTTCATTAATTAACATGTTAGTTTTTCCAAAGATAATTTACTATGCTCCAGTAATAAAATACACCAATTCATTTATAAACAAAATCAACTCACTATATATTAAGTTGATTTGGGGGGGATAGGGTTTATTAGCATTAAAAACATGCAAAAACATTTAAAGCATAATGAACTATCACTACATAGTATTTCTACCTTCTATATACAAAAAGCAATTAATGAGATAATAAGACTTATGAAATCTATCCTTATATTGAATGTTTCTTCCCAATTGCACTGACAGATACACCATCATCAATAGAAAACAAATATATTTAAAAACTTTTTGAAGGTATTTCAATGCAGACAAAATCACTAAAAAAACTATTCTCCAGTAAAATCTCCTACTGGGAAGTTAATGTCATAATGAATGAAACAAATCAGCCAATACCCCCATTATTACTCACTATTTCAAATAAAGACATCATAAAAAAGTTTAAATTTTGACACTTGGAGCCTAAATATCTGGATTTTTGAATCAAAATAAATCTAAGGGCTCTACAACAAATGCATTCATAGCCAATAGAATGGCAAATGCAAATATTGATGCTATTTGTGGAATGTGCAGGAAAGAGGAAGAAACAGTAAAACATTTTTTCTTTACATGTCCTACTTTACTAACTTATCGACAACTTATATCAACAATTATTTGTTCTCAAATACCAAAAATTAATCTTATCATTGAAAATATTAAAAGAGGCCTATTCCCACAGATTAGAATTACTACATATCTCATTTTCACTCTTTGGTATATGAGATGCCACCTTGTCTTTAGCCCTACATCACAAAAGCTGAAATCCATATTCTTGAACAAATTATCAAAAATTAAATTAAGAGACCAATCTCTTGCACCTTCAGATATTTTTGCAGCTATGTGGAGTCTGGTTTTATTACCCATGCCACTGTGAATAGGAAAATTTAAGGTGATAAACTAATAATTGTCTATGTTTAAAAATGTAAAATTTTATTTATTTGTACAAATATGTTTATAAACAAACTGTATAATATTTATATTCTATAAAATCTTGTAAAACAGCTGATTAATCAATGTAATAATTATTGTATGTAAAACATGATTATTGTAAGTAAAATATTAACAATTTAATCAAATAAAGTATCTTTAAACTAACTACTAGCAGTAGCAGTAGCAATAATAGTAGTAACAATTTCATATATTAGATGTGATTAACAAAATGAAAAGCATATAAATAGCTCTATCCCTCTAAGAATAGGATATCTGAATAATCAGTGTTTTAACCATATCACAGTTTTTTCTTAGAAAAGTATATATTAAAAATAGATAACTGTATGATTGATTGATCTTGGTTTTATGTGATAGTCAATTACAACAAGTGGAAGTTTAAACACATTTTAGTTCCATTTAATTATACTTTGAGCATTCCATTAACAGATTTTCAATTGGATGGATGGTTGAAGAGTAAGCCTGTCCATTAAAGTGTGAGGTTTGGCTATCTTAATATATATCTGAGCACTTATAGCACATATGTGTGGAGATGGTAATCTGGACCAACTGATGATTGCTGGTTTAGCGTAAAATACGTATATTGGTGATTATTTATCTTTTCAACATATATGTGTTCAACTGTATCAGTGTTATGAGATAGTGTGGAGAGTGGTGGGTCATGTGAAAGTCTGTGCTCATATATCCTATATATTAATTAACCTAAGTAAATTATTTTTTCATTTTCATCAGCAGGAATTGATTGAGGAATCTTTAGTTTCACATTCCTTATTTCAGCCATTGTATAGGTAAGTATTATACCCCCCACCTCTAACAAATTATTATTTATTTTTTAAACTATCAATAAAATATTGAGGCTTTTATTATTATTATCATCATCGTCGTCGTCGTCGTCGTTATTATTATTATTATTGTTGTTGTTATTATTAATAATGTTTCTAGCAAAAAATAATTCTAAACAGTATTTAACTTTCATCTTTCTTCCCAGCAGTCAAAACTTTTAGCTTTTTTTTTTTTTTCATGTGTCAAAGCATCAGCCGGAAAGCGAACCCGCGAATCCGGGACAACTGCTTGTAAGGCAGCTGTTAGCTTTACCAATGAATTTACATCATTAAACATACAGAAAAACTTTTATTACCATTGATTATATTTTTCTGTTATTTCTGTTATAATATGAAATCCAAGTTGCTAATATTATGTAATAGTTTTTAAATATCAGTCTCGTGGTCAAATTTGATAAGATGACTTTTATGCTGATTATTCAGATTAAAATTCTGACTGAAAACCAGTGACTAAGAACATAATCAGCCACTAATCATAGTTATTGAATTATATATTATATAATAACCAGTATACTTAAACAACATTAAATTAAATGTTCAACTTCTTTTACTAAATTGAAATAAGAGTAATATTGTTTTACTCAAGAAAAAATATTGAAAAACAAAAAATTTAAATAACATATTTTCGGCAACCATCATATTCTATATTTTAGAAAACAATACTTAAGAGAATTCATTTTCTAATCGCGTGTTCTTTTCTCTATTATGCGCATTACTTTATATTATAAGTGTGTGCTAGAGATTTGTCTTGTAAATATATGATGATCAGAACATAAAGGAATCCACAAATTTTATAAAAAATATTCAATTTTATTGTGTATTAGTGAATGCCCATTAAATAATTAGCTAACGACAAATATCACTCTTTTTTATCTCAAATTTTCTAATACCCATTAACGCGCTTTTTAATTATTATTAAAATATGTAATATTAAATATGTAATATTACTTGATTAGACTTAAAGACTTTTTTTAACCAAGTGTTGGAATATGACGCCTCATTGACTACTATAGGGAATCTTTTTCCCTTAATACTCTGCCATTGTTGCTATGAATTGCAGTCTATTAACATTTTCATTGGTCTGCAAAACTCGACTGTCTGAAAGCAATTCCCTGAGGTATTTTTTACTGTGCCCTATAGAAAGCACAAAGATTTGCTAATTTTAATCTCGAAGGGTTAGAATTTAATTTAAAGAGTCTGGTCAAGGAGAAAGTTCGGAACAGGAAAGCAATTAAGACTCATTCATTCCTGTTTTAGTTATTAAACAAAAAGAATAATAAAAAATTAAATACACTCTTAATAGAAGAATAATTTGCGCAGCAATAACTATCAGTATGTGTATATACTATATATATGTACACATATTAACAGACATATGTTTACATTTTAAAAATAAGATTGTATTTAAATAACCCGCATATCATTGCCTGGCAAACTGTTCTCCAATAGCCTGTCACAGAGAAACAATGATTCACCATGGCAATTTTTTATTCTTAATTTTCTCTTAACTAAAACCCCTAAATAGCCATTTATTGACCACTATTAGATGATTATCTGTATGGTGTATTGATTTATATCTACAAGAAAAATTCTAAGAATCGAACAAGTTTTCTAAATGTACTGAGCCCAATTTCGAACTCAAATCATAGGCTAGATGGCGTAAATAAAAAATTGTAAGCAATAACAAAAAATATTTTGCTTCTTGGGAAAAAGAATTTTTAAAAATAAATAAACAAAATATATGAAAATGCAGAATATAGCACTAATGAACTTATGAATCATTAAGGGTTTTTTTTTTTAATCTGGAGAGTTAAAAAAGTAGAATAATTAAATAAATATTAGATTTTGCAAAAGTTATGTTTTTGAAATACTATACTAATAAGATTCTTGGAAAACTATAATTCCAAGTCATCTGGCTGTCTAAAATCTTATAGATGGATTCCAAAAATTTATATATTATGTATACATGGTAAATATAAAAAGAGCCTCATGACATAATGCCATTTCCATAACTAGGCAATGTTTGAAGATTTTTTTCAGGCCCCAATCATGCTTAATATTTTTCTATCATATAAATGAAGTTTTTATTAGTATGAATTCTCATTATGAGTTTTCATTTAGCAAACATGCCTCTCATTATAAGCATATATAATAGTGACAAAAAAAAAAAGATTTAATACTAATGTTGTTTAAACTCTGGTAATTAACTATACTTTGCATTTTGGTCTAATTTTTAGTCATTTAAAGTACATTTTAGACTGTTAATTTTTAAAAATATTTTTTAAAACAATGCTGCAAAAAAATTAGACACAGTGGACCTGAAAACTAAGCTGTAGCTAACAATATGATTTTAATTATATGCTACTCAAAGAAAAATATGAACAAGCAAACAAAATTGTAAATAAACAAAAAACATTAAAATTTTTCTTTTCTGAGTGTAAAAGAGCAAAATTTATAAATAAATTTTACAATGTACTAATACTCATTTTTCCATTTTAGAGTGCCACATGATTATTTATATTAATAAAATGTCTTCAATTTCTTTTTTTTTTTTATTCTTTCTGAATTTGATATGCAATATTTTGCATAATAATTTTTCTTTCATGACTGTAGTTTTAATTAATTCTGTTGTTCATTCCAATATATTTATAAAAACTCTTTTATCATCATCATCATCAACCATTATCAATCCACTGCAGGATAATGGTCTCTCCAAGTTCAATCCATCTTCTCTGATCTTTGGCTTCTCTTCACCACATCACCCCTGCACACTTTCTTATTTCATCCATCCATCTCATATGTTGTCTCTTTCTGGGTCTTTTACAATCTCTTGGAACCAGTTTAAAATGGCAGCTGTTCATCTATTATCATCTCTTCTAGCAATATGTTCAAACAACACCACTTCAGTCTTTTAATTTTTTCAATGAGGTTAGTAACACCTGTTTGTTCTCTTACCGATATATTGTGTTTTCGATCTCTTCTTGTTACTCCCAACATGCATTTCTCCATACTTCCTTCAGTGGTCTGAAGTCTCTGTATTGCTCTTCTATTAAGTGTCCAAATTTCAGATCCATAAGTAAGAACTGATAAAACACATTTATTAAAAACATTCCTCTTCAAACACATAGGCATATTTCCTTTTAATATCAAATTATTTCTACCAAAAGCACTCCACCCAAGTTTAATTCTATGATTAATTTCATCCATTATGTTTCCATCTGTATTAACAATCTGACCAAGATATTTGTAACTGTTAACTTTTTTTAACTCATCATAATCTTTATTTTCAAATTTTGAGAAAATCCATTAAACATTACTTTAGTCTTTTTAACATTTATCTTTAGCCCTACTTTCCTACTTTCATCTGATAACTCCTGCAACATTTCCTGCAGCTCTAAAGCATTATGTGCAAAAACAACTATATCATCTGCAAAATCTAAATGACTTAAATAATCTCCATTTACTTTCACTTCTTTAGCTTCCCATTTTAATCCACAAAATACTTCTTGCAGCACTGCTGTAAAATGATTTGGAGATATGGAGTAACCCTGTCTTACACCCTTCTCAATGTTGACTTTCCTAGTATCATTATGTGATCTAATTGTTGCTGTTGCATTTTTAGGAATATTCTTTAAAATATTACAATATCCTCGATCTATATCTTGATCATCCAATGCTTTAATCACTGAAGAAATGTTTATAAAAACAAATGCCTTTTCATAATCTACATATCCAAAGCATAATGACAACTCATATTCATTTGTTCTTTCTATAATTTCTCTCAATATCTGGATATGATTTACTGTCTAAAACTATTTTTTAATCCAGTTTGTTCTTTTGGTTGGTGGAAATCCAATGTTCTCTGCAGATGAGTTGCAATTATCTTGGTAAAATTTTTTGTATAAAACTGATAAAAAGCTGATAGGTCTGTAATTTCTAATATCTTCTTTGTCACCTTTTTAAAATATTAATATTAATACTGCATTCTTCCAATCATCTGGTACATCTTTATCATTTAGACATTTGGTATATAACTTGGCTAAAAAAAATTATATTTTTTCACTTGCTTCTTTTAATATATCAATTATAATTCCATCATTACCTGAAGCCTTTCCTTTCTTCACACATTTAATTGCATGTCTCACTTCTTCATTTAAAATTCTGGGCAATTCAGAAAATGTAATAGATATAGAAGGAGCTTGTTCTTTATTACTATATAATTCTTGATAGAAGTCTTCTACCCATTTCATGATGTCATTTCTTTTTTTAGTAAAGATTCAATCTTTTTTTCTTATTGTAGATATAAATTTCCTACCAATACCAAAATGTTGTTTTACACTCTTGAGACTTTTATTCTCTTCTACTGCTTTCCTTGCTAGTTCACAGTTATACTTTCTTATATCATTTTCAATTCTTTTCCGTGCCATTTTACAAAATTCGAGATATTCAATCCTTTTTAAGGCATCATTTTTGTATATCTTCATATTCCTTCTTTTCTTCATAAATTCTTTAGTCTCCATAGAAATTTTATTGGTCAATTGCTGCTTTTTTCTGCCAGCTATCTTTGTTGCAGTTTTTAAAAGTGTATCAGTTATTTTCATATTAATTTTATTCAAATCTGAATCATGTTTAAAATCTACTAATACTTGAAACTGATTTGTAAGTTCTAATTTAAATTTATTAGAATGTTTCTGCAGAAAAGAGTTTGCTATTAACTGAAAGGAGATCCTTTGATTCCTCTTGGAGGCCTTAAAGAACTGAGCAGGGCAAATTCCTAATGTCCACTCCATACATTCTGTCATTGCAACTGTTATTACTATGTGATTATTCATATAGTATACGGACATGAATGGGCTGTTCACCACCACACATTAACCAGTGTGGTGAGTTTATTGGCTTTTTACCTCTGAGTTTAAGATCAATAAACACCATGGTCTTTCTTCTCAGTTGCCTGATATGGCAGAATGAATGTTTGTGTAAATGATAAATATTTTTCCAATAGATATATACAATTATGACAAACAAAAATAAATCATGCCCCTTATTCCCAGGAGTCTGTAAAATCACCAACCAAAGTAGCAGATGGTGACCAAAAGCAGAGGATACTAAGACTCTCCTAAATGCAGACCCAGTCTGCCATTTGATGACAACTTTTTATTTAGGTACTTACAACTGCAGATCACTTTCAAGTGAAGGAGGATTGCAAGAATTAAAAAAAGAACTGCCTTATATTAAATGGGACATTATTGGACTTTGTGAAATTAGAAGAAAAGGTGAAGAGACAATTGGTTTATAAAGGCACAAATATTGGAAATACAAGTGGAGTAGGATTCATTATAAATAAAAAGTGGAAGAACAACATTGTGGAGATTGATGGCTATCAGACAGAGTGGCAAGATTAGTTATAGAACTACCAAATGCAGATAATTTAGGTTTATGCCTCAACAAGTTCTCATAGTGATGAAGTAGTAGAAGATTTTTATATGGATGTACAAAAGGCTTTTGATCAGAGTAAACAACATTTTAAAATTGTTATGGAAGACTTTAATGCTAGAATTGGTAGACAAATAAAATATGAAAGTGCTGTAGGTAATTTTGGTTATGGTAATAGAAATGAGAGAGGACATAGACTTGTGGAGTTTGCAAAAAAAGAAAAACTTTATATTATGAATTCTTTTTTTGAGAAAAATGTTAAAAGGAAATGGACATGGAAGCATCCAAATGAAGATACAGCAGAATTGGATTATATTTTGACAAACAAAAAATACATATTTCAAGATTGTAATGCTCTTAATAAATTTAACACAGGAAGTAATCATCAATTAGTAAGATGTAAGATACATGTTAATGCAAAACTGGAGAGACAAAAATTATTAAGATAAACAATATTTAGTTGATATTCCTAAACTCTTTTATAAAGGGAAATATATATTTTATATAATCTTAACATACCTGCTAATATGATCTCTCATTATTATTTTTTATTACTTAAATATAAAATAATTTTATAATGAAGCAGAATTATTATCATTTTCACATGAGAAACAGTATCACTTATGTTTTCTGTCAAAATAATTTTTTTATTATAACTTTCCATTGATAAAATTAAGGACATGAAAATTAGATATAACCTTCATTAAAAGTTATAATTTGTTTTAATTGATATCACATTCATTGTAATAAAAGAAAGTAAAGTTTATTATCATTTCATAAATGAGATTCAGCAGTTTTAGAAAATGTATCTATTATTATCTTGAAAACACACTTACAAATTCAGATGTAATTCTTTATTGCTTAGTTTTGCTTTGTGACTATTGACTCAGATTAACTGAATATAATTTATAGATATGATTAAAATTGTTTTGCATTTATGCAGTAAGATCTTCAGAGACTATTTATACTTTATTACCCAAGTTAAATAAGGCTTTAACTGATCTACTTTGTATTATAATAGAAATCTTCAGTCAGCTCTGTACATTTGTATGCTTCATTAGTTTATTCTGGTATATCAAATTAGTTATTTCAGATATAAAATATCAATTCGTCTTTCTCTTAAGCTGTTATAATTAAAACCTGTCTATCTAAATCTTTATTATTTTTCCAACATCTTAGTAATGTTATATTTATATTTTTAATTGCTTTATTTAAAAGTTCCTAACTCAATATAGAAAGCCTTGTTTAAGAATATTTACATCATCATCCATTTATTCATCCATTTTTTAATTATCATGAGATTTATTTTTACTGTGACTTTTATTGTTGTTATTATTATTATTACACTGGCATGTTCTTTATGAGGATGTGTAAAAAATATCTTTGGATGTCTTACTTCATTGTTTTTACCAGTGCTTTTATTCTCTGACTCCAATGATAATTTCAACTCTGTTTTGCTTATGTCTAAATTATTATGTAAGTATGTTGCTTCTATGATTTATTTCCATGCAATAACTATGAATACCACCAGCTTTATGATATAAAGCAAATTATGATGTACAAAATTTATTATTTGACTTTCGATCAAATAAATGTCATAAGAATTTTTAAATGTGAAACCTGGATTGAAAGAACAGAATATAATTTTTCCCAGAATTTTTTTTATGCCATTTTTGATATACCTGGTATATTTAATTTCATTTTACTTCTCATTCCAAAAATTACTAATGGCAGTGGCATAATACTCTTGATAAGAAATTGGTATGTAAAAATGAAAATTTCACAAGATTTTTGCAATCTTTTTTATAAAGGTTACAGACAAGGTCTAATTTCTTTTCATCCATAGGATTGGTAAGGAAAAAACTTTACCATAATTGTTTATGTTTTGTACAGTTTTAACCCACATTTTCAGTAAACACTTTTTATTCTAATTATTTTGCTAACAAATTCCAGATTAGTTCATTTAATTATTGGCATCCTGAAATCATGTCTTCTTTATGTAATCTTTATCTTAATGTTTTCTTCTATTAGTTTTTTTTTTTTATTTAAGACAATATTCTTCTTTTAAAAAAAAGACTATCTATGACCTTATTTTTTTTTATCATTACTTGTAGACATATTATTCAAACTCTCCATTACATTTTAAATACTTTTAAGAGTTACAATGTCTCTTTTCTGTATTCCTTATATTTTATTATATCGCCTTTACTGTCAGTTTCATCTGATTTATACTTTTATTTAATTGTTATTATATTTTCACAATGCTTATCTTCCATTTTCTTCATCTTAGTTTCAATATTTTGTTTTTCTTTTTTTTTTTTTTTAGTTTAATTCTTTGAAAAAAAAAAAAGATTATCTTTTTGGTTTTTTTTTTTTTAACTTTCTGTTTATTTTTTTAATTAATTCCTTTATATTTTTATAAATTTACCACTATTTCTTTTTAATATTTTTTTACTTGCTCATTTGAGACTTCCAATAAATTTACACAATCTTCTTTATTTTCCTTCTTTTCTTATCATTTTCTTTTCCATTTTCATTAATTTTCCTGTTATTCTCTATGTATTTTTGGAATGGAAATTCTATTTTTATATCAATGTTTTTTTAATCTTTTAGATCAGTTGCATTAACTAATATAACTATTTTTTTCAATGTTATTAAATATATTTTTTGGTAATCTTTAACTATATTATGATTTAGTATTTTTTAAAATAATTTATTTTCTCTTCCTATCCTACTCCTGAACTAATTGCATTTATCATTCCTTTTTAGTAACTGAATCTATTTTATTTTTATTTATTAAGTTTCCAATTTTCCTCTTAGTCAGGCCGTTTTTTAAATCTTTTTTCACTTTATGCAGATATTTTTTTTTATTTTTTAAAAACTAGAAACCTTAAACTCAGGCTTCAATTTTCATAGCCTTTTATTTTGACACATTTTTATGTAAAAATACTGTAATAATACCACACTGAATTATTTATTATGATATTCTCATTTATGAGCTACTTTGTGCAATTGTACTACAATTTTTATATGGTATTATTTGAAATGTATTGTTGCATATTTATGTAATTATATACATCTGCTGTGATATCATTGGAATATCCATGAGTTAATATCATTCAGTTTTTGGGCCACTATTTACATGTAATACTAAAGTTTCTTAAGACAATTATATATTTATATTTAATAAACCTTATTTCAAAGAGAAGTTATTATTTTTAATCATGGCTTAGTCAATATTTTCATCACATTTTAATCTTAAACTTAATCTCTAGTTGTTTATAACTGTACAGAATTATTATCATAAAATAGCTTTTAGAATCAAATAACAATCCTTTACTGATGAGAAATATAAGTTTAATGGAGAATACAATGAAGCAAGACATGTGCTGCATCAATATACACTATTTTCAACTTCATGCTTTGACTTTAAATCACTCCTTTGCTGCTATTTGTAGTATTAATTTACCAGTTTCGCATTCATTTGATGGCAAAAACTGGAACTAAATTACTGATTTATTAATTCAAAAATAAATTGTACACAGAAAATTTTTACAAGTGTGCCAACAGTCAGCCTTATGGTTTTCTTGACATGTGAGTTGCTTGCAAGAAGTTTTGAGTATGTTTGGTCTAAAATAAATATATATTTTTTCCATTGTTTGTTTACATATTTAGGATTATTTTACACAAAATATTTATTTAATATTTATTTTTTAGAAAAATAATTTAATTGAACTCAGATTTTATTTGAAAATATTTAATTTTAAAGAAGGTGAGTCAACAAAAAATCAATAATTTATTGCCATAACTTAAAATTGGCTTTATAAAAATTCATTCTCATTGTCTGTAACAGATTTAATTTTTGCCATTTTTTAAAATTATGAGTACAGATTTAAATATTAAATAGAATCTCATTATCTATAAGTAATATAAATAATAATTCATTTATGTTTTATAAACTAAGTTAAAAGTTTTAATTTTTTCAATCTGATAGTTTTATTAGTAATGCAGAAACAATACAATAAAAAAAGTTATTGTTCTTTATAAATCTTACTATGTATTTTAGTTTAACATTTTTTTCTATATTTTCAAATTGAAAAAATACTTTTTTAACAAGTAATTCAATTTTTTTGAAAACATAATAATGAATAAAGGTTATCAAATAATAAGTTGTAAATTTAATCCCATTAGCCACAAAAGATTTTAAAAAAAAAAAAAAGAACAATTAAATGGTTAAAGTTTGAAGAATTTGACCAAGAATTTAAGATAGATAATGATAAATAGTGAAGACTGTATATATTCTAAAATTGATACAGACTTAAAAACATTAAAACAATTAGAAAGGATATAGTTTGCCAATAATGAAACTGCTACAGTATTTCTATAATAAAAAAATTATTGAAGAGAAAGGAAATCATCCATGCATATTAAATTGTTATTAAAGTCTAACATTGCTATTCATTTTATTTTTTGAGTGAATGTGAATAAATGAACACCAATAGTATATATATGCTACCTCAATTTATTATTAAAAACTATATTAATATAATTTTGTTTATACTATCATTTTAATTTATGTATGCATACTATACACACAAAAAGTTTTCTGTTATAAAGATATGTGTGTGACAAGTACACTTGGAATTTAGTAAAAAAAAAGTATATATTTTATTGAAATCAAAGCTTATCAACAAAACATGAGCCATTACACATGTTGTACTAGGTACATGAAAGGTTTGGAATCAAATGTAGTAGATATTGTGGTTTCACTGTAACTTCATTTTGTTTAAACATATGAAATAGTAATAAATATATTTAAAAAATGCCTTTAATTCATGTATGAATTTACAAAGTAAATTAAATAAACAAAAAACTTACAAATATAGATTGACAAATTCTTTTTCTTTGCATTCTTCTAAAAATTTATGTTTATGGGCAATAAATAATAGTAAAAAAATGGCATAGTTGACTTAAAGTCACTTTTATAACCATTAATATGTAGTAAAATGCAAATACACACAAGAAAAATAGTTTTTTAAAATAATATTTAGCTTTATTACTGCCTAACATGCTTTCAATATATTTTTACTATATCATATTTATGGCATATAGTATGAATATGATATAGTAAAAATATATTCAAATCATGCTAAGCAGTAATAAAGCTAAATATTATTTTTAATAAACTATCTTTTCTGTCTTTATTTTCATTTTACCAGATATTACTTTGGCTAAGAAAAAAAGAAAATTAAAAACAATTGAACCATTAATATGTGATATAGGATCATTAATTTACTTAATGTTTATTGACCAGTTCTTTGACAGAATTAACATTATTTGTTTTTATTTCTTATTTTGAATACCAAAAAAGGATCTGTAATATTTTTTCATGCATTTAAGTTTATAGCTTAGACAATATGTGTATCAGCATGGTATCAATGACAAAATTAAAAAAGAGTAAGCTCAATTTTGACTACAATGGTTATAACAAATAGAATAATATTTTGGTCAAGATTTTGGAATAAATTGATCAGCCATGTGATCTTTTAGCTGCTCATTGTCTCCAAGTTTTTCAGATTTATATGAATGTCCATCAGCTGAATGCAATTTGATTCTTCTGTGAAATAGATGTCTCATTACTTTCTTCTTTATTTTTCCAATGCAGCAATATGGTTATTTTATTTTAAATAATTACATTTTTAATTAGAAGTGTCAAATTAACTCAATCCACATCTTTTACACCATCTACTTTAGATAAATATAGTAATGACTATTATTAATCATTTACTAAACTAGAAATTATCTCTATAATAGATATAAGCTTTAAAACTCAATTAAAGTTTAATATACCTGATTTTTTAAAAATTAAACACGCAAACACATGGAGTTCTTTACATTTCTTTTTCCCACATGTAACATCTTTATAAACATATTTAATAACTTCAATATTACAGCATATTTTTTTAAATTCATATAAATAAATAAAGATGTATATGAGAGATAGTGATCTGGATCAACTGATGAGTGCTGATTCAGCATGAAATGCATCTTGGGGGGCATTTGTCTTTTATTGTATCTTTATATAAATTTAAAATAATATGTGGTAATACTGAAGTTATTTAATATATTTATTTCTTTAATATCTATACCTTTTTTTAATCTTAATTACTTTTTTACATTATATTATTACAATTGTTAAATTTTATTACTTGATAAAAAATATAAAATAACTTTATCACTAAAAAAAGGTATTATCATCATCATATGAGATGGAATGTCATAATATATGTATAAAGAATAAACCACTTATATACTTCTTACATGCAATTTCCTTTTTTTTCCATATGTCATAGCATCAGCTGGGAGGTGAACCCACAACAACCATCAGCAACCAACTGCTTGCTTGCAAGGCGGCTGTACTGACCTCTCGGCTAACAATTCTTGACATTTCTTATTTTTATGGTTACAATTTCTATTTTATAACAGACTTTTTAAGAATTATTTTCCTATTAACAATGTTTTTTCCAACTGAAATTAATTAAGTTCTGAAGAAAACTGTTACGCAATTGAACTGTGAGCATAAAAATGAATCATTGCACACAAAAAAAGAAGTAAATAAGTCTTTTATTATTTAAGATTAAAATGTGAAGTATTAGATCAAAACAGATACTAGATGGGTAAATGTGTATCAAAATATAATAGTATATAATCAGTTTTTAAAAAAAGTAGAAATAGATTCTTAAGCAAAAAATTGCATCAGAATTTAGTTTACAAACATTTTAATATTTTCAATGTAAACTTTTTTCCAATTTCCCATTAAAAAATTTTTTTTCAATGTTTTTCAACACATTCAATTGATGAGTTCATATTTTCTAAATTATAGATGGTTTTATGTCTGAAATAGTTCGTTAATATTAAATAGATTATTAACATTTGAAAAAGGCACTAAACCAGGTGCTGAAAAAGACTTTTTATGTGTAAAATTATTATTGATATTTATATAGCTGTTATAAAGAATTTATTATTATTTTCTGATTATTACTTTATGGAAGAACAGCATATAGGTTTTATTCTTTTCTAATTTTGATGATTTAGAAATTAATATGTTGATAGAAATTCTTATTTTTAATATATATATATAGTTTATTATAAAAGCTTTATTATAAATATTAGATATATTCATTATCAATACCTTTATTTTAAAAATATTAATATTTATTTTTCTTCACATTAAAATTTAAAAATGTCAATATTTTCTTAGCAAGAATACTTTATTTATTTTAAGTAGATTCTAATATATATATATATATTGTAAATTAGCTTACAATCTGGTTCAAACCCACCCTTACATGTCCACAGTAGTAGACTAAATCCATAAAAAAAGGACATACACTGAAATAATAGGTTAAATACATGATATTTTTTATATGCAAACATACATATAAATACACACACATGAAGTTTGTTTTAATAAGTACCAGACCAAAATAATATTGAAATGAAGTAAATGCACCTTTTTAATGCAAAAAAAAGCTTAATCTTATATATATACCAATAATGATATCAGACAGTAACTTAGTCAATGTGGTGATAACCTGGGATCAAGCCAATAACTAGACAATCAAGTGTTGGAAAATGAAAATAAAATTTTACTACATAAATTATGTAACATCAACAACAACCATTAATTCGTGCAACAATAGGTACCTATAGTGATAAAAAAAGGAAATTGAAAATGCAAGTTTTCTGGACAATGGATGTTAAGCCCCAGTATAAATACAAACCCAATCCATTTTCATTCTCTTTTACATTTTATCACCTGTTATAACAACCGCAAGCAGCAAATAGCTTAATATCGAACATGAAAACAAAGGATAAAATGGACAATGTTTTCTAAGATATTACCTATTCTGTATAAGATTTTAATATGCTGAAAATTAAAGGAAATCATCTTCAACATTTAACAAGACAAAAATCAATAAACTTTAGCAGTGTAGTAAAAGAATTGAAATAATTTTTTAGTGATAAACGAAGACAGAAGACTGTGCAATCAAACAAGAAGAAAAAGAAACATCATATATAACCAGCACATACTAATAAATGATGAAGTAAGGCTTTCCTTTGCATAAATTTACTCAATACTATTTATAAGCTGAAGGAAATTAAAAATTTTTTTTAATTACCATTTAATGTATATTGGATAGATAAATATGCCATAGGACTGCAGTGCTGTCTTAATTGCCATAGAGCATGATGTTGTAACTCAATTGTAGAAATAATGCCTAGAAAAATGCCTAGCCTTTAATCTGAAGTGTCTGAGTGGAGTCTGGAAAAGAGTGATGTCTGAAATGGAAACAACCTTGTCTATGTGTTACCTGACAATTTGGAGAATGATAAAAGAGTCATCATAATGGACTGTATCCATGAAAGACACTAATGATTAAATTGTAGAGTCTAATCATAAAGATTTGAACAAAATCAAAATTATTATGTTATATTTTTTTTATACATATGTGAAATTCTACTTTTATTATTCTAACCCTTGGAAGTTTTATCATGTTTGAAATTGGGAGGGTTTATTCCATAAAAAGCAACATTGAATGGGGAAAAGGTTTATTAAGCTAGATTTTTTTTTTGTTTTGTAAATAAAATTTAGGTTTATCTCTCCATAGTAGTTTGACATCGATCATCATCATTATCATATAATATGGTCAGAGATAAGAATTTTTGATGCTCTTCCATATTAATTTACACTCACTAGGATAGGACAGAGTTTATTTTATTTGTTTATGTTTAACTAATAATTGTTACATTTAATCTATTCAGTATGAATGACTACTGATCTTGTGTAAATGTCTCTTTTCTATCAACATTAAAAACTTGTACATAGGGGAGGAATCCCAAAGAAGATCTTTCCAGCAGAAATTAGATAATGGATCTTGTAAATAGTTAGTTAGCTTTGTCATCATTATGACAATAAAATATTTTTCCTTTTATTTTATTTTTGTATTTTAGCTAATCTTATTGACTTTGTAAATAGAAAGTGTCTTGATGCATATCTACCAGGGGCATGGGTTGGTATAATGAATAATTTTGTTATTGAAATAGAGATGCATATGGAATACATATAAATATATCTTTTGCCATGTGAATAGAATTTCAATTTTCATCTGTTATTAATAAAATTTGTTAGGGTTTTAAATCAAATTGGTCTTTAGTTTAAGACTCTCATTCATACACTCACTCATTAATTTAATTGATTAATGCACACATAGATTACTATAACATATAACACAGCAATAGAGTTGGATGTATCTTAGGTCAATGCAAACTTAGTTGCAACATAAAGTAAATTCACCCCTGAAGAGAGCCAAAGGCAATATTCTTCCCAGGTTTGAATACTGAAGTATAATGTAATGGATGAGCCAGCCTAAATTATATTTAGATTTAATAAGTAAATGAAGATCTGGCCCATTGGAGATCCATGACCATTGATAAGTTACTTCATGTCATTCATAGCATCCTACCAGAAGACCCTAGGTCTGACCATAGTTACCTGTATTCCCCCTCTTCTGGTAGAAAACCCAGACCATTACAATATATATATGTGAATAATTTATATAAATAATTAGTTGTAAATTAACAAATGTACATTTTAAAATGGGATTTAAAGGATTAACACTAATGATAATAAATAGTTTATAGTGATAAGAAAAGCAGTGTTCATGGATATTTGTTTTGATTAACTTCCTTAGCATTTTAAATTTTATATTTTAAAATAGATTGTAATTTGTTTTTAAATATATATACATAAAAGTACTATATTAGTTAATGGAAGAGGAATAGAAAGGGATTATATTATTTAAAAATATACTTTTATCTGCATGTAAATTAATAATATGGATAGCAGAAAAGTTGGATAGTGGAGAATATTGAATCCTATCAATTAAAGTTTGAAGATTTGCTATTTTAATATAAACCAAGCACTTTTTATATATGTGTGTGGGAGATGATGATCCAGCCCAAATGCTGATTCAGCATAAATACATATATTGGAGATCATTTATCTTTTTCATATGTGTGTGGTCATGTGTATCAACTGTATGAGAAAGAGTGGATGACTAAAGAGAACATGAAAGTCTGTGTTCAAATCACCTCTAACTACATCTAGCTTAAATATATATATAATATACTTGTATTTAAATAAAAGATATTTCCATTTTCTTGGAAAGGTCTTTATCTTTTTTTCACATTGTATCTCTTTATTGTATTTATTGTGGTAGACAAATAGCCATGGAGAAGTGAAATTTAATCTTTTGTCTAAAACCTCTGGCTTTGCAAGCTCTCTTGTAATAATGTTATTTAAAAGAAAATCAACAGGTTTCAAAGATTCTATAACATCTATTGTTTAAATAGACTTTAAATAACAAACTTATAAGTCAATGGTTTTTTTTCTCAAAAAAAAGAATTTTATTAACTAAATCAAAAAAGAATACAATGACAAATCAATCTTTGGACTCGAGTCTTTTGCTAATTAGATTTCTGCCAGATGGTCTGATGCTGGTAACTGAGATCTTGGGTTGCAAATTCTTACTAGACTAGGTCTACGCTAGCCCAGGATTCAATGTGTAGCCAGTCTGGTGCAAGAAGCCAGTCTCTATCACGAGTACTTCTTAATAGTTTTAAGAAGGTATCACTGACATTGTTATTTGCCTGTCCAAAGATGTACTTGCACCTGATGAGCCAGACTACAAAAGTGAGGAAAATGGATGTTCTGATGGTCGAAAATATGCCCGGCTTGATGGCATTTTGAATGCAAAGCATGTTTCTATAGTCTATTGAAACTTTTTGGTGGATGAAAGTTTTGAGTGGGCTAAGAAATGGGCAGTCGTATAGGAGATGGGTAATGATTTCATCAGCTGTTGAGCAAAGCTGACACTGTGAGTTGAGATTGGCAAAACCTCTCCTATAGACCAGTCAATGTTAAAGTAATTTAAAGAAAAACTTTTGATTAATGTGTTTACAAACAATTTTCAATATTAAGGGTTCAATTGAGCATTTAGAATGATGCATTCCATCAGCTTAAAAACTTATCAAAATTTGATTAAAAATAGACTTGTTAATAGACAATAATTTGATAAAATAATCTACAATTTAACATCAATATCACTGGAGGTACACAAAAAAGAATGGTCTTTATTTTATTTTATTTTTATTTTTTGTAAAACAAAATTATATATTTATTCTAAAATAATAGTAATAAAGTTTATTTTAGCCTTCCTTTCTCAGATATTTAAACAAAAAAAAACTGAAATCATAAAGGCACATTAGTAGTTGTTGTTGTTGTTATTATTATTGGATTCATTTATATTTCTCCACAAACACACTCATATTTTAGTGCATATTTATGTGTATGTATGAACTTATTAAATTTGATTGTTTGAATTTTATATATAATTGGCTAATAATCATGGTGATTAATTTTAAAATATTATAGTGTGTTGATGATTTATGGGATTTATTATAGTTTATAAAAATTATATTTGTAACATATATTTTAGAAGTATAGTGTTGTTAGGGAAAATTCTCTTACTGTATTAAAGAATAGTACATAAATGTATATTTAAAATTTAAATCCCTAATAAATAATGGGTTATCACAACGATTGCTACCATTATCTGAAGTTTCCTAATGGTATAATATAGTTGTCAAACTACTTATTATTTATATATTTTGTTATGCATTATATGCTTAAATATTTTGTGAAATAAAAGACTAAGGTAGATTTTCTTTAATAAGCTTGAAAAACACATTATATCATATATAATAGTTTAGTTATTAGTTTAAGAAATTAAGACAAACTTACTTATTAGATTTATAAAACAAATCTATACTCATGTTAATACTTCATATTGTTACATACAAATACATACACAAAAAACTGTCAAGCGTTGGTAGTCGAGAGGTCAGCACAGCTGCCTTACACGCAGTTGTCCCGGGTTAGCGGGTTCGCTTCCTGGTCGAAAGGAAAAAAAATACATACACGAAAAATATAATTTCTTATGATAATTTTTTTTCTTAGAAATACGGAAGTGGGAGAGAATTTTGTTTAATTAAATACATTTCTCAGTTGCAAAATAAATAGTAAAATATTTTAATTTTATATAGCTGTAAATAAAATTAATTTAAATTTTTATTCATTAAACTTGATTTTGTATTGTTTTATTTAATTACAATTATACGTAATTATAAATATGTATTTCATCATATATTTTTTTGAAATCTAAGGTATATTCTATTTAGATATTGTTTATTTATAGAGATCAAATAAAGTATTTATTTAGCCATGATGCCCAAATGGGAATTAATAATTCCTTAAACATGCACACATATTAATGAGTATTTACATGAGATATAAGAAATATATAAGATTTACTTCTTATTATTATTGTTTAGTTACATTCAAATTCAATCATTGTAATCATAAACAAATGTTTATTTGATTAAACGAAGTTTAGATGCAATAAAATGTACTCTTTGCCTCCACACTGCATCAATGATTGTGTTTACCTAATGCACATGTACCCCACAGCCCAGTAATCCCAATCTTTTTATCATAGTATTTAACCATAACTATATATATATATGATAAACAAAAATGCAAGTTAAAAAACTTGCTAACGCTTGTATTTATGTCCACAGATGGCGTTCTACCAAAAACGCCAATCAAGCGTATGTTTTGTTTACATAAACGTCAGAGTAGTTAGTATTCACTATCTCTAACTATAATTCCACTTTCAGATCATGATTTCAAGCTATTTGCTATCGTCAGTGAAAGACAGGAATAAAGAAACTAGATCTAAATACAAACTCTGAGCGTTTATGAAACAATTTCTATTCAGCTTGCAAGCGTGAATTTTTTAGACACGTAATGTCTTCAAACTCAGCATAGCAAACCAGATAGCTATATGGGTCTGATCTCAGTTCAGCATCACCACATAGTAGAAGCCTCTGCAATCTATATCATTGCAAGAAAGACCTCAAAGGTACATTTATGATAAACAAAAATGCAAGTTAAAAAACTTGCTAACGCTTGTATTTATGTCCACAGATGGCGTTCTACCAAAAACGCCCATCAAGCGTATGTTTTGTTTACATAAACGTCAGAGTAGTTAGTATTCACTATCTTTAACTATAATTCCACTTTCAGATCATGATTTCAAGCTATTTGCTATCGTCAGTGAAAGACAGGAATAAAGAAACTAGATCTAAATACAAACTCTGAGCATTTATGAAACAATTTCTATTCAGCTTGCAAGCGTGAATTTTTTAGACACGTAATGTCTTCAAACTCAGCATAGCAAAGCAGATAGCTATATGGGTCTGATCTCAGTTCAGCATCACCACATAGTAGAAGCCTCTGCAATCTATATCATTGCAAGAAAGACCTCAAAGGTACATTTATGATAAACAAAAATGCAAGTTAAAAAACTTGCTAACGCTTGTATTTATGTCCACAGATGGCGTTCTACCAAAAACGCCAATCAAGCGTATGTTTTGTTTACATAAACGTCAGAGTAGTTAGTATTCACTATCTCTAACTATAATTCCACTTTCAGATCATGATTTCAAGCTATTTGCTATCGTCAGTGAAAGACAGGAATAAAGAAACTAGATCTAAATGCAAACTCTGAGCGTTTATGAAACAATTTCTATTCAGCTTGCAAGCGTGAATTTTTTAGACACGTAATGTCTTCAAACTCAGCATAGCAAACCAGATAGCTATATGGGTCTGATCTCAGTTCAGCATCACCACATAGTAGAAGCCTCTGCAATCTATATCATTGCAAGAAAGACCTCAAAGGTACATTTATGATAAACAAAAATGCAAGTTAAAAAACTTGCTAACGCTTATTTATGTCCACAGATGGCGTTCTACCAAAAACGCCAATCAAGCGTATGTTTATTTACATAAACTGTCAAAATGATAAGTATTCACTATCTCTAACTATAATTCCACTTTCTGATCATGATTTCAAGCTATTTGCTATCGTCAGTGAAAGACAGGAATAAAGAAACTAGATCTAAATACAAACTCTGAGCGTTGTAAACAATATTTCATTCAGCTTGCAAGCGTGAATTTTTTAGACACGTAATGTTTTCAAACTCAGCATAGCAAACCAGATAGCTATATGGGTCTGATCTCAGTTCAGCATCACCACATAGTAGAAGCCTCTGCAATCTATATCATTGCAAGAAAGACCTCAAAGGCACATTTATGATAAACAAAAATGCAAGTTAAAAAACTTGCTAACGCTTGTATTTATGTCCACAGATGGCGTTCTACCAAAAACGCCAATCAAGCGTATGTTTTGTTTACATAAACGTCAGAGTAGTTAGTATTCACTATCTCTAACTATAATTCCACTTTCAGATCATGATTTCAAGCTATTTGCTATCGTCAGTGAAAGACAGCAATAAAGAAACTAGATCTAAATACAAACTCTGAGCGTTTATGAAACAATTTCTATTCAGCTTGCAAGCGTGAATTTTTTAGACACGTAATGTCTTCAAACTCAGCATAGCAAACCAGATAGCTATATGGGTCTGATCTCAGTTCAGCATCACCACATAGTAGAAGCCTCTGCAATCTATATCATTGCAAGAAAGACCTCAAAGGCACATTTATGATAAACAAAAATGCAAGTTAAAAAACTTGCTAACGCTTGTATTTATGTCCACAGATGGCGTTCTACCAAAAACGCCAATCAAGCGTATGTTTTGTTTACATAAACGTCAGAGTAGTTAGTATTCACTATCTCTAACTATAATTCCACTTTCAGATCATGATTTCAAGCTATTTGCTATCGTCAGTGAAAGACAGCAATAAAGAAACTAGATCTAAATACAAACGCTCAGAGTTTGTATTTAGATCTAGTTTCTTTATTCCTGTCTTTCACTGACGATAGCAAATAGCTTGAAATCATGATCTGAAAGTGGAATTATAGTTAGAGATAGTGAATACTAACTACTCTGACGTTTATGTAAACAAAACATACACTTGATTGGCGTTTTTGGTAGAACGCCATCTGTGGACATATATATATATATATTAAAAGTATAAAGTTAAACTCAATAAATAATCAAAATTATCCCAAATTCAGAACTCAACTAGACTTGCCAAGAAAATAAACTCTAAAACACTATCAGTGGTTGCACTGCTACAAACAGACTTCTTAAGTGTTAAGAACTACAAAATAACAATATATTTAAAGTACACATTACCCACAATTCCACTTACTTCCCATAATACCCTTAATATTAAAATAACTTTTAAATAAATTAATTGCTTCACAATTATAAATTTTTAATAATAAAGATTCTTTAATTTTTCTTTTTATTTCATTTCACACAAAAAAGACAACCTTAGCTTCATCAAAATTAATATTGTGACCTGTATATTTTTCATGGATATATATAAGACAGAACTAAGATATTTATTTCTAACTTTACTTTTATGCATCTTTCTTCTTTCATTTAAACTGAAACTACTCTGACTTATATACATACCTTTTTACAAAAACAAGGAATAATATGCATTAATCCAGAAATAATATTTCTACCAAAAATTTCCTTTATATTATTTAATAAATTATTCAAAGTAATACCCCTTTTCCAAGCAATTTTCTTATTTCCAAACAAATTACTATTTTTACATATGATTTTTTAAGAAGGCAATTTAAATGGCAAAGAAATAAAATCATTTTTTTCTTTAACCTTTACATCATTACAAATATTGTTACTATTAAATAAAATACTTTTAACAAATTTATTAGAGTAGCCAATACTCAAATAATCTTTATAAAGTTGACCTTTTTGAAAAAAAACTACCCCACTAAAATTATTTAATCTCTTATTTCTATAACAATAATTTCTTAAAAGCAGCTACTTTGTGAGATAAAGATTGATAGCTATCAGGTTTAATTATATGTATAAATCTTAAAGTTTTGAAATATTGTAACATATGAAATAAAAAATATATAATTAAAATCATAGTGTTTTAAACCTTTCTATGTATATATATTATAACAGGTCTGTTACATAGAATGCAATAATATAGTGTGTGTGCACAAATATATATATATAAAGTAAAGGGAAAGTAGAAATAAACACAACAATAAATTTTTGTAGATATTATCTACATTCACTGAATAAAATAATAATAAGTAAAGGGTTAAATGTCTCTGAATTTAAAATAAAATTTTATTATAAATTAAACTTTTAAAAAGATCTGAATAAATATAAATATTGTATTATTATGAAGATTTTGAAATTTAAAAACAAGTATAGTATTTTTAGAAATCCCCTAAGAGAAAACATTTATATCACACTTTGATAAAAAGTTCAAGCTTGTTTTTAAAAGGGATTAGAGAGATAAAAAAAACTCTGTTTTCAATCAAGGTGTTTTTATCACCTCAGATGATTCTATAAAAGGTCTGATAAAAATTCAGTTTGACTTATAGCTTTTGTAAGAGCTGGCCAGAAAAGTCTGATTTTAATATTTTAAGCAGGTGGCCAAAATGGCCAGCTGCAATGTTTGGATATTAATTTATTTTAAACAGTTATTGTCTTAATATTTTTGGTGAAGCAATTAGATAATGGCTATCTGCAAGGTGCAGCTAAAATATTTTGTGAAGAGTTAGCTGCAGTTTGGTGATAACTATAGCAGAAAGTGGCCATAGTAAAGCTGCAGAGATGGCTGGCAGAATTATACAGAAGACTGTAATGAAGATATAAGAATGCAAAAAAGGAGCTTCCCTAATTTTCTGCAGAAGTTTTGGATCATGAAGTTGACTCACTTCTATATTCACTAGTCTGCTTAAATATGGAGAAGACAGTTTACTGGTCTGAAGTCTGAAAGTCCAAAACAGAAGGGAACCTAAATCAAAACCAACTTACCTGGATTATAACATCCTGATAATGACTTTCCTGAATTGGTCCCCATCAAGAGAAACCATCAATTGATGAAGAAATAGTTATACTATGCTGCTATGTCTATATCCAGAGAAACAGATAAATGTATATACAGTGAATTGTACTTTTTTAATATTTTTTTAAAAAGACATTTTAACTTAATAACTTAAAGTAAAACAAACAAGTAACTTTTACTTGACTTGAAATCTAACAGCATTATATATAATAATCAAATTTTAAATGATTACTTTGGTTTGAAGTGACAGATATATGAAACAATTTGATTTTTTGATTATTAAACAAAAAAAGATACATTTTATATTTAAAGACCATGATAATTAATTAATCAAGAAGTACCTGTCAAATAAAAATTGAGTTAATTTAGTTTGAAAAGAAAAAAAACAAGCTGTAATAGAATTTGATAACTGATTTTAAATTATATCTATATTTTCTTTATACACATGTATATGTGTGAATTTTCTGTATGTTTTCCAAATGGAATTAATTAGGAAAATATAATATTATTGTAACAAATTAAAATAGGACATATATGTAAAATTTAATCATTTTTTGTCATTATTGAATATCAATTGAAATATATTAATTGTATATTATAAATCGTGCATCAGTGCACATATATATGTAAATGACCATCATGTACCAACTTGAATTTTGTATATTAATCAGATATATGTAAATTGCAATGTGATAATTTGAAATTTGTATAGTAATCAAAATCAGAAAGCTTATATGTGTGTAGCCTTATTTTTAGAGACCTTAATTTCATTGCTTTTATTGTTATCTAATAAACTTATTCAGATGTTAAAAATTATTCCAGTAGTTCTAAATATTTTTAGAATATCTGTTGCCATCATCTCTTTGTCACATATAGTAATAGAACTTGTGTTCTTCTGAGCTGGATTCGAGCATGGACTGAATATATAAATGGGGATGTATTGAGTGCTTTAGGAGCATCCAGTGATGATCAATCATCCTCATCCTGGTTGGCACATAAGATTATATTTTTTAAAGCTACTGCATTACATTTTATTTAGTTTAGTCTTACTAGAAATTAAGTTTATAGTTGGCCAGTGCATTAATGGCACTAAGTGGCCAGAGCATTGATGATGATTAGCATGTTTTAATGTCCCAGCATTATTGTTTTTCTGATTGTTTATTATGTATTCTGATGTATGAGCACTAAGATGGTGCATCCAAATTAATGGTTTCAATAATCTGCCACAAGTTGGCAAGGGCTGAATAGTTAACCTGGTCTACAGAAGACCCATTTCCAATCCATTCACCAGATAGACTGTTGATTTCTTTTAATGAATCATTCATGATGATGAATGGTATTTTGAGTATTACTCATTACTAGTAATTATTTTGACTTATTATAATGCTGGTTGATGGTTAATTATTATGGTTGCTCTAAGGAGTTAACTGTTCTATTCTAATCTAATTAGCTGATCTCCCAATGATCTCTCTCAGATATTCTCTAATCTCATGCTCTTCTTTAATATATAAAACTTCTCTTAAATATCTTTCTTATGTTTATTTATGGGATATTAAACATTTCTTTATAATTACTTTAAACATATCTTTAATATAATTTACTTTGATACTTCATTATTTTAATACTTTAATATTTATACTTGTTTGGTAAATTTGATATTTTATGTTTTGCCACCTCATTTCCCCATCCCACTACAATATAAAAATACCATCTAAACTGTATATTATTGTAATATTTCATAATATAAAATGAAAAATATATAATCTAGATCATAAAATATTTGTCATAAAAATTATAAAATCAAAATCAAAAAAAATTAAATTATTTCAGTATAACAAAATTCATTTTAAAATAATAAAAATTTATCTTAAAATATTTATTAATTTACCTGAAATAATAAAAATAATTTAAATATGTAAACTTTTATTTTCTTTCAAAGCTAACAAATAAATGGAGTCTTTTATGCCATTCACATATTGTTAATAAAAAAAAACCCATAAAAATCAAGATTTTTACTTGTTATACTTGTTGGCTATTGAATATTATGTAAATCAACAAAATAGAATTAATATGTTAAGAAATAAACTATTGAACAAAAGAAATTTATGCAAAACAATAATCAGAATCAAAAACAAACACTTCATAGAATGCATGCAAAAAAAAGAAAAAAAAATAGTACCATCAAAAGATATATTTAAAAACACAAAGAAAAATATAATCTTTAAAACTTCAAAATATTATTAAAATATATATAATATATATTGTGATACTCTGTTGCTGTAGTTCGTAATGTTACATAATAATATCGGCAACTTTAAATTATTTTTTTATAGGAAAGGATCATTGATTTATATATATGATGGTATATAAATTTCAACTAAAGAATATGTTTTTTTTTTTAAAAAAAATGAAATGAAATTCTTTTTTAAAAAAAAATTTATGACAGTTATTAAAATTGTAATTTATTTTTTATTTTTACTGAAAAAAGAAATAAAAATGATAAGGTTATTTTTTTTATAAAAAAATGTATGAAAAAAAATATCTTTTTCATTCTTAAATTTACATTTTTGATTTTAAAATATACACGAAGATATTGATGTTTTATTAATATCAACTTCAAAAAATTCTTATTAATTAAAAAAATTTATGATCAAGAAATAGTTATTTATCAAATTGGCTAAGTGCATGTTATCAAAGAATGATGTTAAATTTATTGTTTTTAGAAACAACTCTATAAACCTCATCTTATTAATTGGTTAAAAACTAGGGGAATATATAAAGTATTTCCATAATTACAAATAAAAGATAATTTTTAAGGTAATTGTTTAGAACTTTCATCAAATTATAGCTCTTATTAGTACAGTGGTATATGCAACAAAGCCTTTCATGTTAATGAAT
Source organism: Epiperipatus broadwayi (assembly GCA_028023455.1). NCBI lineage: Eukaryota > Metazoa > Onychophora > Udeonychophora > Euonychophora > Peripatidae > Epiperipatus > Epiperipatus broadwayi. The sequence continues at coordinate 174,365 of JAQFVV010000060.1, forward strand.
AACACATTTCAGCAAAGTTGGCCAGCAAAAATATTTTGGATCTTTTTTCAACTGTGCTATCAAGTGATTTAAAGAAGCCATCAAAAAAAACAACAACTTCATTTTAAGTAATCATTGAAGAAAAGCTGCTGAAAATTGAATCTAAATTTAAAACATGTGAAAACTATTTGATAAGTAACAATTTCCAAACCCAATTTAAAATAACATATATTATGTTAGAAATCAATCTCACTTCCATCTTCATAGATAAAATTACTAAAGAAAGTGTTTAGTTTAAACAAAGTGTGAACCAATAAGTTATTTTAAAATGTTTTTTAAAGTAATTACAAGCAAATTTCTTTTTAAATATATACTAAAAAAAGTACTCTGGATAAATAAATAAAAATAAACGCTTTGGTAATTTTTTTTATTCTTTTAAGAATTTTGTTCATTTTGATAATTTATTATATAATGATGAATATTAAATAAATTGTATTCAATATTCATAAAATACACATATATATCTAAAATAATATTTTTTTTAAAAAATTATTGATTAATTCTAATAAGTAATAGAGATTTTAAATTCAGTCAAATATATTTGAGTAACCTGTATATCAGGGGTCCCCAACCTTTTTGCACTTAAGAGCACATTCTATAATACTGGCCAGGTGGCGGGCACCTTTTTCTTTTTCAACCAGATGGCGGGCACCATTCATTTTTTCAATGTAAATTTATAGTTGGATATTATTAATAATACACATAATGTACAAAAAAAATTTTATTTCAAAAATAAAATTTTAACATATAATTAACGTTTATATTTTTACGCTGTAAAAGTATAGTATGCCCTACAATTCGATTACAATGTAATACAATAATTTATAAGAAATTTTAAAAATTAAATTTATTTGTATCAGATAAATAATTTTTTATCCTGTTCGGATAGTGGCAGGCACTATAGTGCCCGCGGGCATAGAGTTGGGGACCCCTGCTGTATATTAATTGAATATTATTGTTAAATATTTTTGATATCTAATTACAGTCTTAGCTCTTGATTTTTATTTAATATTTTTTTATATATGTGTATTGAGAGTGATTGTTTTGAAACTGCATTTTTATAAGCAGAAAGGAGTCAAATGTTTCCACTGACATCTTATTTGGAGGATGGCAAAAGTATTTGTATTTTCAGGTTTAATTGCATATTTAAAGAGTATATGGTACCTTTTTTTTTCTTTCTAGGGATGTGTATATAGTTAAAAATTGATTGTTGTTTTACTGTACACATATACATGCATATATCTATTGCCATTTGATATAACCTTTTTTATTTCACTTTTTTTTTGTCAGTTCAATGTAAAACTATTAATGCATTTTGCATTTTGTTATATACCTGATACACCAACATAAAGTTTTCTAAATATATATTGGTAGCTTCATTTATTCATACATCTATGTTATGTTGATATACAGTTTTTGGCAACCAACTGCATGGTTAGTAATAGAAACCACAATACCCAAGATTAGCATAATCTGCATGAGTACTTTATATATATAATATTTTTTAAAAAATTATTTTTGGAATAAGCATTTTATTTGCAAGATATCAATGATTATTTTAGTGATATAGTACACAACCCCATTAAAGCAAAAACAGGATATGCATGTTTTAAAATGTCCAGGGACAGACATCAACAACAAACAAACTGCTATTTATTTACATAAGCATTTTATTATAGCAAGTGAAAAGTTAAGTCTTACGCTTACATTTTGTTGGGTATAAGATAACCATGAGTAAGTAAGTTCACTTAGATAAAATTATTTTTCCAGATATTATTATGGATGCCAAAGACCAAAAAGTAGGGCTTGCAGCAACAAATCCAGATATCATGAAAATTATCATCAGGTCTGTTACAGGAATTAAGTAAAAATTTTGATAAAAGGTCTTCCTGTAAGAATTTTGAATAGCAAAAAATACAATTAGATAACAAATTTGAAGAGCAGAATTTAGAATTAAGTAAATTTTTTGATAAGAAATTTGAAGAGTATAGAACAGAGATCGGTAATAATTTTGACAGTATAAATAAGAAGTTTAAGGTACAAAAGATAGAATCCAGCAAGAATTTAGGTGAGCTAAATAATAATAAAAAATATAAAGAACAAAAAGCAGATTTTAGAGAATCAAAAGAATCTGAGAAAATGCATAATAGTAAAATCAAAGAGCATAATAGATTTGATAAGCTTGTTAAGAGCTTATTTGTAAATTCTAAATATAACATTGATATCTATCTGTATAACAGTATTGTTGGTTAATTACTTCATTGTGTCATTCACAGTATCCTACCTGAAGATCCTAGGTCTGACTGTAGTTAGAAGCATTCCCTCTCTTCTGGTGGAAAACCTGGACCATCATATTTTGGCACCCATACTTTAGAGGCATGGAACATAGATTTCCAAGGAGGTCCAGCCATTGAACTGGTGTACTAAAAAATTATTTCTTTTTTGGATTATACACCTTTATAAATTTGCTATGAATTGATTGATGGGAATGGGTGATAAACAGAGACCATGAATAAATAAATAATTAATAAAAATAAATTAAAAATAGGTGAGTTATGTGTGCAAACCGACAGGCTAAAGGTTCGGTTTTAAAAATAATGTATACACCAACATAAAAATGCAGAGAGAAGTTACACATACATGCTAAATGGTAACGAGATAACACAAGGCCCTATGATATATCTTCATTCATGGTAAACTGCTAACAAGCAAAAATATAGAACATATTGAGGAATTACATGTTATTAGTGACAGTGAAATGGAAAGTGATTCTCATAGTATTGGGGAAGGGTCTTCACAGATCTTTATACCTGAAGTGTCTGTCACTGAAGTTGATCACCCTTCACAGGCATGGGACATAGATCAGGTATTACCTCACATACATGAAACACTTGGTGGGAGATGACTTGAACACCTCAAACTGGAATAGTACAGATTGCAGAAGGTGAAATGACCATGGCCTGGATGTACCTAATGATAATGAGCAGTATGAACAAGGTGAACAGTAGCCTAAATAGTCTAAGGGAAGGTATGAATAATATGAAAGTAGAGATGAAAAAAGTGTTCAGTAGCAAGATGGCTCTTATGAAAATTGACACAATCTTAGTCAAGGCAACTCCAGAGAAAGTGTTGGAAATGCTACTGAGATGCACAATCAGATCAGCTGAGTGGATGAAGCCATTGATTAGAGATCTATGATTATCAAACCCCAGCTATGCCAAAAAACACTGACCATTGAAGTGCAGCAGACTGATGTGGATCAAAGAACCCAGGGTAATGAAGGAAAAAGTAATAACACAGGGAGCAACATTAAGTGGACTGAAGTACACCATGCTATCACCCAGCAGAGTGATGGTATAGAAAATCATTCCACCATGGTTGAAACAGTTGAACCTGATATAAAAAACCAGGAAAAATGATAGAAATGAGTAAAGCACAAAGTCTTCAGCATACAAAGATGTTAATGAAATTGACAAAAAAGCCAATTCAATCCACAAGATCAGATAGAGATCTCAGATAACTCGATAAACCTGCATGTGAATAACACAACATTTAAGTTAGATTATGGATATCTCAGGAGTTGAGAGAAGCACAGTTGATGATAGTTCTAGATATCAAGCATAACTTAGCTCTCATGGCTTTCAGATTAACGCTGAATCAAAGGTTGAACCCATGAAAGATGAGATGTCTCTATATCCTTAAGACATGTGGAGGAATATATGGAAGAAGGTACTATAGTAAGCGAATTGGGTGTATATTTAGCATTATATTGCCACAACTGCACTCATCATCAAAACAAAACCCATGAGTTTTCAAGGCATAACATTGGTGTACTAAGTGACAACCATCAGATTAGGACCTTAATAATTATAATGGTTGTCATGAAAGAAGGTTATCATAATAAAAACACCATGTCTGGAGACAGGAATGAAGTCAATATGCTTGATCATCTTAAATATGCATTATAGAAAATCATTGGAGAATGATGATGAAAACTATGTCACAAACCAGTAAACTAGGTCCTCAGTTCCACAAATTGTATAATATGTATGAAGCTCTTTCACATTCATTAGGCATAGAAATGCTAGCACTTAAAAAATCAAATATAAGGATGGACCTCAAGGATTGTGACTTGGAACATGTGAACTGAATCAAACCCAAAAAGTACAGCCCCAGATATATAATACTTTTTAAAAAATGATAAGAATATGTACATATGTGCGTATGCATGTATGTATAATCACCAACATTACAACATAAAGGAAGAATGTTCAAAAAAATACAATTGGGATATGTGCATATAAGCCTCCATATAATGTAAACCATAACATAGGGCCATTAAACCAAACATATAGTATAGGCCAGCTAAGCCATATAAAAGCCATATTATTTAACAAATTAAAAGCATTTGAGCAACTAACAAACAAAGCTGAGAGAAGGAGTAAATGCAAAAAAGGAAGTGCCTACATCTTCAAGATAGGAACAAAGTATTCATCAAAACACCCCATGTAAGCAACCCAATGGAAAGGAAATGCCAAAAAAATTATAACCAATAAGAGATAACATTCACTATTATGAAGCAGTCCAGTTCAAATGCATTTGAGATAGAACCTTAATGGAGAAGTGAAGTAAACATATAACACATGTAGTTTAAACCTTATTTTGGTCAAACAGAGTGACCACTGAGTAGGCATGTTTAACCAATAAGCCAGAAAGGGTAGACATACATCTCAATTAGAGTTAGAAAAGAAAGTGAGATAAGCAGCAAAAAATTAGGGTCATTAATTTATTATGTGAGTATACCCAAATAATTGTAAAAGCAATTATGGAATGTTTTAGAGACAACTGAGCTGATCCATACAGAATGATGGACACTCCAACATTTAGTTAGACCTTAGGAAAACCCAATAAGCCTCAAAAAGAGCAGGATAAAATGATAACAAGTTTGACTATGTACCATCTATAATAAAGACACATTACCAATTGATCTCATACCATACAACAATCATAATAACAAATAACCCATATATAAATCTCATTTCACTGTGATTCAAGTTATGATGCAAAAAGTTGAAAAAAACTAGAGAAATAGTGAGGAAGTAGTAGAAATTAGAATGAATAGGTTTTATAATCTTCCATTTTGAACAAACATTCAAATGCTAAACCAAAGGCATAAACTCTGAGTGTTTAAATTTTAAAATTTTAATAACTTAAAATTTTAACCCAGTAAGGATATGGGAGTTGTATGGGCACCTTACAATCTAATCTTTGCTCACTCTTACCACCAAATCAAACTCATTTTTAATATATATTTAGTTAATAGGTGGTTAAACATGTTTTTTTTATTTAGGGAATAAATAAACCCACATATATAAATATATAAATGCAACAATAATTTATTTTTGTCTATATTAAAGAATTATCAAGAGATATTAGTGTCACTTATCAATTAGACAGATGAAAACTCTAATTAAAAGGAAATAGTACTGATATATTGTAACGGTAAGAATTGTCCCTTCATGTAACAAAATCTAGAACACAGGCAAAATACACTAAAGCTGATCAAATCCGGATACTGGGATCCAGAATCTGACCAACATTCAATCCTTTCACCTCTGCTCAATGATTTAATACCTTATGGATGACATTCTTCAATGTATACAGACAATCAATTTACCCTCAGTCCGGCAGTCACTCCTGGTAGAACAACTCATAATTTAACTAATTTATCACTGATTTGGTCAGAGTTATACACATGTGGCTAAATGGTTAATTATAGAACTCAAGACTGATCTAAATATATGTGAAATGGTGTATGTGCAATTAAATATAGAGTTGGATAAAATGACTTCATGGACAATAAAATATGGAAATGAGTTATGATTTTAAATATTATTAATTTAATAAAACAATAGCAAACAATAAATCAAAACATACCAAATTATATGATGGGAACGTGAGATATAATGCTCGCAGGCATTAGATAACTACTGAGATCAATATTACATATCCCATTATAAGCATTTAATAATGTGTAGTGTGGTATTGGAGCTTCATGCCTATATTAATTAATATGCCAAATTTCTAGCTCTTTTGTAGTCTGCTAGATCATGTGGAACTTTATAGCCAAAGTTATATAACTAACTATAATAGTGCTCCTATGGCGTCTATCTATATAAAGTTAAATTGAGCATGTAATTAGGCTCAGGGATATGCAGGTTGGTGTATTAACCTAGATTAGGATATACACTAATGCTAGATAAGTATTTAATATAAAAGGAGAGAAAACTGGTTTATGATAGGTTTACCTATATCCTCTATGGCACATATTAAAATATTAATTAAGCAAAAAGGTGCGAATGGGTCATTATTCATGGGCTTCAGTCTCCAAAGACTCGGTTTGCCCTAAAAATGCTCAACTTGCTATGAATAAAAACATAAGTAGTTCAGGTAGTCGGATAAGCATTATGAATCATCTAGGTCCTTGTGCCCTAGTTCTAAAAGTGTGCTTGAACCTGAACTAAAGTGGATGAGAGTGACCTCCATCAACACGTCATCAAGAATCCTGCAGCAAGCAGATAAGTGTACATTGCGTACTTTGTAAGGACACATCTGCAACTTATACATATATATAACGCAAATGCATAAAACTATATTACCGTGCCTTAAAATTAGATAGCGTCTAATTGCATATCTATACAATCCTGTTCTCAAATTTAGTATTTTAAATATACTATTTAGGGACTAAATTAATTAGTAACCTAGTTTAATATTATCATCTGCATCTCAACATATATAAATTTAAGGAGGGCAAAGCATATTTGTGTTGTAATTACGAATAAAACATTAAAATATGCTTTGAGAATATCGCTGTGGCTAGTTCTGATGATATACAAGTAACATATATAAATAATTATAATTCATAACTAGAATTAAGCAAACTACATAAAATAACTAGATAACTGATTAATTATAATATTAATACCCAAAACTTAATCAGTAAGATAATAATATGATCTTGAAACAGCGAGTGATAACGAAGAATAATAATTCAATTAGTTAATATTTATTATAGCGAAGATTTGAAGTTATCTTCGCAAATCGATAAGCTAAAATTATATTTATAAATACTTGCAGTTTCGAGTCATTTGGCACATTAAATACATATAATATTAAAATGATAAAATCATAGAATAAATTGAATATATTTAGAAATAGGTATAAAAAGACCGCAGAAAATTATACATCTAAAATAGATTATTAAGAGTTTTCCATTTTAAAAGAGAATTCAAGTTTTACATTATAAAAGAGAATTCAAGTTTTACAATCAGACAAGATTTAGCATTTTACAGTCAGGCAAGATTTAGCATTTAACAATCTTCTTTGTAGATTTTAGTAAAGGTGTTTGGGAAAGGCAGATTTAATGAATAGCTAGCTTTTAAAAGAAAGAAACAAAAGTCACAGTTTATAAACAGAGCTTTGGGAGAAAATTTACCATTTAGTTTCCATTGCAGCTAGTTCTGAAGCACTTGGGACGATAATAAGTTGACACTTGATGATGATTTACAGTTAATAGAGATTTTCCACAGGCTACTTTTGCTGGTTACAGCATTAGGTTTCATTGGACCAAAGTTCTCCATTCACTGCGAGGAGAGAGACGGTGAATTACGGCCATCTACTCGAACATTTTAAAGGTAAAACTGGCCATAGGTTTGGCTTATAGTTCACTTAATATATATATGATCTCCATTGTTAATAAAACTTTAAGTATTTATACTATTTAAACTCTGTCCACCTGTTAATTTTTTACGAGCTTGAATGTAGCTGAAAAGTCCATTTATTTATTTTAACAAAACATTTAATAATTACAACCGGTAGAAAAAACTCATTTATTTATTTTAGAAAAACAATTTTAGTTATAACAAAGTAATTTAGATTTTGTTTTCCTGCCTATTTTGTTGTTAACATTTTATATTTACCAAATAACGTCCATGCTATTTTAGGGCCAAATGCGTGACCTACTTTAAAATCTGTTTACAAGATCAAATGTTATTTTGACAAAATTTACCTTCACAATTAGTAGAAGACATTTGATAATCATAAGTGGCAGAATAAATGCAGAATAACAGGAAATATGCATATGCGATTTCAATAATACAACAATAAAGTTGCTAAATAATTTAACTAAAATATTTCTTAAACTAGAAATATTTATAAAATGTATTTCTTAAACTAGAAATATTTATAAATTGAATATACACATCTGTAAAATATACCAATAACATAATAATTTAAACTAAAATATTTTTTAAATTAGAAAGATTTATAAAATGGATACATATCTGTAATCTATACATATACAATTAGATTACAGACATACCACTTGCATATATATGCGTGATTCTGCATATATAGTAATTTGATGTTATTTAAATGGGTACTCTGGGAGGGTTTAAACCTGGCATATATATAGATGTGTGGGTAAAGTAAGTGAAACAGGCAGATGGATGAAACTGACCGTTTCAATATATGTATGTACACAATGAAATTAATCTGTTTATTGTACATCATTATATAGGACTGAGACTAAGTAAATATGGTAATGACTTAATGTCAAACCAGTCACTGGGTAACCAAATGCAAAAGATGAAAGCATAATTCTACTATGTAATTTCATTTTACTTATAATCAATAGAATTCATGCAACAATAGGCATCTGTATAGTGATGAAAAAAGAAATAAAATCGAGTATGCTACACAATGGAAGTCCAATATAAATATAAACTCATCATATCCATTGTCTTTTTGCTATTTTCAAAGAATGCAAATGCTGTAGAATAACATCAGAAAATCAAATGTTTGAATCTTAAAGAACATGGACAGCTAATTCGAACATTTCAAATTATTCATTTGATCATTGGAATGCAAATTGCAATAAACTGCAGCCAACATTTAAACAAAAAGAATTCTAATAGATTCGTGTAGTTGGATAACATAATTGAACTGATTTAAATAAACATTTAAGTACAAGAGGATCATTATTCTTCAAATATGAATGAAATAACAAAATAGAATGTCATTAGCATAGTTATACATAAATAATGGAATAATTCTGTTATTATAAAAATTATTTAATAAAAACACTGAATTAAGAAAAATTTAATTGTTTATGAACTGCAATGTACTATGGCTAATTCAATAGTGTTGTAGGGCTAAGTATTGTCAGCCCTGACACATGAGTGTGATAGTGTAATGTTCAATTGCTTAACACCTGCTGAAACATCAAATGCCTCATCTGAAATGTCTTGATTGATACATGATGAAAATAACAACAGATGATTAAAATAACATCACTCCAAATGCATTGCCAAGGAGTCCCCATGAGCAATGCATGTTTTGCCATGGTAAGATGACCAGAACAATGATGAATTGTATCTATCAGAGACAGTTCCCAAATCCATGAACCTTATGCAAGATAACTTTAAGAAAGTTTTAGTTTGTTGTGTAACCTGTTTTTTTATTTATATATATGTAGAATTCTGTATTTTAAATTTTTCTTTTTTTATATATTTATTTCACTTCTACATTTGGGAACCCAAAACTCTATAACTTGGGTGAGTCTATTGTAGTTAAAGTCAAAAAAGTGCAGGGAGGAAGATTGTTAAGTTAGACAATTTTATTTTATTTTATTAAATAAAGTTTAGGTAACCTTCCCTCTGTAATGACATAACATTAGGTAGGATTATCATAATCCTTACTACAATATGGAATAAAGGTAAGATTTTTTTAGTATTATTCTATATTAAAAACACGCAATTGCTACAGGACAGAGTTTATGTTATTTGTTTACTTTTTTTGTTAATTAGTATGAATGATTAATATTCTTATATTTATGTTTTTTTATTAAACTTGTACATAGTTAGGGGCATCTTCCAAGAATAGGGAACCACTACAGTTGGAATTAAACCACAAAGCTACTGCACACATTTTATATATTCTTGTTAATAGTTAGTTAGCTTCATGATCAATGTAACTGTGAATTAATAATTTTTCTTTTCATCAATTTGATCTACTTTGTAAATATGTAGTGGATGTATGAGCATCTACTATGGGAAGAGTTGGAGTAATAAAAATATTTAATTATGAATATGGTAGGGGTACATACTTGACACACACATATGAATATCATTATATTTTATATTAAAAGAATTGTTCAATTTTTATCTTCTTGTTTGTAAATAAACATTGTTAATTTGATTCTCATTAAATAGTCTCTAGATTATCAAAGTTATTTATCCATCCGCTCGTCAATTCACCACCATACATATGTACATATACACACATCTTTTACATTATAATATATTAATATGATTAAATGAGTCTCCTCCTTGATTGGAACCCATACAAAAGTGTTGTAACTGCTATTTAAGGTAAATTCATCACTAAAGAGAGCTGAGTGCAACAGTCTCCCTGGGTTTAAATTCTGATGCATGTGTGGAATCCAAAAGAAGGGTGAGGTATGGATGAACTACCCTAAATTGTGTCTGAATTTAATGTGTAAAACTAAAGCTATTCCATTAGAAGCAGGCATGACCATTGATTAGTTCCTTCAGCATCCTACCCAAAGATCCCAGGTCTGACCATTGTTAGATGCACCCCCCTTTTCTGGTGAAAAACCTGGACTGTCACAATACTAATAATTTCACATGATCACCATCTCTATACTAGCACCTAATTGTTGTAAACAAAGGCAAAACTCTCCATACAGTAGTGCCACCCTGTGCCAAACAGAGTAATCAATGGATGCCAGAAGGCTTGTGCATAAAACCCCTATCTAGTGCCTACTCATCCAACATCCCCAGACTAGTTTCTGGCTTGTGGCTATCATCAGTGAGGAGCCTTGGATTTGAGAGCACTGCACCTAGATCTTAGGATCTAATGCAACCCTCCAGCAGCCACCTTTTAACTCTACTTTACTACAAAACTATGAGAATGAAATTGAAAACATTGTTAATATCTTCAATCTAAGCTCAATAGCTTATATAGTCATATGGGTCTGAACTCAATTCAGCACCCATACATTTTGGTGTCTTTGGCTCTTAAACAATCATAGCCACCACTATCCTATTAGGCAGAATTGGTGTTAAACCACTAAACATCACATGATCACCATCTCTATACTAGCACATAATTGTTGTAAACAAAGGCAAAGCTCTCCATACAGTAGTGCCACCCTGTGCCAAACAGAGTAATCACTGGATGTTGGATGAGTAGGCACTAGATAAGGATTTTATGCACAAGCCTTCTGGTATCCATTGATTACTCTGGCACAGGGTGGCACTACTGTATGGAGAGTTTTGCCTTTGTTTACAACAATCATATGCTAGTATAGAGATGGTGATCATGTGATGTTTAGTGATTTAACACCAATCCTGCCTAATAAGATAGTGGTGGCTATGATTGTTTAAGAGCCAAAGACACCAAAATGTAAGGGTGCTGAATTGAGTTCAGACCCATATGACTATATAAGCTATTGAGCTTAGATTGAAGATATTAACAATGTTTTCAATTTCATTCTCATAGTTTTGTAGTAAAGTAGAGTTAAAAGGTGGCTGCTGGAGGGTTGCATTAGATCCTAAGATCTAGGTGCAGTGCTCTCAGATCCAAGGCTCTTCACTGATGATGGCCACAAGCCAGAAACTAGTCTGGGGATGTTGGATGAGTAGGCACTAGATAGGGATTTTATGCACAAGCCTTCTGGCATCCATTGATTACTCTGTTTGGCACAGGGTGGCACTACTGTATGGAGAGTTTTGCCTTTGTTTGAATACTAATAATTATTAGGAAAAACTTTTAATTAGTAGTGAGTAAATTTTCATTATACTTATTCAAAGCATTAATAGTATTTTTAGCAAATTAAATTGTTGAAATTATATATATATATATATGTAATGATAAATAATATTTTAATAATGAATAACTATAACAACACGTGAAAATTTTACAAACATTTTAAAATAATAATTGAACTGCCCTCTAGCTGCAAAGTTAGATAGCATTTTACAAGTGTTGTTATAGTTTTATATATATATATATTGTGACAGAATGGGTTCGAACCCAGTCACAAATAAAGTATTTAATCGGTAGACATATATAGATGTAAAGATATATATAATATTTAATTTTGTTATTACATGGTGGTGGTTATAAAGACATAAACATGGGGGGAGGGACTCTGTCATTTTAAATTATATATGTGTGTGTGTGATAAATGTGTGTATAAATGAATTAAGTAGTGAAAAGAGAGAAACGAGATTTTTTGTTTCATGTTGAAAAACTAGTTTTCCGGCAGAATGGGATTTTATTGTTCTGTTATATTAAAATAGAAACTATGACATGAGTTATCACACGTCTTATGGATCTGGTTATTCCACATTGAAGATCGGAAGTGAGGTAAAAAAGAAGCTTCTAGAAACAATGAAGGGGGCTATAAAAGCGAGCCACCCAGAATGCATAGGATCTTTTTCCGGCAGAGCTACAATAGTGAATAACTAAACAAGTTAATATTTAAAAATATATAATGGTGTGTTCAACAGACATGTTGGGGTAAAAGAAACCACATCGGATTCAGGTCCATGATCCCAACCTGCTGCAGCTGCCTCAATAAAACCAGGATGCCTCGAACAACACATAATTCCAGCGTGGAATCAAATGAACATCATCAGCCAATGGACATAAATATCTAGGATCATTACCTTGAATGGCCTAATTACCTGCAGAACGGAACTATATAATAAATAAATAAAAATTTCTTCTGTTACTTCCCAGGAAAGCAGGTAAAGAACTTTTATCATTGATTTTTTAAATCTTCTTTATAAAAAGAAAATTTTTGTATTTTCAATAATCAGTGAAGGTGACTTGCAAACTAACTTTATAATATTTCTTTAAAGCTTCGTTCCATTACGGACGTAAGAAAGCAACGAGTGTTAAAAGTCACATGATGCAAACTTTCGTAGTATCGATCTTCGCTACTTAAGATATGTATGTGAGATCTATTAAAAGAATGACGTATAATTGCGATTTGAAATGACAGAGTGCTAAATATTGTTTTTTTTTTTATAATATTAAATAAATATATATCAAAAAAGTAGAGTATTGACTCCGTTTAATTATTTATAAATCCATTTATTTAGTTTATGATTGTTTTAGATATTTTTAGGTTTTAAAAAAAATAAAAATAAAAGGGAACTCTTTACCCCATTCTTAGCTACTCATGGCTGTGATGTCACCTGACCATGAGACTGAGCTAGCTGATGGTCAAAACCTCTCTCACATTACGTAAAAAAAATATTCTTGTTGGTAATATATCCACTTCACGTAATTCTTATATTCATACAGGTTTGGCACTTGGTGTCCTTTGGATGACCATAAATACGTGTTGGGGATGTATTACAGTTGCGAGAATAACCCATAGGTTTAAATAATAATATTTTTGGGTTGAATCAATTAATTAAATATTAATACACCTTATACATATTCGATAGTACATATGTGTCTAGTGAGGGGTAAATAGGGTTTTGTTATAATATATATATATGTGTGTGTGTGTTATTATTAGAACTCACTTGTACATGTTAAATATACTGCTTTACATATTGAGGTGAAGTATGCTAGTGAGTTTTAAAATACATTTCAATAAAACTAGGTCTCATCAGTTCATCTAAACCTAGAATAATTTTTCAAACACCATATTACAGTGTTTTATATTTATTTATTAATAAAGATATGTGTTTAAGACATATTTGATTAAAATTGATCTTGGAAGCAAGTAGTGCAGATGTTTTAGTACCTATAGTCATATACTTGAAATGTATGCCTGCGTTGTAAGCCTGTGGGCTATTCCTTTCCTAACAAACATTGTGATAGCTCAGAGTGGCACTGCTGATTGCATTTTCAGATTATGATGATATTCATACAGCATTTAAATGATCTGTTCTGCACTAGTTGTATTAAAATTTTATAGTAAATAGTTCCAATGAAATGCTAAAAAATTTTATATTTTAGTATTTGTTTTTATTCCTAGATGGCATGAGTTATTAGCAAAAATAAAACTTTATATTGCAAAGATCAAATTGTATACAATGGTGGCATTTATTCATGTTTTTATTACCTAGGCAGAAACATTTTTAAAGATATTTTTTGCTTCAATGCTTTTTTTGAAAGATGTTTTTATTTAATAAATTTAAAATATATTTTATTATTATAATTATATAATAATTTAGAAATATTTAAATGTATATCAATCAAAAAAATGTATGTTTTTTAACTAATATAAAGAGTAAGCTTTTTTTTTTATTAAATAAATTTATGGTTTTTATTTTTTTTAATGCTTGTTATATTTTAAATTAAAATTAATTTAATAATAATTGTATTAAAAATTATTTATTTTGCCATAAATTTTATTCCAACTGAAGGTTATGCTTTTAAAAAATATTAAATTTTGCATAGTTATCTCAATTTAATTTGCCATGCAAAAATCAATGACAATGTTTTTAAAAAAGATCATTGTAAATGAATAAAAAAAATAATGGATTAAAAATTTGAGGATTATTGTAAACTACTGTAAAAAAATTGAATGTGTATTGGAACTTTATTAATCATAAAGTCTATATATATACTATGAAACATGTTTTCAGAAATAACTGTGATCAATAAAATAAAACTAAAATAAATATACTGACATTTTGATAACATTTATCCTTATCGGGATGGAAAAAATATAGTAATAATTACATGGTTGTAGTAGATTGTTATTATATTTTTTTATCCAGTTGAGAGTCAATGTTATTGAAATGGTGTATATTTATTTTAGTCTTATTTTATTAAAACAAAGTTAGCACCAAAAATATGTTTCATAAAATATCTTTTACCCATGAAAGCATTCATTTTAACATATATATATAACTGTAAAAACATTAAATATATAGTCAAATCAAATGTACTAACTTCTAACTTGTTAATGAATTAGTCATAATTATATATGCATTTATGGAAAAGATGATTGACATGAATGTTTTTTCCTAAAAATTAGTCTTGTTCATTTTTGTGATATATAATAGTGCATATTTTTGAACTTTATGAGCTAGTAGTACCTTTAAAAAAAAGAAATAGTCAAAAAAAATTGCCTTATTATTTAGATCATAGTTCAACTATATTCAAGCCCAGTAGCATGCCGTGGAAAAAAATAACCTTGAAATCGTAAAAAATGAATGTATATATAAAAAGAGAGAAAAAAAGAAAATAATAACTAGAGAAAAAAAGAAAATAATAACTAGACAAATAAATGAATGTATTTTTATTGTCTCATCAAATTTTAATATAAATTAAAGAATATTTAATGACATAAACTTGTAATGGCATATTTTCATATAGGGCCGGAAAAGATAAAATACAAAGAATTTTGCACGTAAGTATTTATAAATTATCGCGCTCTAAAGTAATAGCATGTTATATATGAAAATAAAAACAATGATTGGTCATAACTATGTTGTTCACAACCGTTTAAATATTGCATGATCTGCATTTTTTTAATCAACGAAATAAATTACTTTTTTAAAAAGGTAAAAAAATATGGAGAGGGTTTATAATTAGCTTTTAAAATTTGTTTGTTTTATATAATTTAATATTAAGAAATATTTTTTAAAAAATGTTTTTATCTATAATTTAACATCTGTAAATTAGTCATAATTAAATAACGCAATTAAAATATTTTTAATTATAATAAACATTTTAAAATATAATTTTTTTTAATTATGTATTAGTGTAATTTTTTTTTTCATTTGCGTTTGCATATTTGTTTTGGATTCGTTTATTTATTACAAATTTTTCTTTAATTAAAAATGCAAAGACTAGTTTTATTTTAACATTAAAATTCTTTTACATTTGGAATTTTAATCTGTTCAGTAAATGAATTACTTAGAAAGAGGTTTTGAGTTGCATTATACATCAAACAAAGATATTTATTTACATGATTAAAACCGCGAATAGAATAATAATGTTTACGAAGTAATACATATAAGGGAATAATAGTGCTTTTTATTAAAGATAGTATTTACTAAATAACAAGTTTTTAAATTCCAATTGTTTTCTGATCAGTATTTGGATTCCTATTTGAAATTGTAGTGCTTTATAGTCAAACATTTTAATCATAAGTAATAGTGGAACGTTAATTCATTAATGCTAATGAACTGTAAAAACTCTTGATTTCGATCTAATGAAAAGCCAGTATATAAAAAAAAAAAACAGCTGAAAAGCTCATTTTTTCTATTGCACTCCGTAGATGTCAAAAGCAGCCTTCAGCATTCTGCGGGTCATTCAGATATTATTTTAGTAAGACTTCAGGTGTTGTTATTTCAGTAAGACTTCCTGATAATTTGATGATGTAATTATTAATCTACCTATTCGTGATTAACATTGTAATATCTGAATGTTATTATTTGTAACAAATCAACTTTATAATTAAACATAATTTATCACCATCTCTATGCCGTTTATTATAAGATTTAGTAAATAAATGATCTAGAAATAGTGAAAAATTATCCTGCTAAAACAACAATATGTATGTTGGAGTCATGTAATGAAGTCAGGTAATATTATATTAATTTATAAATATAATTTAACTAAACAAGTCGTATTTATACAAATTTTAGTTTCTATAATGTAATAGAAATTGATGAACAGAATCTTAAAACATTGTGTGTAATTTAAAATCAGGTAACAAGACCATCCTATCAGAATATAATAATAATCAGACATAATTGCTTTGTGACGTCATGTGACTTTTGAAGATGAACAATTGATTAAACTAAAAAATGTACTTTTCTTACCTGGCAGTTGATTTAGAAATCATTAGTTCTTACTTTACCACTGCACTATTTTTTCATGACATCACATAAAAAAAGTAATTGATTAATGATTGATTGAAAAAATGAACTAATGAGGCATAAGTTAATTTTAAAATTGATTGATTACTTTTGATAATTCAAGAAACTACTTCATTGGTTGCATGATACTTACTTTCTTTTTATTTTTGTGTGTGTTTTTCAGTTCTATCTAAAATATAACTATTAGATAATAGAGTATTATGGGATATCATTGTTGTTATTAGTTTGTTGTTGCTCATCTTCAACTTAACATGATTTATTCTGGTATTTTAATATTTAGAGCTGCAGCACACCATACACTGTGCGTGTTGTTTTGATTAGGAATGAATAAGAATCAGAGGTAGAAATAACCACAAACATGACAAATGATGAGAATGGTCTAAAAATGAATTTAATGCAATGTTAAATATAATAAATAATTTTCCAAATGTTTGCAATAAAAATAATTTCAACTAAGATAAAACTAAAACAATGAAAAGCATGCACATGATAAAAGATTTAAAAAAGCAATTAGTAAAAAAGTTATTGAACAAGATAATTAATTGAAAATAATAAACGAAAAATAAAATGATAATTGCTAACTAAATTAATATAATTTGATTGTTTTTTAAAAAAAATAATTAAATGTTTTATTTACTATAAAGCTTTATAAATTTTTGGTTATTAAAAAAGAAAAATTTAATAACTTAAATATGGGGTTTAAAGTCAATGAAAGATGAAAACAAGGATGGTTCTATGTGTCCAGATTTGAAGTGTACTTATTATATACATATCACAATAAATTATTTTCAATTACATTTCAATTCTTTTTTAATGTTAGTAATAAAACAGTTGCAAAAATATATACATATATTAATAAATTTTGATTATGTATATTTTTGCATCCTATTAATGGATGATTTGTTTAAAAACGAATTATTATCTTTTTTAATATTAAAAGTATGTTTCTCTTAACAAGTGAATGACTTTTAATTCTGTTTTAGATATACATTCACTAATTTGTCCATCAATAATTTTTTTAACATTATCATGTTTTTAGTATTCTTCTGACATTTAATATTGATTCAACATTTAAATTTTCTCCTTCTATTAATCTAAAAACTCTTTTCTCCATATTATTAATTCTAGATTTAATATAAATTAAATCCAGACTTTTTATAGTAAAACCATATTCTAACAAAGGAATAATAAGAGAACAGAATAATGTATATTTAATATAAGAGAAAGATCTCTTCTATACCTCAAGATACATCCCATTCATTTATAAACTTTATTTATAACATGCTTTATATGTGCACCAATTATAAATTGCTTATAAAACAAATTCCTAAATCAGAAACAACCACTTTATAGGCAATACAATTGTCTTCAACCTTATAATGATATACAGACTTGATAGTTTTATTAGAATAGCTAACAATACTTGTTTTGCTTACATTTATCTTTATGTTGTTAAGTTTACACTAATCAATAAAATGTTTAATATCAGTTTGAAGTTCAACATGATCCTCATAGATATCAATTCTTTTAAATAATTTACAATCATCAGTATAAGTAAGTATCATGCTGTCTTTAATATTTTGACATATCACAAATAAAGACATTAAAGAAATGCAGTCAATATTCTACCTTGTGTTATCTATATCACATTTTTGAAGAAACTAGATTTAGTTTTGTTTATACATACAAAAGAAACTCTATTAATTAGATAATTTTCAAACCATGCAACTATATGATAACTAAATCCTAGCATTTCAAGTTTGTGATACTCTATCAAATGCCTTTGTCACATCATAATACACGACATCAAGTTGTGACTGATTAGATAATGCATATGCAGCATGATCACATATGACCATTATATTAGCATGAACAGATTTACCTGGTAAAAACTCATGCTGAAAATCAGACAATACTTTAACTACATTTAATAAAATATTATCATAAATATATCTCTCATAAATTCTAGCAGTGACAGAATAGAAATAAGCCTAAAGTTTCCAGGATCATATACATTTCCTTTTTTGTATATAAGTACAATCTTAGCTATTTTAAAAGTGTCAAGAACATATATTTATTAATAGATAAGTTGATAATGTATTGTAATGGAGCTGCCAATCAGTTAAGAACAATTCTTAATAATAATGTTAGAAATCTCATCACAACCCATAGAAGATTTTGACTTAAATTTGTGAATTGTATAAGTTACTTCAGTAATATATATTTTATCAACATATATACTCTAACAATTTACATTATCAAACTTAACATCAGACAAATTGTATTTGAATAAATATTTAAAAAATGATGACTTAAATCATTCAAAGAAGGCTGATAATTATTTATGCAAATTTTATCACCAGTAATTCTCACATTTTTTAATATAATTCAAAAACATTTGGGGATTCTGTTTAAAATCCATCATAATCTCTCTTCATAAGAGACCTAGTATAGGCATGCAATATACTACATCTTTTTCATAACTCATTATCATTAGATAGTTATATAATCTATGATATTTACATTTGCTGTTCAAACCTCTGTATGATTCTTTAGAGAATTGTTTATGATATTTATTACTGTTATTCTATAGCACCTAAGTGGAATATATTGTTCCAAACAAATTTTGTAAGATATCAATAACTTTACTAGCAGCCACATTTGGATTACCTAAAATTAATTTTAATATTATAGGTTCATAAATGCAATCTATTATAATATTTAATGGTGGATAATATGGATCAGAAGATATTTTGAAAACAAAGTATGAAATAAATAATAAAAAATAAAAGAAGAATTAATATAAAAAAAATAATTTTAAGTTTTAGTTTTTTAATTCATGGTGCAACTACTTGATGATACAATTGCAAATCATCAAAGCAATTAGTAATAATAAATCTTTCATTTCCTCATTATAAAACTCCTGCTTTTTTAAAAATATCCAAACTCTGTTGAAATTCTTTTTGTATACTACTTTTGATATAACTTCATTATTTTAACATAAAAAAAACAAGGAATATAATGATAGAGTACTTTTTTAAAATGGGGACTAAAAAGGTTAAATGATGTCAGTGTCACATTTATACAAGTCAAATATATTATACATTTTGCATATTTTCAAATTATATAGAAATTTGTATAATTATATGATGTGGACATTATTTATATTGAATATATGTGCCTAACTGATTGTTTAGATATTATATAATACTAAATTATCCATGTACTTTATTACTGTTACACAATGCTTTATTTACCACCCTCTTTTACAGTTTACAGTTCTGATTGCACCAGCAATCTTCTTCAGAACTTTATATCTCCTAACTTCAACTGTAAAAGAAGGTTGTAAATAAAGCAAGTAGTAAAATGCATGGATAATTTATTATTATATGATATACATGTGGCAATGTTTAAATATTATTTCTAAATTTGTGGGCAATGATAGAAGAATATAAATAGTTGAATAAATATCTTCTGGTACTAGGGCTTGATCTCTGTTTTAATTTTTATAATATTGCTGAAAAAAATAGTGTTTATAATTTGCTTCTTTTGGAATTGAAATTAAAATAATATCTTAGAAACCACAAAATGAAGATGATAAATGACATGGGTCTTAATTTTGGAAAAAGTCCTTTCTTTAGACTATTAATAAGTTTATTATGTAAGCTAATTAGATTGGTAATGATGTTGTGGTATAGCTACAAACTTCATTGATTTAACTACATGACTTCAATTATATGATATATAAAGAAAAATATAAACAAACAACAGAAATGTAAATTGACATGAAAAAAAACCTTAAAATTCATACATTTTACAATGTTTGAACAGTCATTTTTCCTTCTCTGAGTAAAATTTGTAAACAAAGTTAACGATACATCAGTAGCCATTTTTCCATTATGAATCACCATAAATAATTATATATATTAATAAAATGTCTTTAGTTTATATTGAAAGAGTATACACCTGGGTCTCTTTTTACGCGAACTTATTTAACACGATTTTAAAGTTACACGATTCGTGTTTCACCGGAAGTCGATTTCCGATAATGCGCTATTACTTTAAATAATAAATTTTGCGCACTTATGTTATATTGAAAGTAATAGCACATTATTGGAATTCAACTTTCATCTTAGTAATTTCAATATTTTCAGTGCTTTATAACAGTAAGATTTTATGCAATAATGAAATTAAAATCATGATTTCCACATTTTATGTATACACATATTAAATTTTACAAGATTATAATGTAAATTTGTTCAAACATTGTGCGTGTTAATTTTGCATTTTAAATCACATTCTGTTTTTGCTTTTTAAAAAAGAACGTAATCAATTATTATTTTCTTATTAATGACACTAATCATTAACATGCTCTCAAATTCCGAGAGCTAAATGGTTGTATGTTTGGATTTCGTGAGCTTCGTAAACAATTAATAAAATCATCATCTCAAAGATTAATTACTAATTACGTTGGCACCAGAAAATCATAATAATTAAAACGTGTATAAAAAAATGTAAATTACTGTACTGTAAATTATGCATAAAAATATATTATTTTGAATAAAATTAAATATTATAGTTAAAAAAAGTTTGTCTTGTATCAATTTTTTTCAAATTTGAAATTTTTTATTAGTCATATTTTATTTCCTTATTTTTTTTTTGCGTGAAATCACAGACCGCATCCCCCCCTTTTCAATGTAAGTTACGTCTATTTTTATGCAATTTCGTTTGCACGTGTTTTCTGAGGAACCTATCTATCGCGTAAAATGAGACCCAGGTGTATATTTTATTCTTTATTTATAATCCTTTCCAAATTTGATGTGTAATACTTTTCATAATAAAATATTTTCTGAGCATAATACTAAAAGTTTTACAAAAAAAAAACTAAAAGTTTGATACTGACTTAAAAATATCAAACTGATTAGAAAAATCCTAATTTTTTAATTATAAAAACACTATTGCATTTCTAGAAGAGAGAAAATCATTGAGAAAAATGAATATTGTCTAGAGGGTATTTAATAGCAATAATAATATATATGTTCAATACCAAACATATTTATCTTACAGTGTGTTGTATAAATATTTCTTAAATGTATAAAGTCAGTTATAAAATTATTTAAATGTATATTAAATCTTCTGTTTAAATATTATATGTATCATCTTAAATGTTTCCATGTTTAATGTGTGCAACTATGAAATCCAATTGGATGCCTTGGCTAAATCCAAACCTTTAATTATAGTAATGTATCACCCCTTTCTGTTTAATATTTGCAATCAAATAATATCCCAAGGGTTCATAATGTGTATGAGACTAAAAAAATAATCTATTATTTAATGCATATAGAGTTATATCACATTTGCAATCCTATAACAACTATCCATCAGTCCAGAAGTTAGACCAATCTCTCAAACCACAGATACATTAAAAACATACACTTTGTCAAGCAATTCATATAATTCATGTTACATTTCAACTTCATATACACATTATTTCCAGAGGAACCCTAATCTTAATTTTTTTTTATTAATTACAATTCTATCACACATTATTGAAACATATGATCAAAGACATGAAAAAAAAAGAATAAATGATCATATTGTTTTCCTGATGGTGTTTTAGTTGTATTTTTATATTGGACAATTTCCATCATCTAATATGTGTATTGAATGTCTTTAGAAAACTTGAACTTTATTTAAATATTCCAAATACATTCAACTGTTAGTAATAGCACATCAAACAGGCTAGTATATGCACAATGTTTTGAGATGTATTATTCTCCCCTCTTCTTCAGATATTGCTGGCCTGACCACTGATAGTACTAGCATGGGATTCGAACCTGACCTCTTAAATTCTTGAGTATTGAATTTTAAAGTAACACTCTAACCAAATGTGCCAAAGGCAACAGTCTATAGAAATTTCATATTCTTATCTATAAGGTTCCTCCTTATTTCTTCACTTTTTTCTAAGAGCAAAATTGATTAGTAGTTTCCATACATTATATATAGTCACACTATGTTGGCTTATGGGATTTTTTGCCATTGTCATGTGAGCAGCTTCTTTAAATTTTCTTCTTTGTACCTTATATTGGATAGAGATGAAAAAGTACAAAGAGGGACATTTAAAAAAGCTGCTCACATGACAATTGCAAAAAATCCCATAGGCCAACCTAGTGTAAATGATCCTATGTTTCAGTAGTATGTGATAAAATTATAATTAATAAAAAAAATTTTTTTAATTAAGGTTATGGTTTCTCTAGATATAATGTGTATATGAAGTTGAATTTTCACATGTTCTATACGAATTGCTTAAAAAATTGTATTCTTTCTAATGTATCTATGGTCTGAGAGGTTGGTCTGACTTCTGGGCTGATGGATGGTTGTGATAGGATTGCAAAAGTAACATACCTCTTTGGAAGATACAGTTATTTCCTGTTCAGTTACATATAACCTGAGTTATTTATTTATTTACATATATTATTATTGAATATTAATAGCTTATTAAATATTAATTAAAATAAAAATACAAAGTCAGATTTAAATAAAAAATAATTTATTTACAAACAAAAAGAAAGAAATATATACATGTAAAACAGACAGATAAGTGCTTTCAAATTTCATTAAATGCAAAATAAGATTTACTTTAAATGGATTTGCTTTTAAATATTTCTTTTTAAAATATGCAAAACTATTGTCATAGACAAAACATGTATGTGTAAGTCAAAGGTCATATAAACATATAACCTGTATCAAAATAAATATATGCAAAAATGTATGGAGCAAAGCTTTAATGAATAGTTTTACTTAATGTGCTTAGCTAGCTGTCAACAGGTATCAGTAATAGATCTGTCAATGGTTGTAGTGAAAGGAGGAGATTGTGTATATATTGTTCATGCTAATTTACATTTAATTTACATAATACCTTATGATGAGTGAGTAGGCCATTCTTTGGAAAGGGGAACACAGGATTCCCTCTTATTAATGGTGTATTTTTCTTTAGAGATGTACCATGCTTTCTTAATTTTTCACTTGGCATTATTCTGCTCAGTACAAACAATGTTGACAGAAGTGGGAACAAAGGTAATTGTGGGAAAATGTTCAAAAAATTGAATGAATGTCAGAATTGGTTTTAGCTTTGTTATAGAGATAAGTGTGTTGAGCAATACAAGGAGAGAGGTTAGTCTGATATTCGTCATTCTAAATGGAGGGGAATGTGGGGTTGTGGCATTGATTTTGTACATGATTTAGGAATGGAGATTAGTTGACAAAATATCCTTTGAGTTATTAAGTAAGCATTATAGAGGAGGGGAAGTATGTAAAACTATTTGATGAGTGGGAGTGATAATTTTAGAAATGCAGTAGTTTATGTTAGATATATATAAAAGAAAACAAAGCTTCAAGTTAGTAAGGGGAGGGAGGAGGAGTTGTATTTTGTGTTAAAAGTTTCTAATGGTTTGTAGGAGAGCTGGATCTCCAATATGGATGTGCTAATATTATTTTTGTGTGATTCAAACTTACATAAATGGAAGTTATGATATAGGAATGTTTTAAGTCTGGAAAATTT
This sequence comes from Epiperipatus broadwayi, assembly GCA_028023455.1. Taxonomy (NCBI): domain Eukaryota; kingdom Metazoa; phylum Onychophora; class Udeonychophora; order Euonychophora; family Peripatidae; genus Epiperipatus; species Epiperipatus broadwayi. The sequence goes on from JAQFVV010000060.1 coordinate 198,908, forward strand.
GCGGAAGCATGATGTATGTAAGTCAGAGTATATAAAGCCATGAACATGTATGGGTTTAATAATCATTTGATAGTTCAAGAATGTGTGGTCGCATTGTATATAGATGTCAAGTTATTTAATTCCATTTGAAGTAGCCTTAGTTTTACAGGTTAGAGTGAGGGATATGGCATGCAAGAAATCTTGTTGAATTTGGAAAATTGTGGAGTCAGAAGTGCATATGAAGATGTCATCAACATAATGAAGGTACAGCAAAGAAAGATTTGAGGCGCAGTATACAGGTATAATCCTTTCTTTGGCATGATTTTGAAAAATACTTGAGATAATGCTGCTAGTTGGCAATCCAATGAGCCAGCCACAATGGACATTGTTGAAGGAGACCATGATATCATTATAAATGCAGGTTAAACATTCAATGATAAACTCTGTTTTATGAGGATTGTTTATAAATTTTTGTTTGCTCAGCTGATGAAAGCTATGCAAGGGACTGGTCGATAGGATTCAGTGATGTTGAGTAATGTGAGGCCATTTTATTGGTTTACATGGGCATGCATAACTAAGTCAACATATTCAAAGGAGGATTTCATGGCATATTTTCCAAAGCTGAATAAATTAAGAAGCCATTGGTTTATATCTGAGAGTGTTTGTACTAATAAATGCCACTAAGAATGACCATCAGGTGCAAAGGGTTGCATTCTTATGTAGCTTAATATTGGCAAATAGTCTATGAGGAGTGTCAGCTGAGGGATACACACTATAGTATTCATATTTTGAAAAAGCTTTATTGCCATATTTGTGTAGTACTGTATATATAAATGTTTTTTTTTGCCATATAAAGTCTTGTTTGGATAAAAGCATAAAGAATTGGCCTTAATCTTCCTTGACTCTTGTGATATTATTGTCAAGAAAGTATCTCTTGGTCGCAGCAATTCTTTTGGGTCAATCCCCATTTCTAAATGTAGCAAGTCTGGAGGCAGTGATTTATGCAACTTTTCCAATAATACTTTTGTACTGAGGATGGCCACTGAAATTAATTTCAATTTTAGCCACTAACTTTCTAATAGGATGCTGCCAAGTGCTACCAATGAACAAGAACCAAGATTGAGAATGTCAGAGATCTGTACAGAAGGATTCAGTGATGTTAGCTTGACACAATTGTAATTGATTCTAGGGTGAGCATTGTTTCCTGTTTATTGGTGAAGAATTTAATTTTCTTGGCGTATTTTTCCTGGAATTTTAGGCAGAGAAGTCAGCATTTACCTACAATGTCAGAAGGGGTGCCAACTATTTCTTGAAACCTACAAATCCAACATTGATTGCTTTTCAAAGATTTCTTACAGTCTTGGAGAATGCTTTTGAGCAGTAAAGATTTGAGTTGTATGATAATTCTCTTGTAATTCTAAATAGATGTGACACTGCATAGTTGACAACAGTTTGAAAATATTTTAAGAGAGCTGCATGTTTCAAGGAATTTGAACTGTTCTTGCAGCATATATGTCATTTTAAGATTTTTTTAATACCATCTTATGTATTAGATGAGAGTTCATGTTATGATAATGGAATGAAAATAATATAAGCTTTGTCTCAAATATAATTTAACCAAAATAAATATATGCAAAACACATATGGAACAAATCTTTAATGAATAGTTCAACTTAATGTGCTTAACTAACTTTCAACTGGTATCAGTCATAGACATAGCAATGGTTGTAGTGGGAAGAGGAGGATATATATATATATTGTTCATGCTAATTTACATGTTGCATTATGAAAGGTGAGTAAGGCTATTTTTTGGAAAGGGAAATGCAGGATTCCCTCTTATTAATGGTGTATTTGTCTTTAGAGATGTGCCATGCTTCCTTAATATTTTACTTGGGATCATTGCACTCAGTGCAAACATTGGTGATAGAGGAGGGAACAAAGGTATGGCCAGTTGTGAGAAAATGTTCAATTTTTTTGAATGAGTATCAGAATTGTTTTTAGCTTTGTTATAAAGATAAGTGTGTGGAGCAATGTGAGTAGAGAGGTTAGACTGAAAAGGCATTGGGGTTACAGCATTTGATATTGTACATGATCTGGAAGTGGAGATCAGTTGGCAAAGTATCCTTTGAGTTGATAAGTAAGTATTGTAGAGGAGGTGAAATGCATAAAGCCATTTGATGGGTGAGAGTAATAATTTTAGAGATGCAGTGGGTTATGTTAGATATATAGAGAAAGAAAATCTCAAGTCCAAATTAATGAGGAAGGAGTATCGTAGTTTGTGGGAAAAGTTTCTAATGGTTTGTGCAAGAACTGGATCCCTATATTCCATGCTGAACAAATCCAATATGTATGTGCTGATATTATCTTTCCTGTGTGATTCGAACTTACATAATACGAGATTACATTGTAGGAATGGTTTAAGTTCGACTAATTTGTGGAAGCACAGTGCATGCAAGTTGGAGTAGATAAAGCCGTGCATGTCACTTGGAATGTGCTGTCACGTTATATATAGAGGTCAAGGTATTAATTCCATAAGATTGATGGATGTGGCGTGCACGAGATCTTGCTAAATTTGGGAGATTGTGGAGTCAGGAGAACAAACGAAGATGTTATCAATGTAACAAAGATATAGCAAAAACGAGTTTAAGGTACTGTATGTGAGTATAATCAAAATCTCTGTGATAATATTAACGTTCAATGTAAACTTTAATAAAAGTATAGAACTCTACCTATTTAAGTAATTAAGAACTTGCAAACTGTTTTAAAAACTAATTCATTTTATTTTTAATTATTTATTTACATATTTTATCAAGGAATTTCATTAAAGTAAAATTGCACCGCCTTCACAAATGGAATGTTAAGTTACGCTGATCATATATGTATGAACTGGACTTTTCCGAAGATAGTTTAACTTTAACGAAATTCCTTGATAAAATAAATAATTAAAATAAAATGAATTAGTTTTTTAAACACTTTGCAAGTTCTTAATTACTTAAGAAGATAGAGCTCTATATTTTTATTAAAGTTTACATTGAACGTTAATATTATCACGGAGATATTGATCGAATTTTAATTGTAAGTGAAGTATCAATATTTTTGCTTTGTTCGTACTCAATTCAAAATTTACATAAGGACAAATCAATTGTACACATACATATCTTATTTATACATATATGTAATAATATATTGAATGTAATGTATTTTAAAATAAAATATTATTGTTTTTAATTTCACTTAAAATTGTAAATCGGCCAAAATCTTTGTGATATTAACTATAACAAAATAGATATAAAACAATATATTAATCTTGATACGCTAATTCTAAAGTAAGAATTTATATTTTATAAATGTCTTTATTTTCTTTAAGCTAAACAATTTTTTTTTAATTTATATATACATGTGATTAATATTCATTTACAATATATGTATGTGTGTGTGTACATATTTAAAAATATGTATATTGTCTATACTAAACTTAATATAATTATAAAGAACTTGAACTCGAATTGTCAAGTTTCCTATATCTATCCAATCAATCTTAAACAACTGATCCTATCTTAATATAAACTGAACATTGATTGTATATGTGTGTGGGAGATGGTGATTTGGACATACTGATGAGTGCTGGTTTAGAAGGAAATATGTATATTGGAGATCATTTATCTTTTTCACATGTAAGTGGTCATATGAATCAGTTCTATAAGAGGATAAATGTAGGGAGCTTGAAAGTTCGAGTTCAAGTGTTTTATGTGTCGACATGTGTATAAACTCGTCAAATTCATTTAATAAGTATATTTTCTGTTCTACGTTATTAAATCATTATAAATATAAACTTGAATTATTACATAATCTAATATTTATTTTGTTAGGAAAGAAGGTCTCTCTAAATAGATATTTTTATTTAAAACTGATTTGAATGTATCAATAAAGTATTGTAATTTTTACAACACAAAAAAACTGTTTTTAATAATAATCAATAGATAACTTTATATGTTATTTTATTCAAAATTTATGTAGAATAATTTAAAATTAATAAAAAGAAGTTCATCTATTTTAAAACTTACATAACAAAATTTACAATTTATAAATAAATTTAAAATTAATAATTTTAAAAGTGTTTATATTCTCAGACAAAATTCTCCATATAGTAGTGCCACTCAGTGCAAGCCAGAGTAATCAATGGATGCCAGAAGACTTGTGCATAAAATCCCTATCTAGTGCCTACTCATCCAATATTCCCAGACTAGTTTCTAGCTTGTGGCTTTCATCAGTGAGGAGCCTTGGATCTGAGAGACTACACCCCGATTTTAGGATCTAATGCAATTCTCTAGCAACCATTTTTTATCTCTACTTAACTACAAAACTATGAGTCTAAAATTGAAAACATAATAATATTTTCAATCCAGGCTACATTAGCTTATGCAATCATATAGGTCTGAATTCAGTTCAGTACTCATACATTTTGGTGTCTTTGGTTTTTTAATAACCATAGCCACCACTTTCCTATTATGCAGGATTATTAAACCACTAAACATCACACGATCACCATTTCTTATGCTTGCTCAAGCTGTTATAACAGGTCAAACTCAGTAGTACCACTCAGTGCAAGCTAGTGTAGTCAATGGATTATTATGTTTCAATTTTAGATTTATAGTTTTGTAGCTAAGTAGAGATAAAAGGTTGCTGCTAGAGGATTGCATTAGATCCTAAGATCTACATGCAGCACTCTCAGATCCAAGGCTCCTCACTGATGAAAGCCACAAGCTAGAAACTGGTCTGGGGATATTGGATGAATAGGTACTAGATAGGGATTTTGTGCACAAGCTTTCTAACATTCATTGTTACTCTAGCTAGTACTGAGTGGCACTACTGTATGGAGAATTTTGCCTGTTTTAACAGCTTGAGCAAGCATAAGAAATGATGATCATGTGATATTTATATTCTCTATTTTTATTTTATTTTATGATAATCATGATATTTCCTCAACTTTTTTATATTTTTAAGATATATTAGTTTTATAAAGTATTTCTTATTCTATCTTTATTGTCATATAAATTAATTGTATTGTGAAAATTGCATTTTTAACCAAATGCATATGGCTAAGTCAATAGATTAAGTAATTTAAAGTTTACATCTTGACTGGTGCTATTATGTTAATCTCTAGCCTAATAAGTGAATAATAATAATCATTAATATCTTTATATGAAATAAATGATATTAAATTTCTGACTGCAGAAAATTTATTATTTGAAATCAAATTGTAATAAAAACATATTTCATATGTTTTATTATTACCCATGAATTTTGATACTTATGGTAAAAGTGTAATTCAATTATCACAGATATGAGAGATCTGCTGAGCATGATTTTTATGATTTTTTATCAGTTAAATAAAAAATGAATTTCTTTAATAAATGGAATATAACTGTTGCACTTAACTTCCCACTCAAAAGCTTGAGCAATTGACTATTAAGATTACAAATTGATGAATGTTCTCTCAGTGGATATACTGATTTAAAAGTAGAAACCTAATTGTATATGGTTCAAAAATTCTCATATGTAAATCAATTACATCTTGCTTCTTATTAATCTGTTGGATAGCTCATGAGTTTTATAATCATTTCATATATATATTTTTAAAGATATATTAAATTAGCATAAAGTGTTTAATATTTTTCATTTTATTATTTAATGTTTATTGAAATATTGATAATCATCTTTATTGTAAGTTATTGTATACTCACTGCAACATATTATTTATCTATATAATATAATATAAATACAAAATACAAATTTGACACTTACCTTTCACAGATTAGTATTTTTTCCAACTAAAAAGATGTGTAGCCATAATTTAATAATACACCTCTTATTTTTTTTCACATTCACCATCCTTATCATAATATTCCAGTTTCTTTAAAGCAATTATAAGCTTGTTGGCTTATTGGTATTACAGTTTATAAAACATCGCGCTATATAAAATAAATGTCGTTTAATTATATGTTTTAAAAGCTTAAACAAATGTTACATATAAACATTAAATACCAACTACAAATTTTAATATAAATTGCTTATATATTTACAATATATTCTGTATGTTATATAAAATATTTATTTTTATATCATTTTAATCAAAAATCTAAAACTTTTCACATATTTTTTTTTTGTTGCATTTTTGTATGAAATTTTGTCAGCTGATTTGCTATTCACTTTCATTTTCCTTTTTAAATGTAATATATATTAAGACTATAACCTTAAGATACCACAGTATGGACATCTATAAATCTTAACACAAGACTAACAACTTTAAAAGACAAGAGTGGCCAACTCTTTATCTTCGACCTACTTTTTAATTAAATAAGCAAATCTAAAGTCTGTTTTATTTGAGAGTGTGAAGCTATTAACTACTTCACTGATTAAGTCCACAATTTCTATACAAGCTAATGTACATGCAAAATCTTTCGATTTACAGTGAGTCAGTGTGAATCTCTTATAATTAGAAATCTTTTAAGACAATTTGAAGTTGTAATTAATAATTTGTTAATGCTTTAGATTTGCCTATATAATTAAAAAGTAGGTCAAAGATAAGAGTTGGCCACTCTTGTCTTTTAAAGATGTTAATCTTGTGTTAAGAATTGCAGAGGTCCCTACTGTTGCATCTAGGCACATAGCCTTATTATATATTACTTAGGTAATGAGTAAGCACTTAACAAATTATATAGTTATAAAAGGTATTTAAAATTTACATTAGAAATTTTTTTAGGAAAAAATAAAAATCATATATTAACTTTTTTTAACAAAATAGAAACATAAACACTTATGTTATTTAAGCTTATTAATTTGCAGTTATTTATTAAACTGGATACAGAAAAGAGTTTTCTGATTCCTTTTTGAAATCTTAAAGGAACAATATGATTATTAAAATCAGATGTGAACATGGATGCACAGCCCACCAATCATTCATCAGCCAACACTTTATTTTGTGAATTTAGAATCACAAAACACCATTGTCTTTCTTTTCAGATGCCTGATAATTCTTAACTGAAACATCAGTTCAAATTGCTTGAAGATAGAATGAATGTGTGTATGAATAAACATTATTTAAATATATATCTACAATCATGGTAGACAAATATAAATTATGGCTATTTCCAAAAGTAAAATCACCAGTCAAAGTAATGGTTGGAAGCCAAATGCAGAAGGTGTTAAAAATTACTTGATAGTGAATTCAGTCTGCCATTCAACAATGACCTTGCAGTTGCAGATCACATTAAAGTGAAAAAAGCAACAAAGTAAATACTGTCTAACATTAAACAGGTCATTGTTGGAATTTGGGAAATTAGAAAAAAATATGAAAAGACTATTGATTTAAAAATTGACATATAATATACTACAAAAGCATGAATGTTAGGAGTACAAGTAGAATTGGATTCATTATTAATAAAAAAGCAGAACAACATTGTGGAAATTGATCATATATCAGACAGAGTGACAAGATTAGTTATTCAACAAAGATAATAAATGCAGATAATTCAGGTTTATGCTCCAACCAGTTCTCAATGTGATGAAAAAGTATAAAATTTTTAAATGATGCACAATTTGCTTTTTATTACATCAAACAACATTTTAAAGTTGTCATAAGAGATCTTAATTTTAGAATTGATAAATGGTTGAAAGATGAAAATGTTGTGGGTAAATTTGATTATAGTGATAGAAATGAAAGAGGACACATTTGTGGATTTGTAGAAAAAAAGGCCATATTATGAATTCTTTCTTCCAACAAAATACTAAATAGAAATGGGCATTAAAACATCCTAATAAAGATACAAAAGGAAGTGATCATCAATTAGTGAGATGTAAGACACTTGTTAATGCAAAACTAGATAGAGAAAAATATTAAAAAAAAAACAGTATTCACAATTGGCAATCTTCAGAAACATTCTAATGAATTTAAATTATAATTTGCAAATTGTTTTAAAATTTTAACAGAGTTTAAAGATTGTTTAAATCAATAGAAAAATAACTGATTACATCATTAAGATCTTCAAGAAAATTGCTAGTACAAAAGGACAGTAATTTAACAGATAATTTTTTGCTAGTACAAGACAATATATAAAGAAAAGAAGAAATATAAAAATGATCTGTTAAGATTTGAATATCTAGAGTTTTATAAAGTGGTAAGAAATAGAGTTTTTAGTAATATAAGAAAATATAATTGTGAATTAATAAGAAAATTATAAAAGAATAAAAGTTTTAAAAGTATCAAACAATATCTTATTTGTAAAAAAAACGTAATTTTATAATAAGAATATGGAATTACTATTAAAAAGAGAAATGGCATTATGAGATGTGTCAAAAAGATCTATAAAATATTGTATAATAATAAAAAACAAAAAAATATCTTTTGTAGTTATTACATCCTCTGAATTGTCCAGCATTTTAAATGAATATATGAGATGTGCAATTAAGTTTATGAAGAAAAGAAAAGTTTTAGTAAATTATAGAATTATTATTCATATATTTTCTCTTTTAACTTGAGATGTATCAAAAAGATCTATAAAATATTGTATAGTAATAAAGAACAAGAAAAAATATCTTCTATACTTATTACATCACCTGAATTGTCCAGTATTTTAAATTAAGATGTGAGATGTGCAATTAAGTTTATGAAAAAGAGAAAAGTTTTAGTAAATTATAGAATTATTATTCGTATATCTTCTCTTTTAACTTTGCATCTTTTTTGCTCTCCTCATATACACCTTAATGCAACTTTTATATACAATTACTCCTTTATTTTCCTTACAGTTTCGGCTGTCCTGAAGTCTTCATCAGAGCTGTAACATTTAAACATATAATCATATAACTATTATTTTTATATATGTATTTATATACATATCATACATTATTATTCATAATCATAATTAATTTTAATTATATACTATTACATCTTTTAATTCATATCTATTATTTTATTATCATTTTTATCCCATTTTATTTTATTTTACCCCTATTTTTATTCATTAATATATCATTATAACATTTCTATTTGTTATTATTATTATTCCTTTTATCCTAATTTTTCTTTCTATTATTTCTTTATAATTTTCTATATCTTTATTCATCCTTTTATATACTTTATTCTTATTATTAATAATTTTTATTTTATTCTTATCTTTCTTTTTATCTTATTACTATTTTATATTATTTAACTTACCTCTTTTTAACTTTTACCTTCCTCTTTTACAATCATAACTGAGTATTTTTTAAAATTTTATAATCTTTTTTTGATGTGATGTGATGCATTGTAGCTTCTTCTTAAACGAAGTCAAGAATCTCTCAGCAATTATGCCCAGAGAAACCTGTTACCTACTTTATTTTACATTCCCCAGTCTTAAGTTTTCTCATATTTTGCTCCATCCCATTTCTACAGCATAATCTTTGTCAACATTAATAAAACATCCGCTTGGTTTCTTTACACTGGCAAGATACATATGCAAATTTATCATGGTAAACCAACTAATTTCTTTGGATTTTCTTTCTACCTAGGGCCCTCTGGAATGAGACACAAGATCCTGATAAAACTGAAAGATGATGCTGAACATATAAGTAATTCTCTCTCTAAAAGCTACTTCTCTTTATATACAAAAATGTGCCTTCGTGCAAAAATATGCCTTTTCAATCAGCTTGTAACTACATAGCAAGCTATTATGGTGCAGAAAAGTTGTCTCCATCTTTGTAAAATGACTTAGTCTTCCACCAACCAGAAATGGATTAGGTCATCACTATCTTCAAATTTTATATAAATAAAAAAGTATTAATCTCCTGGATGCACTGATAAGAAGTTTTTTAGCTCTTGAATGCATCCTTCAAATAACATCGTTAGACCAACTACATCTTCACATGAATATTTGTCTTTGCTCGTAAACCAACTCCAAAGCATTTATGATCAGGTGTCTTTTTTGGGTGTTGGTAGATATACCTATTGGAGCATTTATAATATGCTGTACCCAGACCTAACTACTGATCCTAAGTCACCATTGCTAAATGTGAACAACAATCATTTGATGCAAATGGTCATTGGAAGCCAAATTTTTTGACTTTTATTTAAGGCTCTACCTATCTCCTATTTTCTTAAATACTGCAGGTTTTACACCAAAATTGATGCTTTTTGTTCTTTGTACCTGCTCTGACAAGTATCCAAGAAATTATGATTAACACATATAGATAAAATATGTTAATCACCCTTGATAACCTAATAGAAACACTCAGTAAAGGCTCAATACCAGCAGCCCATGCAACAACTTTTTGTTTATATACTTTATGGTGCACCAGATGTACTTTCTGCTTTAGAAACACCAGAAGGCACCCAGCCACATTCTCTAATAAGCTCAAACAACTGAAGGCCAGCAATGGTAAAACTGCACACCCATATATTTTTGTTGCTACATGGTCACAATTAAAAACCTGAGACAGACCATAACCTCAAACAACCAAATGATGTTTCTGTAACAAGAATAATTTTTTGTTACATATCTCATTTTCAATATTTTTTTAAACACCACATCTGTGTGTTAAATAGTCCAAAGGATATATTAAATTTAAAAAAAAGTATTTTAAATTGGTGAACTAAACCTTCAGACAATGAAAATAGAACCATAGGCAAATACACAGTTTACAAGTTTACATTTGTCAGATACCTGTCTAATAATTTATTTGAACTGTACCAATAATATCTATCTGTTTGTTTTAAAGCTATGTAGTTTTCAACCATGTATTTTTAACCATGTAACTCTTTATGAATAGTAAAGTTTGTTTTTTTAATAATAATAATAATAATAATAATAATAATAATAATAATAATAATAATAATAATAATAATAATAATAATAATAATAATAATAATAATAATAATAATAATAATAACAACAACAACAACAATAATAATAATAATAATAATAATAATAATAGATAATTGCCATTAGAGGGCGAGTGACTTAAGTTTTTCATACACATCATTCTAAAAGACAGATATTTTCAAATAAGATTAAATTAGTTTTCTTTCATTGTAACATTGTATATCTATTATTTAAGAAATTTTTGATTGGTTGAGGCAGTAGATTTGTTTAACGTCACTACAATCCATGGTAATTGCAGGTGATTACTTGTGCCTGAATCCAAGATGACGATGCCATGCAATGCCATGTGTAGCGATATGAAGTTGCCCTATGCAAGAGTAATGAAGCAAAAAAAGCTTAATCAGGATAAGCCAATGCATAGCAAGCAAATGGTTAATACAAATGAAACAAAAATATAACCGAGATTTCATAAATCCACCATTGATAATGTAAATCTAGATATTTTAACACCTGAGTCAAATGAAAATAACATTAAATTGCATGAAGCATGGATAGAAGAGAACCTAAGTTATATACATGCTAAATTTAATGGGACAATACTGAATGCACTATTTTATTCATTCAAGAGATTTTTTACTGATCGATCTACTGTTTTAGCAATAACAGATTTAAATTGCTCTTTGTTCAGATTTCTGAAAGATCTGTTATACAGTGAAATACAGAACCAAAACATGTGGGACACAATTTGCAGGATTGCAGATCATCCAAACCCAAGGTATGTCATACTAGAATTTTTTTAATGAAGAACAAAGAAATAGATTTAATAGATCAATACACACTCTGGATAGATACGCATTAGTAAAAATTGATCGAGAAAGAGAGAATGTTATTTCAGGCCATGTAAAAAACACTTATCTTAATTATAGCGTTCAGAACTAATATTTTTTCAACCAGTGTTTTTAAAAGATATCTCTGTGCCAATTTATGATAATAGCTTCGAATTTAAAGTTAAATTAAACAAAGATATAAATGCAACACAAATACCATCGCAAATTTCTGATCAAAAGGCAATGTTACTTATATCGATTCGAGGCTTAAAGCCTCAATGTGTTCATTGTAAAGAACATGGACACATCATTAACAACTGCCCAAAGTTTCTGTGTCTGCAATGCAATATGGTAGCTACTTCAATGCATCAATGCCCTAGATCAATCGATCAAGCACGTGAGGACATGGATGTGTTGGAGTTGCAAAGTGAAAACATAGTAAGTTCTGATGTGGCTAAGCAGATGTTTGCTTGATTATTTTAAACATGGATGAAATAGAAAATAATTACAAGCTGGTACGGATTTCTGAAAATGCTGATAACAAAACATTGAACGATACTGTAATTGTCTTACCTACACCAATTAACAAAACAATTGGAGTCATAATGGACACTATGCAAAAATCAAGTTATTCAATACCATCTCAGACAAATAGTGAGTCAAACAATAGATATGGGCCAGGTCATCCTTGCAAAAAGATATAGAAAAAAAAAATAATATTGATTTTTCTGAGAGTGAAGACGATGCAAGACTTTCAATGGAAAAAAATAAAAAAGTAAAAATAATATCTCAAGACACAAAAAATGAACTTGAATTTTTATCATCCAAAGAATATATTTTAGATGAGGTAGTGTATCGAGTCATTGTAATATTTTAAATGAGGTCACTACTTCGCTAATAGAGGGGCTTCCAGTACCAGAACGAGACCATGGCATACAAAAAAATAGTACTAATTTATATTATTAAATAATATTTTTTGCATTTGTAATTTTACACTCTAGTTAATACTGTATGTTTGCTTAATAGGTAGTGTTTGTTATAATGACTATTTAAAGTTAAAGTGTGTTCGATATATATATAATTATTGGTAGTAATAATTTAAATATTTAAATCAATTTTGAAAATAAATATTGGAACTTTTAATATTAAGGGGCTAAATTCAGTTGAAAAATTATTACAACTGTCTAAATGGTGACCTGTTGGAGATGAAGATATATATTACTTCTCAGATTGATCCAGCCAATTATTTTATTAATAAAGGTTTCTCTGTTTTTTCATAAATCTCCTCAGGTGCCATCAGCAGGGATTGGTATCTTAATTACACACACTATTTAAATCTTTCAAATATTGTATATAGACCCTCATATGATGATAATTACATTTCATCATAATGCAATCATCTTAATTGTGATTTTTGTGTACATTCCTCCAAGTCCTATTATTATTAACAAATTCATATTAAAAATCAATACAATTCTTGCAGCCACTCCATACCCTGTTGGGAGATTTTAATGTCATATGCTCCATAGACTGAGTTTTCCTTTAATGAGTGGAGAAGACTATTTACCAAATAATTCAATATCATTCAATAATGGTAGGCATAGGTCTCTAATAGACTTAGTATTTTATTCTCCAATGCTGCACTATAATATTAGTATTAAATTAAAAAACTCTGCTATATCAGATCATCTAGCCTTTATTATTACATTGGATATGAATATGACTATGATTCAAACAAGCAAAAGAATAAGATTACTTTTGCCTAACTGCACTACTGAATTATTATATTCTGAAATATATATAGCTCTATTCAAAATTAGAAACCATAAATTAGATCCTGCACAAGCCTGGTTAGCATTCATAAACCTCCTCCTTCAAGATTACTTATTTGCCTTGGCTGATGACCTCCATAAGCGAATTATTAATGTGAACAATTCTGAAGTTGAACAGAACTATCTAAAAGCACTAAGAGAAGCATATAAAGCTACATATGTCAAACTGAATGAATATTTATCAATTAAAAAAAGTAAACTATATCTTGGAAAGCCACATACATGATCAAGAAATTATATATGGTGGGCATTAAGCCAATCACCAATAATATGTGTGCCCATGGCAATAAAAATTAACAAATCAGTAGTGTTAGGAAATAATATGTTAGTTCCATTGTATGAACATTTTAAAAATAAGCTCCAAAGTTGCAGCCGGTTCAATTCTGAGGTACAATTCCTTGGAGAACAAGAAAAAGAAATAGAATTCAAACCAAATGAAGTCATTCAAAAACTGGCTGTAACCTCAGACTCAAAACACCCTGGAATTCATGGAATTCCTAGGTTTGTATTTAACAACCTAAGTCAGCACACTGCAAAATACTTATCTGATATAGCAAACTATTTATCTATAGGTGTCTAACAGATAAATGATCTATATCCCATATCATTAGTACCTTTTATTAAAAAACAAGAAGCAGTACATGAATTAGAAAATCTGTGTTCTATATCCATGAGTCCTCTTGGAATAAAAATTTTAGAAGCAATAAATTAGAGCCATATCTCCTACCCAAATTAGAAAAGGCTCAATTTGCAAAAAAAAAAAAGGGTCTTCAACAGGACAAGCAGCCTTTTTGTTCAAGATTGTCATAGATTCCATAAGGAATAATAAGAAACATAGTCCTCTGGTGGTTCAACTGGATATTGTCTGTTTTTGATATGGTACTGATTGACTTGCTAATTGAAATTTTAATAGATGCAGGCATTACTCACAAATTTATTATTAAATAGGTAGATCCATGTCACATTAAATGGAAACTATTCTCAACCATTTACTCCACATAGATCAATTCCCACAAGGATCATCATTAAGTGCACTGCTATTTACCACATACATTAATCCCCTGTTAAAAAAAATTAAGCAAGAATTATCTGGGATATATGTATCAGGTTTAAATGAAAACAACTCATGTATTGCATACATGGATCATGTTACAGTGTTTCTGGCATCAAAAAAAAAAAAACAATATCCCATATTACTAAAAATATTAAATGAATATAGTAGAGAGTGTAGATTAGATTTCAATATGGACAAATCATCTGCATGGTTAATTTATACAGGTAAAACTTTGCTAATGCACTTTAAAAGAAAGCCTAATCCATTTATTGGTTTTCCATTTTATTTAAGTAATTTAGAAATGCACAGTACTATACAAAACAAACTTAAAAGTAAAATTGAAAAAGTCATATATTCCTTATGTAAGTCATACTTATCTCTCTATTCAAAGTCATCATTGATTAATATGTTAATTATAACTAGAATTACATATTATTCACCTATCATAATATTTACCAAAGCCCTCACCACATATGTATATTCCCAAATGTAGAAAGCTTATCTGGAGTAAATGGATAATAAACATTTCACTGAGATGCCTTCAATGTTCACTAGCAGCCAATGAATTGGGTTTACACAATATTAATGTATTTATAATTCAAAAGACACTTAACCTAATATCCTGATGCTCAGAGATATTTTCACAGCTGAAAATAATGATGAAAATTACACTAACAGATAAACCCCCTCCAGGTAATGGATACTGGAAACATCTCATATCTATAATCACATCCATTCCTAATTTTTCTTTTTTTCCCAGCAATGATTAAATTTAAATATTGGCAGGTCTACTCAATGTTGCACATTCCTTCTGAAGGTCTGGTAAATTCATCAATCTTCAAATTTAATAACAAGCTTTTAATTTGGAAATTTAAATTTTGAATGCTAGAGCCAAAATATTGTGATTTTCTTATTAAAGAAAACCTTGAGTACCTGCCTACCTTGCATTTCTACAGACATAAAAGGCAATGTATGAATGTAGGTGATCAATGTAATCTGTGTCATAAAAATGTAGAAACACAGGCTTACATATTTTTTGAATGTCCATGTTTTAATAATATAAGATCTGCCATTCCTGTGTTTTTCAATAAAGCCAACCTTAACATAGAATCTCTTTTCAATGTCTTTACTTTAGGCATTTATGCAAATATTAGAGCAGGGGTCTTCAACCTTTTTGCACTTAAGAGCACATTCTATTATACCGGCCAGCTGGCGGGCACCATTTATTTTTTCAACCAGGTGGGGGGCACCATTTATTTTTCAATGTAAATTTATAGTTGGATATTGTTAATAATACACATAATGTACAAAAAAATATTTATTTCAAAAATAAAATTTTAACATACAATTAACGTTTTTACGCTGTAAAAGTATAGTATGCCCTACAAGTTGATTACAATATAATACAATAATTTATAAGAAGTTTTAAAAATTAAATTTATTTGTATCAGATAAATAATTTTTTATCATGTTCAGATAGTGGTGGGCACACATAAAATGGTCTGCGGGCGCCTTGGTGCCCATGGGCATAGGGTTGGGGACCCCTGTATTAGAGCATGCACTTTCATTCTATATGCATGGTGGTGCACTAGGTGCATCTTTATGTATAATAATAATCTCAGAATGCATCCTAATATCTTCTGAAATAAATTAGAAACAATCAAAGTAAGAGATAGGAAAATAACCCCTGTTAATATGTTTCGTGCCACTTGGTCTCTTTTATGATCATTATGTGAAGCCTCAGCTCGATAGACCTAGCTCTGAATGATAAAAGAGCACAAAAAATTAGAATGTTTGGATATAATTATATTGTTTGCATAGTTTTTTTCTCTCCATTGTAATAGATTTGTACATACTACTGTTACATTTTACTTATGTTAAACATCATTGGTGCTAAAAAATCAAATTATGTAAACATATAAAAATAATCAATGTAACTAATCTTTGATCATTTGTAACTCAATAATGTTTCTATTTTTATTAATGTAACAAAATAAATATATGTGAAATATTAATGTACATCTTGTGATTCAATGTAATCCTATGTTTGAAAGTTTAATAAAGTGCTTTGAAGAATAATAATAATAATAATAGTAATAACAACAACAATAATAATAAAATGAATAGTAAAATTGTTAGACTTCTAGCATTGTCATATATTATATGTCATTGCTAAATTTATTTAATTTTTTAAGTGTGGAAAAAAAAATTTGAAGTACAATAAAAACAGTTGCTGTTGTTAATGAAATGATTTACAAATTAGAGTGCAACTTTTTATAAATAATAATAATGATAAGTAGTATCTCCATTAAGAATATGACATTTGAAATGAGAATAAAAAATGAGATTAATACTAGTAAACAACACCGATTGCAATAACAAGTCAAAAAAAGATATTTTTTTTATAAAAAAAAAATCATCTTTATTCATAAAACAGGGGAGAAAATTTTTGTTGATTGCATTATTTAATCATTACAAATTTACTGTTGTTTAATTTTAATGATACAGTAAACAATAAACAACAATAAAAATTATTTTTTAAGTATTTCTTATATCAAGAGTAATTACAATAATGAATTAACCAAGTTATATATCTTGATGATTTAACATAAGCACCACTTTTAAATTAGTCAAAAAATTATAATTTTAAATGAATTAATTTTGATTGTTTAAAATTTCATAGTATGCAAATTAGCAATAATTACTGATTTATGCAAATAACATTTGCATTTCAATAAACAAATTTAATTTTATGAGTATTTTCTTTTCTTTAATAATGGGTACTTTAATTGTTATTTAAATAGAGACTAAAAGAAGATCAAAATTTTAAAAACTACACTTAAATAATATATATATATATTGTAACAATGTGTATATATATACACGATACATAAGTATGTGCATATATATGAGTTACATGATATTATTAATAGAAAAAAAATTATATTTCAATATTTTATTGTTCGAAAAAAAGTTAAAAGAAGAGAAAAAGTAAAAATCTTTGGGATTAAGTTAAAATACTAATTATAACTTTTTGTGTGTATTAAAATTTAACACATAATTGAAAACAAATTTGTACAGAATGTAATCAGTTTCTGGACATAAATTCCAGACTGATTAAGTAACAATAGTCACTAATTTTCTATGTAATTAAAAATATAAGGTAATTAAAAATATAACTAATTAGAAAAAAATAAAGATCAAATGAATTGATAGCATGAATGAGAATTCAAGAAATGGGTGGAGTCAGAGAGTATAAATACTGCAAATGCCTATTGTCCAAAAGAAGAACAGCCATAGCAACAGAAAAAGCAAAAACCAAAGAAAAAAAGAAGAAAAAAGGGGAAAGGAAGCCAGTGACAGTTTTATAAGGATAGTTGACCAAAGAGTCTACAGAGAGTCTATCAAGTTAGGTGACCAGAGAGTTGACCAAAGTCAGTTGGCAGTCCACTGAAGAGTCTACAAGCCAGATAAAGCAATAGTCCAGCAAGATGAAGCAATCTTCATATGGTTGTGCTGGGAGAAAATGTGTTGTTAAACCAAAGCTGATTGTTTGTTTACTTTCCACTGCCCAGCTTCTGAGCACCAATAGCCAGATGCAGTAATATATCTCTGACTTGCCTTTGCCAATGTTTTTATCTGCCATGAACTAAATCTACAGAACCAGATCTTGCAGTAGTACACTGAGCCAGTAAGAAGCGATCAGCTACTATAATAGATGTCTACTATAAATCCGATAGCATCATAAGACAGGGGTGATCACCCAGATACTGTATTAAAACCTAAGTAAATTAATAAAAATTTTAAATTTTATTCTAGATGAACTTTTAAATATTATTGCTAGAGTTAACTTTTAACTATATGTAAATAAGCACATGATTGTTAAAATATTGTAGTTTGAATAAGTATTCATATTTTTTTAATGTTTTAAATATTCATTATGATTTTTTAAATAAATATGTTGTAATTATTGGTGTGGTTTAAATCTCTCTTTCTTCATTTACCTATGGGTTTAAATCAATAATCTATTTAGATAGTCTGTGTTATGCCAGTCTGATGTTTTAATAGCTAGCCAAGGATCAAGCTCTTGAAACATGTTCATGTCATCTCATGGAGTCCAGTCTAAGTCTGGATGGTTCCCATAGGGTTAAAACCCATTATAAATTTCCTCATGAGATGTGTCATGCTTTTTATAATTATTAAGGTTGTACCTCTGTCTGGAAAGGTGACCACAACTTGTATATTTTTTATTAAATCTCGGTCTGACTGGGGGTATGGTTAATATGTAAGTATTGATCATATTTACTCCTCTGCTTGAATAACAGAGTCTTAAAATAAAATATTAAAAATTAATATGAGCTAATAAAGTAAAATAACAAATAATAAGTATAATAGTCAAAGAATAAATCAAAAAGAAGGGAAATCCCATTACAATATACGTGTGAAAATAATGAAAATGCATCTTTTTAAATGCATTTTTTAAATTAAAAATATATACTGTATATGCTATGAAAAAATGATTTATCATGGAATAGATTAAAATTGATCCTTGTAATCTCTTCAAGCAAAGCGCAGTCTATATTGTTTAAAAGTTTTATTATACTTGCTATGCTTATATATGCAAGTGAAAAAAAAGATCAAATAACCTTTAAATAACTCATTTCTGGCAAAAAGTTTAGCCATCAATCTTTCATACATGGATATGAAATTTAAACCAAAATAACCAAAATCTTTAGTAGCTATATATAAACACTCATGTGTCAATAAATGAAAAGAATAGCTACTAGAGGTTTTGGTTAGTTCCATTTAAATTTCATATACATTAAGCTATATGTTATAAAATTATACATCTTGTGTGATAATTAAATAAATTTCCATATTGGTTTAACATTTTGATCTTTCAAACAAGATGATATTTTTATTGTTAGCTCTAATAACAATTTTTATAATCATTCAGCATTTGATTTTAGAATTAAATCTTTATTCTATATTATAATTCAATAAATTAGACTTAATTTGTTAGAAATATAAGTTTATAAATGAAAAACATTTTAAAAAAGTATATATGAATTTGGAAAATATTGAAAAAGCAATAATAACATGAATACATAATGAGAACAATATTTTTTTTATTGAACAATATGAAGAAAAGCAGTCAAGTAGTGACTTTAAAAAATTAATGAAATCTTTGTTAATTAAAATTTATTTTTAAATGGGAACAAATATATGCAAAACCCTGGTAAATCTATACAAATTCTGTTGGTAAGTTAAAAATTGCAGTCAAGCGTTGTTAGCTGAGAGGTCATCGCAACTGCCTTGCAAGCAGTAGTTGGTTGCAGAGGGTTGTGGGTTCGCGTCCCGGCCGATGCTATGACATATGGAAAAAAAAAAGTTAAAAATTGCATTTATAATTTTTAGATAACAATCAATCCTCATAGATCTTATCACAGCAACATTAAAGCATTAATGATCAATTTCACAAGGCATGGTTATCGTACTGGTTATGGCTTTCTTTACTAGCTTTATACTAGAATTTGTTAACTTTTATTTTTAAGAATAAAAAATATATGACAAAATAAAAGTGTAACCTTATACACTGTTGTTTTTTAACAATTATCATGTTATTATTATGTAAAAAGTAATTATAAATATTTAATAGACTACACAAAAAAATCCAATTGTTTTTACTCTTCCAAAAATCTTCTCAATGTAATCTCATAAAATCTTGAAACTGAAAAACAAAGAACTAAAGCTATCAAACATGTAGAGGCTGTCCTACATTATGTTGAGGTTATTAATATTGGATCATAGTGATCTCTTTAGCTGTTTTTTTAATTAATGAATCAATACTCATAAGTTCACTGTTTTGCCATTTTAAAGCAAAAACATCTAGCAAAGCACTTCAGCCAACACCAATAGACTCATAAACAACTCAAAAGACAAACTAGAGCCCAAATCAACATCTCAAGTGGTATATCAAATACAATTCCCTCAGGCCAGGTGTAGAGCCTCATATTATGGGGAAACAAAAACAACCATCACAAATAGAGCATCCCAGCACATATATATGTATAAAAGGGTACTGAATAACAAAGAGACTACATCAGCATTCTTGGAGCATGAAAAGACCACCAGGCATAGATTCAAACCTACCAACCCTAGAATGGTGCACAGAGAGAGAAATGATCATAGGTATAAAATAAAAAAGCATACTTCATAAATAATGACACTCAATCTATTAATAGAAAAAACACCTGTTTCACCATTTCAAAAAGATGGACAAACAAATCCAAACAAAATTTAAACAAAATAAAATACTAAAACACAGCACCTAACCAATTAGCATAAATTAGAATACTCCCCCTCATTACTATCAACTGCACTCAGCTATGAATATGAAGCCATGGAGCTTTGAAAGTGCTAAACATAAATAAATATTAATAAATATAGCTTCTCTAACAAGCATAAAAGCGCATAATTTTTGGTATTAGATATTTTTCAAAAAGTTAAAAAGACTAAAAAAAGTATCAAATGAAAAAAAATATCTAATCATATGTCAAAAAAGAAAAAAAACAATAGTTCACTGATTTGTGATATGGATCTAGAACTACTATCTTTTGATAAAGTCTAAATTCAATAATAAATATATGAACTTGTTGAATTTAGAGATTAAAGAAACAGCTCATTATCTTTTCTATTGTATTTTTATTAGATCAAATTCTCATTAGTAATGTCTTTATGATTTTAATGTAAAAAAGTAAATGCTTTGCAACAAATTGCATTGTGAAAATTGTAATAAGTCTACAATTGTGAGAGACTTGGTCACTTTTATCTTGAAACTAATATTGATGTGTATTATATGGAAAATCAGGTCAAATATTTTTATATGGTAATTGGTAAGCCTGTATATAATATCTTTTCCTTCATTATCCCTCAATAATGGGGTGTTAAAAGCAATTTAACATACAATAGACCATTTAAATGTATTTTGTTTTTTCTATTGGATAGTTAGAAAGATTAGTTATGGACCAGATAAATCAATTTCTGTCATTTCTTGAAATGCTCTCAACTACTTAAAATAACTCACTTAACATCAATTTCGAGCTGAACCCTAAAAGATTATAGATTTAAACTTTACAATAACATGGCATTACTTTTTACATAATTGAAGTTTTGGACCTAAGTTTTGATTATCATGAGATTTTATAGCTTTAAAATTCTGCTACCTTTTTTTGTCTATAATGTCATATTAAAAGAGTTTTAAAAACTACATCCATAATTATGCAAAAGAAAAATTAATAGTACTTATTTAGTTATTCAATATGTCTGCTTTAATCAACAACTAAAATTAAGTGAATTATTGTATTTACAATCTGCTTTCTGCACAAAGAAATTAACAATTAGAAAATATTATTTCAAATCTTTTCTATATTGGCTATATTAAATCTAATATAAAAATATTGCATTGTATTAAGTGGTTCTGGAAATAATACTTCATATTAAATTAGAAAGTAGTTTTACTTAAGTATTAGTGTTACTATTCCTAAATAAATTGTTATTAATTTTCTTCTTCTCTGAACCAACATAAAATGAAAATGCACGCAGAAAAGATAGTTGTTTTTTTTTTAATCACAACACTATATGGCCATAAAGATGATATAGTAAAAACATATTGAAAGCATTCTAGATAATAATAAAGCTAAATATTATTTAAAAAACTAACTTTTCTGTGTGTATTTTCGTTTTACCAGATATACTCTTAAATAATGTACACTGTTGTTATTGAAAAGCCTTTATGGTTTAATAATAAGTGCCTTTTCCCACCATGACCACTACCTGTAATTCACATCTGAATAAAATTTGAAAAAAATTTTAGGTAGCTAATAAAAAAGATAATCAAATTGTTTGTTACTTGGAAGATTATGGCATAGTTGTCACGAAGTAAATCAAAACAATGCATAAGAGCTTTTTGGTCTTAGAATCCCTTTTGCTTTATATACATATGTATATATTCAAAAAAGTATTAAGGTATATATTATAAATATTTAAAATGGCTTTTTTTTTACTTTTGCATAGAACTTTAAATTTCTAGCTTTGTCACTATTAAGAGGTTGTGATGTTCGGACATCCGAAGTTAGAGTTGAGCTTAAATTCAGAGACATATAGCTCTTGAGTCTATCTATTATTCAACTAAACAGGAAAGGGGCAATCCACAAATGATTTTGAAAAAAAAAGGGAAGATTTTTTTTTTTTGTAAGTAGATTATAGCGTATCTTTTTAAATATTCACTAAGCTATTTTTATTCAGATGACAAAACAAGAAAGGAAAACTAAAAATTTTCTATTTCTCAATGTGGGGATAGAGGAGAAGATGCTTCAGGATTTCTTAGTTTACAAGAACTGTTTAAAGCGATTTTATATTTTTTTTTACTGTTTCTATTACTAAGTAATTATAGTTTTTTGTTTGTTTGTTTGTTTGTTTTCAACTATTATTGTAAAAAATTTCTGAACTGAAAACAAATTGTCTTTAATAATAATTTTGAAATTTCTTCTTAATCAACTTTGTAATTTTTTTACTTTATCTACGTCAATTATTTTAATTTTAAAAAAACTAGGTAATTGTTTGAAAGATAATACACATAATTGCAATCCGATTCTCTTTACTGTCTTTCTTTCAACTGCTTGAAAATTAGCTTTGAACTTTCTACGATTGTATTTTCTTAATTGATTTTGATGTTCATAAAGAAAACGAAAATATCTATTGCAATTACATTAGCAATCTTAATATCTTTTATTACTTATTTAAAATGTCACGTTTTTAACAGTTTTATAAAAAGTATATCCTTGATAAATTCTCATATTATTTATGGATAAAGAAAAATAAAACTGCAAAATTATGCAAATATTTTGTGAAAGTCAAAATATTATTGAAAAATAAATTATACTAAAAATAATTAAGAAGAATAAAAGGCATCGTTTTTCAAAGAAAAAAGTCGACATTATAGAAAACTGAAATAACGTTTGAATTAAAGCACACAGTGAAAGTTTTATGATTTCGATTCTTTAACAAAGTTTTAAATCTGAACTTTTGCTGACACTTTTTATAAATTTTTCATTTGATTTAATCATCAATTTTTATCTAATTATTCCAACAGTTACAAAACCTGTAGTTTGTGAAAAATGCTATTTAGAGATTTACATTTCCCCAAGAGTGGCTGCCATCTTTATTTTTCTATTATTAATGCTTCTTTTTAAAAAAAAAAAAACAAAGAAATACATAAATCACATTTGGAGCCAACATAACATATGAATTTTTTATTTCCTTAAAAAGCTTTCACAACTAATCCCATGTGTATAATACTTCTCACTGCAAAGAATTATATAACTAAAAAAAATACAAATAACATTAATATATGATATGGCATTACTGGAAACATGTTAAGTAAAACCTGTGTGTGTTCTTTGCAAAATGCTGATGTCTAGGCAAAAGAGGACTTTGACCAAGTAATAGTTCTTGATCAACATTATTTAAAAATAAAAGTAAATTGTGGCCTAATACTCATAATAAGAACTGAATCATTTTTTTTAAGAATCAATTCAGTAACACTTCTTTGGAATTTTTACATTTTAACTGAAACTTGATAGATATTTACTTCTTAACTATTATTCTATAAATAGTTGTATTAATTGTGGGTCTAGTATTTTCAAAAATGTTGAACTTTCTTAAATAATATTCTACTACTTGCAAATGTCATCATGAGAATAGAAAAATATTGTAAACTAATCACTGCACAAAGAAAACTTTTCACTTAATATTTGACTTATTGCTTTAAAAATAATAACATTAAGTTTTGTTAGATTTTTTTTAATCAATAGATAAAAACTAAAATATCCTTTAAATAAACCATTGAGGGTAAAGACTTTCAATAATCCTTAAAATAAAGATAAGCTTGCCACTTAGTAAAGGCTAAGAATTTTACTAGTGTTCCATTCAATTTTTTGTAAGGATAAATAGGTTGTTTACCTTAAAGTCATATTCTTTTTACTGTAATTTTATCAAATAAACTTAACTCTTTTTCCTGTATTTGACAGCCATCAACAAATTATTATACAATAAAATTAAAAACTTATTGAAACCTTTATTTTGCTATACTGTTAATTAAATCATCAGGTCATTTATTTCAACATCAACCCTAATTTGCCCTTTTTATATATTATAAATAACAGACATATCTTCAAGAAAGATTTAAATTCAAAATATCAACCAAATCCTATCTAGTTTTCTTTTTTTATCTATAGCTTGTATTCATTTCATTTTATTTATTATTCCATCTATAAAAAAAAGTGTATTCAGCCATATTCAGTTTTTTAAAGTATTAGTCCACACTCTTAAAAAAAAGTACTAACTACCCAATTATTACATTATTAGCACTGATTTAGATGTTGTATATGTTACTTGTTGTTAAAATTAGCTTGGCCCATCTAAGTTCTATCTCAAAAATATACAATAAATATGCTTATGATCTAGGTTCAAATATGAGACAATCATGCTTTTTATCTAGGCTAAAATGTTAGCTAATCAAAACTTTGAAATATTTTCCAGGTTTGAAATAGCCTTTAAATAGCTTTTTATAAAGACAAAAGTCTTCTACAATAGTTAGACAAATATTTCAACTTTATTAAATATCTAATACTGTCACAGAGGTAAAACTCTTCAAACAGTAGTGCCACTCAGTGCAATCCAGAGTAGTCAATGGATACAGGAAGCACAGAGTGGTGCTACTATATGGAGAGTTTTTCCTCTGTGAAAACAGCTGATGTAATTATAGAGAATGGTGATCATGTGATGATCTAATATTGTTTAGAGAGAATATTTAGATATTTTTAGGAAAAATAAGCAAAAATAAAAAATTAGCTAGCATTTTCCTGTTTTTGTGGGAGGGGGGGTATTAGAAGTTATTAATGACTACTTTATATTTTATTTATACTGTAACAATTGAAATAGAAGCAACATATTGTATTTTCTCTATACCAAAACCTTCTAGTGTAATTCAGCTATTTCTTCAAATCTACAATGGCCAGTGTGGTATGTTTAGAATGCAATGATGCAAAATAGATGTTAAAAGAAGCATGGCATATCACCAACAATGTGAATACCATAAACGAAAAAGAATCTTGTTTCTCTTTCTCTAAAAAGTGAGTCATATAAACCCACTCCTACATATACTTTAAATTACCAGTCACCTTCACTTTGTGACTGTATTTCTATGATTATGATATTATTAAAGAGATATCCAAAGCATCCTCAGTGTACTATATTAAGTGTACAAGAACTCCATTTTACTTTTCACTTTGCATATTAAAATTTTTTTATTCCTCACTTCCAAAGCATTTAGCATAAAGTACAATTGCATAAAAAAAAGTCAAAAAGAATATGAATTAAGAATCTGTGTTTAAAAATAGATGTATGCTTGTTCCCTTTTTATTGTATATTCATATTATAAAATATTTTCTGAATCTTTATGATCCAGACATTTAAGTTTACATCCAAATTATATCTCATCCATGATATCAGATATTGCTTACTGACTGTGCATCAAGGATAGATTTCAACTAGGAAAAATTTAAAATCATTATCATTCATGTAGATTTACTTACTGCAACCTTAGCAGAATTAACATAGTTATTATTATATGTTGTAGCATTAATATTTTGCAAATAGAATTTAATGGCATCAGACTGTCAAGATATGCATTTAAACATTCATATTATTAAGTGTAATTGATTCCAAATATTAAGAAAAGAAATGAGTTTATAGTTAACAGTCAACTGTCAGAATAGTAAATCACATTCAATGAGAACCATGTATGATCTTGCTTGTAGGAGTCTTTATTATATCCTTGTCATCAGCTCTCAAGGTAGTATTCTCTTTTACTCTTTTTTTTCTTGGTTATAATTATCACACACAAACACTGATAGTTAAATTGCTATTGCTCATTAGTTTCAAAGAAGTTTTAAAATTTGTTTGATATAAGGTTTATTTGATTATTTATTTGGCTATGAGTTTAATTTGATCTTATAATTAATATCATTTCTCTTAGTGTTTAGATCATTTTTATTGATTTAAGATATACAATTTTATATATCATTGTTATAATAGCATGGGCATTAATCTGTGTCTTATATATCTGGGGACATCTTTACATTGCAACTCTGCTATGATATAGCTGATGATGAAGGGGTATATCATTTCATCTGAGTTTTAAATTAAAGGATCAATTTGTATAAACCTTGTTCGTCTATCACAATATATATATAATATATATAATCATTAAAACCAATCAACATTTAGACAACCTCTCAATATCAATAATAATCCATTTTATATGTTTTAATTAAAAACTACAACCACATTCTTACTTAAACCAGCAGCCAATCAGGCTTAGCTGCCTAAAACTAAAATTACATTGACATTGCTCAAAAAGAATTCACCTGTGACTGTTACTCCAGATTTTATATAGAAATAAAACTTTGTAGGGAATCTATATAGATGTGAGAAATCAAAGTTTAGTAAACTTTTCAGATTTCACATTTTGAAATGACTACATTTATTGACAGTATTAAAGTGAGGTTTTATTTACATCTGATATGAATTTAAATTTGATTCTGAATATCACTTATTAGAAAGCCAGTTTCTATAAAATCTATGATAGCAGATATAATAGGTTATTTTACATTTGAATTCTGACAAAATGAGGCAGTATAATGATATTAACAACCATGGAAAAAGATGTCGTTTTTATTCTTATATATAATTTGAAAATGCTGTACTTATTAATATTACATATTTTATTTATAATTTATTTATTAATAATAGTATTAAAAAATGAAATGACTATCTTATGTTATATATTTATTGAATGTATTAAAATAATACTCTATTTACATCTGATATGAATTTAAATTTGGCCTTGAATATCATTTATTAAATATTCAGTCTGTATAAAATCTGAGATATCAGTTATAGATTATCATTTTAATATGTAAAAAAAAAAAAAAAACAGTTGAAATCTCTGTAAAATAAAAAAAATAAAAAATTTCTTTCTGTATTAATAAATTATAATTAAGCACACTTTAGAGGCACATATTTCATATTCTTGACAAAAATATTATTGCACACTCGTTTTTAATGTCATATTTTCAAATTTTATACTTTGTATATATGTATGTACGTATACTTTTATATAAAAATAAGCTATAGTACTTTTTTACATTTAAATGGATTACTTACTAATGCTAGTACTCCTATTTCAACTTTCAAATGTGTGTCATTCTTTTGGTAGTATGGTGACTGATTACATTAAGGTAAAACCTAAAAATCTATATATGAGTTAATCAGTCAACAATTATATTGACGTGTCAAATCTTGATTTAATATAAACTCAATATATCTAGGTCATAAAATGTAAACTAGCCGTGTTTTCAATCCAGACAATATTCAAATCATCGATAAAGGCAACTCGCTATAAGGAAAAGATAAAGGAAGCAGAGTTTATCATAAATTCTGTAAATTTATCCAAACAAATTAAGTAGTACGGGTTTACGCCAAGCGTGAAATTTAAAACAATTGTGGAGACAATTACATTTTTGTCATGAGTGTGAGACATACACAGATAATAAATGTTTGTTTTTTATTCTATAAAGATTCCAAGTAAGCCAGTGATATTTATGTGTGTGTGTGCGTGTGTTTGTGTATGTATAATGTATTACAAAGATTACATTTATAATAATATAATAATTACTGGAATACTGTAGTACAAATAAACCAAATAGAAGGCAGATAAATAGGAAGACTGATGTAGACAAACACACAAATATATGAGTAAGCAGACAGGTAAATAAATAAGTGAAAAGATAGGTAAGATAAATGAATGCACAGGTAGATGAATGCATTCATAGATGGTTAGATTTGTAGGTGGATAGGAAAGTAAAATAAATGATTGGATAAATAAATGGTTGAAAGGCAGGTTGATAATAAATAGATGGGCAGAAAGATAAATAAAATTATAGATAGATGGATATATATAGGGGATAAATAGATGAGTGGGTCAGTAGAAAATGGATCTACGAACGAATGGATACATTAATGTGTATTAATAAACCAATAACATTTTTAGTGCCACAGTGGAGGTGACCTAACTATATTTATTGTAATTTGAGTCTTGAGCTAATTCTGTGTCTACAAAGCAAGTTATAGTGGACTACTGTAAATATTTTATTATTTATTTAGAATAGATTTGCTTAATGAAGATTCATTCAATTCCAACAAGCCAGAGTTAATTTAATGCCCCATTTAATACATCGCAATTGAAGATAATTCTCCCATCCTGATTTTTATTCTTCTCAAAATATCTTTACTGTGTGTATTTTCCCCCTTCTTTTTTCTGATCAAAATAACTTACAAATCACTTTTGATTTATTACTGTTGTTTCATTCAAGATTTTGAAGCAATTATGCCCTGCAGAGAAATGGATGATTCAATCAAAGCAATTATCTTAAAAGTCTAAGGAATAATGATGAGAACTGACGATCAGGAAGAAAGAAAAATAATACAACTGCATATATTTTTAAGACTAGAACGATAGTATAATACTTCTATTGTATTCTGACCTATTACTATTATTAATATTGTCTGTGCATATATTACTTATATTAAGTTATCTGTCTAAATGTGATTTGTAATTAAACAATAGAGTATAATTATCATCATCACTGGCCATTTTCATAGCTTGCAGCATTACTGCCATAATTTATTTTTTAAATTTTTTAAATAAATATCAGATTAGTGCTATCATGCTTTGATTATTTATTCATAATTATTGATATTATTATAAATTCACATATTGCTAACCTAATAATAACATAGGTTAGTTACTTCTTAACGTTATTTTAACGAATGATCCAATAGATTCGCTGGTAACAAATTTTAGTAAATTTAACATTACACTAAAATAATCAACTGATCATTTAAGTTATTTCAGGACAATTATTTTATGGAATATAACTCTGTTCTTTAGATGACTTCAAACCCACTGTGATATACCAATTAACATAATACATTATTTTCTCAGGCCTCATAACTTGCCAAATAATGATATGCTAAACCATGAAACAATTGTTTTAGAGGCATTGATTGGTTGATTATTTTAAAGTAATATCAAAATTGGTAAGAGTTTGATATTGATGAATATATTATCTGATTTGTACAAATCTTGTTAAGAAATAACTAACATTATTATATATGCTTCAAAGTGAGTTTTAACAAATTAATTTTCATTTATATTTGTGATGTACTTGATTTAATGTTATGAGAAATAATCAAACACATCCAATTCAAGTAACTATTACTCTCTTGCATGAAATTAAGATATCTCACTTAACAGATACAAGATTTTATTAGTATAAAAATTAACAAGCATTTATAAACAGGATTATAAATAGTTTATTAGCGCCTGTAAGGCTTACAAAAATAATAATAAGACAGGTATAGTCTGTATAATTACCCTGGGTCGGTCTTTATTACCTTCAGACCCGAATATCTGGTTCTCCCATCGTTGGTCCAGTTCCAAAATTCACGCTACACATAAGTCTCTCAGAGAAACAGGACTGATGCTGACTTGACTTTTTCCCGCTAGATTGTATCTACTTTTTGTTCTATTGTTTATTCCTTAACAATTTTATTCGCAAAAGTATTCTGGGATTATTTCTGAACTAATTAATTAAATGGTTCTTTACATTTTTAATCCTTCATTTAATTACTTATTATTTCGGATCTTCCATCTTATTTTACACCTTGCTTTTTATAAAATATATATATGAAAAACCATTTGTAATTTCTAATTTTCGTTTTTATTAAATCAACTCATTTACTTTCACATGTAATTATTTAACACTTTTAACTTATGGAGTACACACAATTTCACACATATTTTTCTTAATATTAATCGTACTATAACATAACAATTCCTCCCCCACTCCAGAAGTTACGGTTTATCCGTCTTATACATATTCTTTTAAGTACAAAGGTCTTCTTTTACTTTGTATTGGTCTAGTCTGTATTTTATCCTCTTCTACCGCATCTTCTTGGATGTCGGTCAGTAGCATCTGTTTATCTAAATTCTTTTCATTTGCATGTTGAAATTGCTGAAACATATCTAGTTGTATGTCATCTTCACTTTTACGAATATGATTTTTGTGATGCTTATATATAATTCCATTTTCGTCTTTAATATCATAAATGTGCTTTGGTCGCGCCCGTTCAATTTTTCCATTAACCCATTGTTTACGTAGTATATCTCTGAATATTACTGTGTCTCCAATGTTAAAGTTTTTCACTGGGTCTTGATTATATTTATATATATGGGTATCAGGTCACAAAAAGTCTAAATTAGTTCGTATTTTCTGACCGAATAACATTTCAGCTGGCGATTTTTCAGTCGTTGTTGATGGAGTTATATGTTGATACATCATGAATTCCTGTAAGACGTTTTTCATATCTGTATTTTTGTTTTTTCTTAAATAATTCTTTGCTTGCCCTACCACATTTTCTGCCAAACCATTTGATTCAGGGTGGTAAGGGGGTGTAAATACATGTTTGATGTCCCATTTCCCAAATTGTATTTTTAGTTCTTCACTTGCAAATCCAGTTCCGTTGTCCAAGACGATTACTTGTGGAAATCCATGTATATAAAATATGTCTGTTAAACATTTTATTGTTTCGTTTGCACTTGTATTTTTAACCTCATGACATTCTATCCATTTAGAGAAAGCATCAATTAAAATTAAATAATTTCTTCCCTCTATTGGACCTGCATGGTCTATATGCAGTCTTTGCCACGGATATATTGGTTTAGGCCGAGAAGAATATTGTTTATTCGGCAGAGCTATTTCAGACTTACATTTATCACATTTCTTAATATACTTTTCAATATCATTACTTATCTGCGGCCACCAAACATAACTCCGAGCTAGAGCTTTAGCTCGCACAATGCCTGGGTGCCCCTGATGCAAAAGTTATAGAACTTTCATTCTCCCTATAGGAGGTATAACTACTCTGTCTCCCATATTAATACACCCTTTACAGACCGACAATAGGTCTCTATTGACCCAAAACCCCATTGCTAAATTTTTAGGTTTTTTTATTAGGCCAACCTTTGCTTATCCATTTTTTAAGCAACGCATACCCATCATTTTCATTTGTCCATGTCTGAACTACTTTACTATTTATGACTTGTGATTTCCTATTGTCAATATGATTAACTTCCACATCAGTTTCATAGTTGTCATTATTTACGGCCACTCTGGATAGAGCGTCCGCATGAGAAATTATCTTTACTTTTTGATATTTTAGATTGAAATCGTAAGCAGTAAGTGTATTAGCCCATCTGAGCATGCGTGGACTTAAATGCTCTGGCATCAGACGATCTTTTCCTATAATTCCTAGCAAAGGTTTGTGATCTGTTACTAATTCAAATTTTCGTCCATAAATAAACTGGTGAAATTTTTTCACAGCAAACATAACTGCCAAAGCTTCTTTGTCCAGCTGACTATAATTTTTTTCAGTTTTAGACAAAGTCTGAAAAGCATAAGCTACAGGACGTTCATGACCATCTATTTGATGCGATAAAACTGCTCCGATTCCATATTGTGATGCATCTGTAGTAATAGTGATGTCTTTGTCACTATCAAAATGCACTAATAAACTACTAGAGGTTAACAATTCCTTAACTGCTTTAAATGCTTTTTCACGTTTGGTATTTCAAATCCATTTCTGATCTTTGCGTAGCAACTCGTATAGAGGAGTTGCAACCATCGCTGTGTTCTTTAGAAAAGGTTCGAAAAAATTAATCAAATCTAGGAAAGCTTGAAGTTGCTTGACATTTATTGGGCTTGGAACATCTTTGACTGCCCTAATTTTATCATTTAATGGACTTTTCCCTTTTTCCGAAATAAGATGGCCTAAAAACTTTAATTCTTCAGTTTCTCAAACGCATTTTTTAACATTTAATTTTACCCCTGCGTTATTTAGTTTTTCGCATACTTTCCGAATTTTAATTCTTAATTTCTCTGGTGATGTTGCAGTAATCAAAATGTCGTCATAATATGGCATCACTCCTTCCAAGCCTTGTAATATTGAATTTATTTTTGCTTGAAATATGTTTGGAGCTGATGTAATTCCAAAAGGGAGATGATTACATTTGAATAATCCAAAAGGGGTCATAATTGCTAATAACCGAGCTGTATCATCCGTAACTTTTAGTTGATGATATGCTGAATTTAAATTCAATTTCGCAAATTTTTTTGCTTTAGCTAGATTACTGAGAATCTCACGTACATTCGGCACCGGGAAAGCTCCTTTATTAAGATATTTATTTACTGTTGTTCTATAATCTCCACACAGCCTAATTTTTCCATCTGGTTTTGTTAACACAACAATTGGCGTGGACCAAACCGCCTCCTCGATTGGGGATAACACGTCTTTTTTAACTAACGCTTCTATTTTTTCCTCTACTAACTGCCTTTGGGCAAACGGTATTTTTCTCGGTTTACAAATAACCAGTTTAGCATTTTCATTTAAGTGCAAGTCAATGGGCTTTGATTTTATCAAACCTAAATCTTCAGTAAATAAATTTGGATATAACTCTATCATTTCTTTTTCAACCGAGACCTTTTTAACTATATTAAATTTAATGCCTAAGTCTTTAAACCAGTTTCTTCCTATTAATGGATTAATATCTTTATCTACTATATATATAGGTAATTTGTAGTTTTTATTTTTAAAACCAACTATTACTTCGGATTTCCCAATTAACTTGATCGGGTTCCCGTTTACATCTCTAACGTTAATGTTAGCTTTCTGTATTTTAAACTGTGGGCTCTGTGGATATTTCCTTCCACTTTTTCATGGATATTAAAGAAATTCCAGAACCACTATCTATTTCCATTTGTACTCTTTTGTTACTTAACTTAATCTCTAGCATTAATTGATCCTGCTCATTTTTTAAGATATTTCTTTTAATTACTGTTTTCCACTGTTTCTGATCTTTACCATAATCAGGTTTTCGTTTAGGTTTTTTGCACACTGCTGCTAAATGACCTTTGCCCCCACAGTTATAACATTTTTCGTTCCTCCATTTGCAGCGTTTAGATAAATGACCTACTTTTCCACAACAAAAACATTTTATTTTGAAACTTTTCCCTTCTTTAGTATAATCCTTATACTTTCTCTCTATTTGAAAAATATTATTCCTAGAGTTTTCCTCCATTCTATTTGAAAAAGCTAAAGCTTGTTCTACCACTGATTCGTATACTATTCCCTTTTGAATACCACCTCCATATGTTATCTGAGTTTCAATTAATAATGATTGATGCAATTTATCGACCTTCATTCCCCATAATAACTGATCAATAACAATTTGTTTAACAAAGTCGCCATATTCGCAATTCTTTGCTAATTGGCGTAGAACAATATCATATTCTTTAATCTATTCGAGTTTGTCTTGTTTGCGGTTTCTCAATTTTAACCTAACTAAATACTTTGATGGTCTTGGGCTAAAATAATCTGTTAGTCTTTGAACCAGCTCATCATAGTTACTACTCTCTGTAACTTGTCCATTATACAATTTGCTTACTATTTCAATAACTTTTCTACCTGACAAACATAATAACGCTGCTACTTTCCTGTCATTTTCAATAATATTATTTAACTTAAAATAATTTTGTAATTGAAGCACATAAAAGGGCCATTCGTGCGGATTATCTATCCCAAATTCCGATATATTAGCTTGTCCTATCGACATTTTAATTCTTTAATAACTCACCGACTTCTGAATTACTGTTTGGTGTACTTCTTTCATAAAGCTTAAAAAACAGGTTTTCTCCTGACTGCGCCAAAATTGTGATGTACTTGATTTAATGTTACTTACGAGAAATAATCAAACACATCCAATTCAAGTAACTATTACTCTCTTGCATGAAATTAAGATATCTCACAAGATTTTATTAGTATAAAAATTAACAAGCATTTATAAACAGGATTATAAGTAGTTTACTAGTGCCTGTAAAGCTTACAAAAATAATAATAAGACAGGTATAGTCTGTATAATTACCCTAGGTTGGTCTTTATTACCTTCAGACCCGAATATATGGTTCTCCTCCCATCGTTGGTCCTGTTCCGAAATTCACGCTACACATAAGTCTCTCAGAAAAACAGGACTGACGCTGACTTGACTTTTTCCCACTAGATTGTATTTACTTTTTGTTCTATTGTTTATTCCTTAACAATTTTATTCCCAAAAGTATTCTGGGATTATTTCTGAACTAATTAATTAAATTGTTCTTTACATTTTTAATCCTTCATTTAATTACTTATTATTTCGGATCTTCCATCTTATTTTACACCTTGCTTTTTATAAAATATATATATGAAAAACCATTTGTAATTTCTAATTTTCGTTTTTATTAAATCAAACTCGTTTACTTTCACATGTAATTATTTAACACTTTTAACTTATGGAGTACACACAGTTTCACACTATTTTTTTTAATATTAATTGTACTATAACATAACAATATTACTACAAAATAAGTGTATAATTTACATCTATATGAAGCCAGGATGAGTTATCATACAATAATTTTCAGCATGATTTGATTCCAATGATAAAGTGGCAGACTCTAGACCTCAGTATCCATAAGTCAAAATCCTGAGATGTCACCTCTGATGGTCAAACTTTTGTAGAATAACTGAGGAATAAATCATTTGATTATTTTTTATCGTTAACTTCTTAAGTTCTTTTTTAATATATTGTGCCCTTTTCTTTAGGTCAGAATAAATTTATTATATCAATTTACTAAAAAAAAATTAAATTTAAGAAGTATTCTATTGGTATGATTACTGTGTTATGCTGACAATCTTTTTAAAAGCTTAATTAAAGTAAAATGTGAATATTTAATGTATAAAATTAATGCTAAATATAGTTAAAACAGTTAAATAAAGCTAAATGTTATAATTATATGGTTGAAAAAGCTGGCCATAATAAAATAGTGTATTAATAAGTCTCTTAAATAAATATTAAAAGCTGAATTTTAAAAGTAATAATCTACAATTAAATAAATAGTATATTTTAAAATGAAAATTGTATTTAATAATTGTATTTAAAGGTATTTATTTAAAAAAGTAGTATTTGTGGTGGAGAAATGTGTATTCAATTTTATAGTATCAAAATTATTATTTTAAATTATATTATTATATTATTTTTTTCTTAATATAATAATTGTTGCAATTAAACATTTATTTTTCCCAGACAGAATTTGATATGGGCTATGTCTGAATTGTAAGTCATGTGACATGTAAACATTCTGTGTGCTTACAAGTCTTCTTGTTATATATAGGGTATATGAGCACAGACTTTCACATGACCCACCACTCTCCATTCTATCTAATAACACTGATACACTTAAACACATATATGTTAAAAAGATAAATAATCACCAATATATGTATTTCATGCTAAACCAGCAATCATCAGTTGGTCCAGATTATCATCTCTACACATAAATACTATAAGTGCTCAGATATATATTAAGATAGACAATCCTCATACTTTAATGGACAGGCTTCAATCTACTCCACACTCCAACTATCCATCCAATTGAAAATCTGATAATGGAATGCTCAAAGGTCATGCTGGCGGCCTCAGGGTGGCCTTTGGGCATTCCATTATCAGATTTTCAATTGGATGGATGGTTGAAGAGTTGGAGTGTGGAGTAGATTGAAGCCTGTCCATTAAAGTATGAGGATTGTCTATCTTAATATATATCTGAGCACTTATAGTATATATGTATAGGGATGATAATCTGGACCAACTGATGATTGCTGGTTTAGCATGAAATTCGTTATGGGTGATTATAAATTTTAACATTTACATTGTCATTTTTGTTAGAGTTCTTTCTGGATTTACATGAGCTTAAATCATAGTTCTTGTCTACATATAATATCCCAGATTGTCCATTCCGCCTAGGTCAACAGACCAAATGTTATAACACAATTTTTATTTTATTTTATGTCTCAAATGGGTCATGATATAATTTATCATTTGAACCCCATTAACAAATCAATCAGACAGGGAAAAGTATTGCTAAATTGTCCTTGTTGCTAATTTGACATGCTTATCCTTCTAAGTTTTTTTATAATGTTTTATTTTTCCAAATTACAATGTTCAAACTGGTGTTACAAAGATCTTATTAGATCTAATTCCCAAGTTTTGGTCCTATGTTCCTTTTAAATGTGTCCTGTTTCCAGAATTCACTGATGTTTCAAGATTTCAGGTTTCCAAAAAAAACCCACACTATAATATTATTATTATTGTTGTTGTTGTTGTTATTATTATTGTTGTTGTTACTACTACTACTAATACTATGACTACTACTATTACTAGTACTATTAGCCGACATCAAGTCAATGATGAATGTCATCGTTGTGCTATTTATAAAATTTTCAACATAGTATAGTGTTCAAGAATGACTTTCTTGTCTGCTTTAATCTATATAGTTTGAAATGATAATTTACTGTTATCATAAGAAAAATGAACATTTACCAGTTTTACCCTATACTGTTCCTATCCAATACAGATATTTGTTATGACATAATAAATTTAAGAGCTTCACATTCAGTAAGCTGAAGAATATACCACTTGAATTATAATCTTGCTATTATATGTTCAGAATAAGGAATAACTTCTTTAAATAAAATTTTGTGACCATCTTTACATTATGTTAAAATTGGATTCATATTTCAAAATAATTATTCTATATGCAATTCATTTACTTGAAATAGTTATATCACCATTATGAAATACCTTTTCTTTTGATTTTTTTAAAATGCATCAACAACACATTGCAGTTTGAATGCATTTTAATTTGTTCTGCATGGTTTTATGCAATAAGTGGAGTTGGTATAGATTTTAAAATTTGAAATCCATTTATATGACCCAAGTGCAGCATTTCAAATACTCATATTCTTGAAAACTCCTGGACAATTAACTATTTGATTAGTTTTTAAGTAGCCTACATTTTTAACTAAAATTATAAAAATATTTAAATTGATCCACATTCTTAAGCTGAATAATCAGTTGCATTTAAAATAATATCATGTTACAGAATATCTTTTAAAATATTGAAAATAATATAATCATTAGAATCATAAAATGTTACAACATTGAAGTACATGTTTAAATTTGTTCAAAATTAAAACCCCCACTTTCAAGACAATATGACATTATGATTACTGTTTCACAAAGCTGTTCTAAAATCAGAGATATAAAAGTGAAAAAAAAAAACAAAATTGGATCTAATACATATCTCTGTTCAACACCAGTTTCACTTCAAATGCTTTCCATATTTTATTAGTAGTAATAATATTATTTATCTCTCTAATCAAAATGGCTAAACTTAAGTTAACAATCAGTTACTTTTAAACCACTATTACATATCTTTTGGATTAACTGAATTAAATTACTTGATCGTATTTATAAATATAATGTATAAAAACATTTTTTATTACAGTTATT
This sequence comes from Epiperipatus broadwayi, assembly GCA_028023455.1. Lineage (NCBI taxonomy): Eukaryota > Metazoa > Onychophora > Udeonychophora > Euonychophora > Peripatidae > Epiperipatus > Epiperipatus broadwayi. The sequence continues at coordinate 237,085 of JAQFVV010000060.1, forward strand.
TTATATATTTGTCTGGCTATGAAAACAAATGCTTCTCTAAATCCACCTTGAGTTTCTTATGATTGTAATCTATTAATAGAAGCAATAAATCCATTAAAATTGTTGAATATAGTAATGGCTTCCAATAACAATTTATGATTGTTACTGCAGCTTTATTTATTTACTTATTTTTTTATTCTGGAAGAATAAAGGCACCCCTACGATCAAATATCACAATTTTTATAAATCTATATAATTTTTTAAAAAAATAATATTGTTGAGACACCAACACCATATTATAAAATATCTCCAGGTATTTTATTACAACTTTCAAGCTTTTAATTTTTAAGAATACTAAGAGCTGTTTTTTAACTTCACTGAGATCTAAAAAGAGCAATGTATTGTTTAAAAAGTTATCTGAATTCTTGTATTACTAATCAATTTAAACAATGACCAAAATACTTTTTCTATTTGTTTAATGTATTGTCACTTTTACATAAAAAAGAAGCATTCACTAATTTAATGAGATTATAATGTATTGGGTAGTTTGATACATTGATAGATGGCAGACTCTGGAACTCCAGATTTATTGATAGCAGTCCATATCTGCCATTGTCAATACACCACAGCAATAAACTAATCAATTATTATTTTATAATATTGTGATAATGTTTTTCAGTTGTATATAGTATTTTTAATGCACCAATAAAAGATTTAAAGAGACAATAATAAGAAAATGACTAATATCTTTTTTTGCAGTTTTAATCCATCAGTCATTCTCAAGTCTCCTCGATGGTCATTGAATTTCTGTTTTTGTATCTCTCCATTGCTTTTTGAAGTTCACATTTATGTTTTTTATTAAGCCAATCAGATAACTGAAACACATATAGGGTATATGAGCACAGACTTTCACACGACCCACTACTCTCCACTCTATCTAATAACACTTATACACCCAAACACATATATGCCGAAAAGATAAATAATCACCAATATATGTATTTCATGCTAAACCAGCAATCGTCAGTTCATCCAGATTATCATCTCCCACACATATATACTATAAATGTTCAGGTATATATTAAGATAATCTTCATACTTTAATGGACAGGCTCCAATCTACTACACCCTCCAACTCTTCAACCATCCATCCAATTGAAAATCTGATGGTGGAATGCTTGAAGGTCACCTTGAGGCTGAGATTCTTGTCACACCCATGTTGACCTAAGGTCAATATGAACCCCATATGTACAGGACATAATCCATTTTATACATATGCAAGGATGGGCAGACATCTCTACAATGTAATAACTGAAACACAGGCTTATTATATACCTGTGTCTATATATGTAATATATAGAGTATATGAGCACAGACTTTCACATGCCCCACCACTCTCCACTCTATCTAATAACACTGATACACCCAAACATGTATAAGCCGAAAAGATAAATAATCACCAATATACGTATTTCATGCTAAACCAGCAATCATCAGTTGATCCAGTGCTATTAGATAGAGTGGAGAGTGGTGGGCCATGTGAAAGTCTGTGCTCATATACCCTATATATATATATATATATATATATATTATATATATATATATATATATATATATATATATATATATATATATATATATATATATAGACACTGGTATATAATAAGCCTGTGTTTCAGTTATTACATTGTAGAGATGTCTTCCCATCCTTGCATATGTATTAAATGATTATGTCCTGTACATGTGGGGTTCAGATTGACCTTAGGTCAACATGGGTGTGACAAGAATCTCGGCCTCAGGGTGGCCTTTGAGCATTCAATCATCAGATTTTCAATTGGATGGATGTTTGAAGAGTTGGAGTGTGTAGTAGATTGGAGCTTGCCTATTAAAGTATGAAGATTGTCTATCTTAATACATATCTGAGCACTTATAGCATATATGTGTGAGAGATGATAATCTGGACCAACTGTTGATTGCTGTTTTAGCATGAAATACGTATATTGGTGATTATTTATCATTTCGGCATATATGTGTTTGGGTGTATCAGTGTTATTATATAGAGTGGAGAGTGGTGGATCATGTGAAAGTCTGTGCTCATATACCCTATATATAAGCCAATCAGAGAAATTCAAATGTTTTAATTAAGTCTCTAATAATATGATCATTGGTAGAAAACAACCAGGAGTATTTATTAATCATCCCAATTTTATGTTATGTAATAATCCAAGTTTTAATATTAAAAAACTTTTCATTGAAATGTAATCACCTATATACAATATTTTACTACTTTTTACATATAAAAAGTATAAAGAACATTAAATACAATCTTAATACATTTTTGGTGGATTATATTGTTTGTTTTGAAAAGAGTACCTGCATCAAAAGTGCATTAAAACATTTAATGTTGTTTATATTTTCTCTACTTTAGAAGCATTTAGATAGTTTTATTTTAATAGTTTTTAAAATTGAATATGACTAGAAAATGCTCTTTTAAAATGAGTATTAAATTTCCCATCAATATAATTGGAGCAGTATCTATTTTTATTTACTATCACTTTAACATTGGAATTATCTATGTTCTAGTTATTCTGCATCTATATGTGCTTAAAAAATGCTTATTAAATACTACTTTTTTTACATTGTGGCACTATAATATATTGACATTTGGTTATGGTTAATAATCATTCAAATTCACAAAATTAATATCATTATTCTCAATAACTTTGGACCAAAGCTTACTTTGCTGTTTTTACTAACAGTGCATTAAAATTCTTCAAAAAATATATATAATCTTTTATTAATATCAATACAGCAAAAAATACCTTATTTAAACTTTTACAGCTAAGTACTAATTTAATACAAACATTAAAAAAATAGTTACCAATATCATTATGTCACTAATTTTTATTTTTATGTTTCTTTCATTTATAAATCTAGGAATTCCAGGAATAAAAAATGCCATATTAAATCTCATTGCAAGCACTACATCGTACAGTCATTTTTTGTTTGACGATCTGTCCTTCCAGAAAGCTATACTTTTTTATCTATATAATTAAACTCTTCTTCTGGTAAAAAAAAAGTTTCGCTAAGCAGTTTTTCACATTTTAAACAATAATAACTTAGCTACAAACACTGACATGTGACCAAATCATGTGACTTACATAAAAAAGCATTATTCTTTCATATGTGTATTTTTTTTAATGAGCATACTTATCTTTATTCCACTATTAATTAAAATACTTATCTTTATTCCATCATTCTTTTTCATCTCTGTTGCTGTTATTAATGTTTCATTTAAATGAGAAATATAACAGGTATGGAGATGTAGCCAGATTTTGTGAATCATGTCATTTTTAAGCTATCTTTTTTTAAATTTTTCCATATTTATAAGGAAGATAGAGAGATTTATAATTAAGACTTTTAGTCATATTTCGAAATTAAATTGCTTTTCTCAAGTTATTCATTATTAATTATAATCTCTTGAAAATTACAATTAAAGATTCTCAATCAATATTTCCTCATTGCTAAGAATTTTGCATACTTATATTGTCCTAATTACTATATAAAAAAATATTAGGGATTGAATTTCTACATATAATTTAGGTATGAAAATGTAGTTGTATAATGCTTAATCTTATTTCCAAAGCTAATGTAGAGAATGGCTACTGGTGATGAAAATTTATCTTATGTCAATATAAGTATCTGAAGGAAGTAAAATAAAAAATAAGTGGATTGAAGATAAGAGTATGACCTCACAAAGGAAACAAATATATCATTTCTAAAGATAACTTCATTATCTGCCTATAATGAATTAAATCAATAGATTGTGTTCATCATCTGATGGTTGTGTAAAAAAATAACAAAAAATCAAGTGCATGATCTTTTAGGAGATTACATAATAATCTAACACCAAAAGCAACAAGTTGGGCATTAATTCAACCATTATCTCTCAAAGTCAATCATTTGTAAGCCTGCATAATCAGAGGACAACTGATGTTATAATGTAAAATCCATATCCTTATGCTGTTTTCTGATTTTGTCGTTATCAGGGAAAACTTAAGATTCATAGTTGAAATGTATATATCTAGAAGCCACTTTTTATTTATTTATACTCCTTAAGTTTATAACTTCAAATTCAAAAAATCCTGACAGTGATATTTTATTGACATTAACTTTTTTTAATCAAAATTTAGAAGAAAGCGAAAAACATGCCATAAAACTTTTAAAATATATAAAAAGTTATTTAATATCCAGTATACAATTATGCCAATAAATCCTTAGGAATTTTTTTTTTTAATTTCAAATTATTAGCTTCAATAATGCAAAGAAGTGAAAGGTAATTACTAGATATATTATAAATCCTTATTGAAGAAAGCAAAGCCAGAAAGTATTCTGGAGGTATAGATATTATAACATTATATCATATGAGGTCCACTGATTAATTAGATTTGCAATAAATAGTTTAAGAGTAGACTAAAAAGAATTGCTTTTGGCAGCATATGAGCAAATTTAAAAAAAAAAATTTGATATTGTTATTGGCACTATTAAGATTAGAGAAATTCTAATAAATAAAAAAGGTTTTGATCACCAGAAGTGATATTTAGAGCCACGATCCATGAACCTTGAACTCCAGCGTTTACCACTATCCTATTGCACAACGTTACACAGGGCAGTTCTAATTAATTATATATTAAGCTAATTCAGGACTAAAGCTTTTCTTTGATATTTAGAAATATCACACACACACACATACACACAAAATACGTGCTTCACTATTGTTCATACAAGTTTTTATAAACTACTGCTGATTTAAAAAATGAAATAATAAAAAAATATCAATTTTGTGGCATATATATATATATTGTTAAATTAAAATATACTAATTTTATATTCACATATACAGCATATAAATACGTACTTTTCAACTTCAATATTTGTGACATTTAACATGCATTATTGTGATTCATCCACCAAGTAATAAAAGTTTTCCGACAAACTTTAATTACAAAAACAATGGGGAAAATAAAATCTTCATTAACGAAGTAGGAAATCTAATTTGATGAAATTAACGCTGCTCTCTTTTTTACAGGAGTGATATTTAGCATTTTTTCTTTTAAAAAAAACAACAACAGTTAATGCAAAAGTTGTAATTATTTATTATTTCAGAGTAAACATTCCTATGGGCATGTCTTCTTTTTTTAATTTCATAAAGGGTAGATATTAAAAAGGAGAGAGAAACGTATTGTATCATACATGAATCCATCACTTTTAATTGCCAATCTACGTACGTTTCTGTTTTTAAATCAAACTGATTATTATTTAATTAAACAAGCATTATAATTAAGACAAAAAAGTAAAATATTATAAAATCTTATTAGTTTTTACTCTGTAGGCTTTAATTAAATTTATTATCTCCAAAAGAGAGAAAATGTAGTTAAAATTAACACAATCTTATAATATATTAACAATAACTTTTAGCCAAATTAATATCCTGGGAAATAAAAGATTGTAAAACAAATCAAGATATTTGAATAAATTACACATTTAAAGGTATTTAGTTATTCTCTCAATCTCTCTTTTTTATACAAAAAAAAAACATAAGTTCAAATTAATAATTGATTAATTTTTACAAAATTTACTTCACTCTCATATATTTAAAAAAAAAAAAAAAACTTTATTTGATTTACATATCTTTCTATTTTAACTATTTATTTATCTTTATATATGAGAAGTCTTCATTCGTGAGGATTTTTTTGGTTCCAGAATATTAGCTGATGATCAGATTCGTCATTAATGTGGCTTAAATTTCCATAAAAATAATATTGATTGTGTTGAATTGGTATAGCACAATAAATATGCGGTATATTCTTTTATATAGTGACAATAATATGTCATCACATTGCATAAATATTTCCCTTTTATTGTACGTGAATTTATCAAATACATAAATGAAGATATAAATTAAAAGTTAATGTTTTGTGTGAAAAATAATTAAAAAATTGTTGATGGACTAGAGCTTTAAAGGATACTTCCAATGTTAAACTTTATATATGTCCTCATATGAACTCCTATATAAAATAGTTCAATATTTTTTTTTAATTAATAAAATGCCAAGATATTTTCTTTTTCTGCTTGAATATTCTTTTTAAAAACAATAATTAAATATTATTTATTGTCGTTGTTTTATACTTTTGTTATTATTAATTTCTTTTTTAATAGATTTTTCAAACAATTGGTATTGATGATTTGAGAAGACATATTACTTAAAAATTAACCATGTGGTGGTGCTACTGTATTCAATGGAATGTGTCCCAAGTTGTCTTTGATATTCATTCATTCTCAGTATATTAACTAAAGATCATGAATATACTTGTGCAAAACTATTATTTTTTACTTACAGTAAATGAAATCCTAGGCAAAGTCCATTACATTTTTTTTCATGTGTCAAAGCATTGGCCGGGAAGCGAACCCGCGACAACTGCTTGTAAGGCAGCTGTGCTGACCACACGACCACCATTGCTTATCAAGTCCATTACATTTGTACAATTACAAAGGTGAAAAGGTGGGAAAACAATAATTTATCTGCATTGGACATTATTACTGGCTTAGTTAATATATTATGAAGAAGTTAAAAAGATAAGTATTTTTTTTTATTTCTAAAAGTTTCTTTTATTTTAAAGTTGCAACTAATAAAAATTATGGTATCATAAAATCTGAAATATTTTTTTTATTGATGAATATTAAAATATGTCTTATTCTGTGTTCTCAGCAATTGAAAGTTTATTTTTTTTTAGATGAAATTTCATTGCTTTTATTCAATGGCATTTTTTATTTGATTATTATAGATATAAATGTAATTTTTGCTTCAGTTAATTGGTAGTTTTATAGCATTATCAGATATAATACTATATTTTCAAATATTGGGTGACAATTGTACTTTGACTTTTGTTATTTCTAATTACACATTTTAGTTGTAAATATCATATTTTTAAGATTACAAGGTATTGTTTTCCTGAAGATTTGTGATGATGGTATTTTAGTTGTATTTATATATTGAACTATTTCCATCATCTAATATTAAATATTGAATATATTTAAAAAAAATTAACTTTATTTAAATATTCCAATTACATTCAACTACTATCAGTTGAATGTAATTGGAATATTTAAATAAAGTTAAATTTTTCTAACATTTAATATGTAATATTAGAATATGGAAATAATCCAATATATAAATACAACTAGAAGGTATTGATCCTAAATTGTAATTATGGAAAATTTGTTGTAATAACAATATATAAATATCTAATATAACAGTAATAAAATGTCCAACACATTTTAAAATTATACTTTTTTTTAATTTGTGCATTGTAAAATATTTTTTGTGTGAGAGAGCTTGTAAGTCATAGAATTTTCACTTATAATGCAACAAAACTTTTTATCACATTGTTTTATACATATTCAGTCAGATGTGAAGGATGAAGATATTTTTTCTCAGCAATCAGAGGTATATTTAAAATTTCATTATATTTGTATGTATTTTTTATTTGAATGCCATAGTAAACTTTGCTTCAGTTAATCAGATATAATGTTGTATTTTCAAAATTGGATGATAACAATATGTTGCCTTTTATCTCTTTTAGTTACACATTTTAGCTGTAAATGTAATACTTTTTAAAATGAGAAGATGTTTCCATAAATACAATATATCAATATCTTCTAAATCTTAAAAAGTATTACATTTACAGCTAAAATGTGTAATTAGAAACTAATGGAGTGTACAGGCAGTATGTAATTAGAAAGAGAAAGACTTTAACCTTTTCCACATGCACCTTAAGCATTTGAATAATAGCCAAATAAATTAGTTTTTTTATTATAGAGGGACCTCTCAAATCTCAAGACAATATAGGGACTTTATAAAAAATAAGGATGGTGCCTTGTCTTTAACCTAAATTCTTACTATATAGGCCAATCTGAAGCACTTTGATTTGAGAGTGTGAAGATCTTAATATTAACTCATAAATCACATGATTTCAGATAATAATGAAAAGAAATGGTGGACTTAAATGTGAAGAGAGTAATATCTTTATGCTTTCAGATCAAGATGCTTTAGATTGGTTTATATAAGTAAAAATTTAGGCTAAAGATAAGACACCACTCATCTTTATAAAGTCCCTATCTTGTGTTGAGGTTAGAGAGGTCCCTCTATAGTCAAAAATTACATCATTTGGCTATTGTACAAATGATTAAGGCACACATGGATAAAAGGTTAAAGCTTTTCTCTTTCTAATTGTAATTAGAAATTGCAAATGGCAAAGTATTGTTGTCATGTAATATTTGAAAATACAGCACTATGTCATAGTTATTGACAATTGAAATAATAATAATTTATATGAATTTATTATATGATTAATATGCACATAAACATAAATGCAAATGACATGATAATAGCATATGCTTATTAGTGTCATTATGGTGTTGATAAAAATTGTTTTATGGTGTATTTAGATAGTTTTCAAATACCTATTGTACTAGTTGTATGAGTTCTTACTCTTGAAGTATTATATATATTTTTAGCATTGGAAGTATTTTTATTGCATATTTTCATTGTATGAATCAATCTTGATAATGTTTAAATTGAGACAATTCCCTCATATATCAATTAATAATGTCAATCAATTGAAAATATCCTTAAAATAAATTATGATTGATTTAATACTCATTCTTTCTAACCTAATTATTTCAGACAACATTCTATATATAAGAAAATGAGATAATGACAGGAGATAAAAATATCTTTTCTTATAAAAGTTGTCTTATGTTGTGGCTGAATGAGTCTTAGTCTCTAAACATTACATTAGCATTTTATATCTACCCATCCATCTTGTGTATATTTAAATGGACATATTAAGATCCTACACATGAGGGGTCAGAATGACTTAAAATTAACATAGATATGACAGCAATATTGACATCAATAAGAGCTTAGAGCATTCCATCATCAGATTTTTAATAATATGGATGACTGATGAGTTGAAGGGTGGAGAAGATTGAAACCTATTCATTAAAGTTTGAATATTTGCTATCTTAATATAAAATGAGCATTGATTATAGATGAAAAGCTAGAGGATGGAGAAAATTGAAGCTGGTCCATTAAAGTTTGAAGATTTACTATCTTAATATAAACTGATCCCTGATTATATATATATATGTGTGTGTGTGCGTGAGAGGGAGAGAGAGATATGGATGGCTGAAAAATTGAAAGATAAAGAAGATTAAAGCCTGTCCATTAAAGTTTGAAGATTTGCTATCCTAATATAAACTAAATGTCTGATAATATATGTGTTTGGGATATGGATGGTTGAAAAGTTGGAGGGTGGAGAAGGATTGAAGTCTGTTCATTAAAGTTTAAAGATTTGCTCTCTTAATATGAACTAAGCATTGATTATATATATATGTATGTGTGTGTGTTTGCGTGTGGGAGATGATGATCTGGACCAATATTGGAGATCATTTATTTTTTTCACATGTATGTGGTTATGTGTATCTGTTATATAAGATGGAGCGGATAGCTAAAGAAAGCTTGAAGGTTTATGTTCAAATCTTTAATTATGCATATATATAATAAACAATTAATGACATTCTAAATTTATGAAATTAATTGGAGTAATACTAAATCTTCAACAACTAGTATATTTTCTATTTTATTCTATATAATTAAAATTCCACCAAATCCAAAACTCAACCAGACTAGCCAAAAAAATAAAATCAAAAACAACCAACGGTTTCACTGCTACAGACGGACTTCTCAAGTGTAAAGAACTACAAAACAACACCGTATTTATTTTAAACATAAACCACAATTTTACTTACTTCCCATCCACCTTAATATTAAAAGAACTTTTAAATAAGTTAATTCCTTCAGAATGATAAATTTTCAATGATAAAGATATAATATATAAACATTACTTGTATTTTAAAAATATTAAGTTGAATTATTTGAAATATTTTGTACACTTGAGAGATGATGATTTTTCCATCACATCAGGTACGATCACCATTATCACCACTCTGATTACCTCCATTCCATTACAATATATATAATGTAACATATGTATAGCATATAGCAATGGATTCTTTTGAGATTAAACTGGCATTTTTGTATGGTTACTGATATGACATTTCTTGTTTATCAAGTAGATAAAATAAATATTAATGATCCTTAATTCAGTTCAGCTTTTGTAATTTTCAAATTTCATATGTGGCAAGCAATATTTACTATATATAAATATTAGATTGTGAGACATCATAAGGACAGTTCTTCTGCTATATGCACAAACTTGGCCAGTGTAGAAACAAACAGTAATTGCTCTTCTTTTTGAAGCTCTCTTTCTGTTGTTGTTGTTGTTGTAGTAGTAGTAGTAATAGTGATGGTGGTGAATGCCGCGACAGCGGTGGTGGTGGGGGTGGTGGTGGATGCGGCGACAGCGGTGGTGGTGGTGGTGGTGATGATGATGTCCATTAGTTAATTTGTAACCATTGTTTATAGTAAATACTATGGAATTTATAAACAAAAGAATTAACAGTAATTATTTTTCTTTTTGCATATAAAACAAGATTATTATTGTTCTGTTTTTCAATTTACATTCATCAAAACCAAAAACAGATTTCAATTTAAAACTTTTTTTAATTTTCAATTACACGTGTACTATATGATTGTAGACAAAAATAGTATTATTTCATTGTTAAATTTAAAATTTTACCTTTTTGTCAAAATCAAAAATAAACAAAATATTTTTATTAAATAGATTTTTTATCATTTAAATAATTTATAGTATTTAAAAAATAACAAGATATATTATTATTCAATCAATATTTTAATTATTACAGGATTATTTTAAATAATTATATATGAAAATTTTGTCAGGATTTATTTCTACTTTTTTTTTTAAGCTTTAAGTATATGCAAGCGATATTTTATGTATCATAAAACTAATCCATTTCAATATATATATGTTGAAAATTTGTAGAAGTATTTGCTGCAATATTTTTTAATTTCAAATGGTTGTATCATATGTTAATCATATGATCTAGATTATCTGAGCTTTTACTGACCATGTAATATTAACTAGATATCTATTTATTAGTCGTACTGCATGACTAACTGGATTGACTATTAGCCAATTAAAAGAAAAAAGTATTAAACATATTTGAAAAATTCTCAGCAACTTAAAACAATCTTAAAATTTCTTCGGTATTTACCACCAGATGGCAGAAAATGCATTGATCCCAATGAGCAACTTCTCTATACTTATGATTAAAAGAATATTTGATGTTTTAGCACATTCTATAACTTACTCTTGATTTGTTTAATATATAGGGTATATGAGCACAGACTTTCATATGACCCACCACTATCCACACTATCTCATAACACTGATACACTTGAACACATATATGTTGAAAAGATAAATAATCACCAATATACGTCTTTCATGCTAAACCAGCAATCATCAGTTGGTCCAGATTACCATCTCTACACATATATGCTATAAGTGCTCAGATATAGATTATGATAGCCAATCCTTAAACTTTAATGGACAGGCTTCAATCTACTTCACACACTCCAACTCTTCAACCATCCATCCAATTGAAAATCTGATGATGGAATGCTCAAAGGCCACCTGAGGCCGTGATTCTTGTCACACCCACATTGACCTAAGATCAATCTGACCCCTCATTTACTTGATTTGTTTAGTAATCTGTTCTAATCTAAAATTGATTCATTTAAAAATCTAAAGACTTAATTTAATTCAATTATATTAGAATTGATGCATTTAATAGATACTAGATAATCTCTTTTCTAGGTGTTACTGTAGTCTAATACAAGAAAAGTATTATTTGTTTGGAAAAAATAATAATAAATCCAAACTTTTACATGAATTAATAGATATTTAAAATAAAGGACTATAAACTAATTAGTATTCTATTCTACTTATATTTTTACTAAAAACTAGATGTGATCCATCAAAAATGATATGTTAAAATAATTACGAATTTTTAATGATTCAAATATTTAGAATAATATTTTTATAAAAGATACTAAATATTTTTAATAAAATTAAATTATTAATTGACTACTAATGTTTATTAAACTTAATTATTATTTTTTATTTATTTATTTACTGGCTATTACTTATTTATAAGTGAAAAGGAAAAAAATTAAAGTTTATATTATCTTTTAATGGTGGTTTTGTTAAATACAATCTTTTTAAAAAGGGATAAATTAGTGCTGTACTTTTAACGCCAGTAGTATTTTAAAGCTTGTGACGGACATAGAGAAGATAAAAATTAAATAAAAAATTTCCAAATAAATTCAAGATTTTTTAAGAAGTATGGTTAGATATAAAGTTAAGTATATTAAACATTGATTAGAAGATTGTTAATTTGACCTCGCCGAAAATTAGATTGGGAAAAGTATCATAAATCGGCAGGCTTTTCTATATATTCAAAATTGGGATTTAAAAAAAAAAAATCATTGTAAAAAAATGATATGAATAGAGCGTGTTATAGAATTATTATTTTCGTAATGTAGAGGTCCCTACCTTCGCATTTTCAACCGCACATGCTTTAGGTTTATTGCCTTAGTAAATAAAGATATAATATTTTAAAAAATTGAATACATTATATATTTACACTTTTTAAAAACATAAAGTTTATTTTTTTCAACATTATTTTTTATCTACCCTAAACTGTTATTCGGTTTGTAAATGTATAGAATACACTGGATTATAAGAAACTAATTTATGTTTTAATATATATCATTAATATATGTCATCATTCACATTTAATTGTTTTGTTTTTTATCTGTGTTATAAGACAATCATGAATTTAAGTGATGTTAGAATAGCAAATACATAAACTCAACTTAATGAATAATATTTTTGTAGTTTAATTTTCACTACACCATTCTCATGCAAGGTAGGGGACTGGTTTCTATCTACTTTTAATATCTTGTGAATGAGTGTAATCATAAACATATGACAAAAGATGTGTAAAAAAGTTATATGAGCCCAAGATCACAAATCATGCTGAACCAGCAGTCATCAATTGATTCAGATCACAATCTCTTACACATATCTTTATCATTGTTCAGTATATATAGATAGCCAATTACTACAATTTAATGGATAAATATCAAACTTACTGCCCAAATAATTTGACACATTGAAGTATATTAATAATGTTTATTAATTATTCATTAGATTAGAGATTGTCTATCTAATGAATAATATTGCTGTCATGTAATTTTTACTACACTACTCTCACACAAGGTATGGGACTGATTTCTATTTACTTTTAATACCTTGTGGAAGAGTGTCATCATAAACATGTGACTAAATTATACTATAGAAATATTATTCATTAAGTAGATAATCTCTAGTCTAATGAATACTAATAAAAATTATTAATAAACTTCCATCAAGTGGTTTGTATCAAAGTTATTTGGGCAGTAAGTTTGATACTTATCAATTAAACTGTAGTAATTGGCTGATCTATACATTCTAAACACTGATAAAGATATGCATAAAAGCTTTTAATTTGAGCCAACTGATAAGTGCTGATTAAGCACAAAATGTGCACCCTGGGATCATACATTTTTTGCAGTGTCTTTGGTCACATGTTTATGATTACATCCCTCCACAGTGACTTAAAAGCAGATAGAAATCAGTTCCTACCTTATCTGAGAATGGTATAGTGAAAATTACACTACAGAAATATTATTCCTTAAATGAATAATATCCAGTCTAATGAATGACTAATATAAAATTATTAATGAACTCAACATTTTTATTATTAATTGTTCAAAGTAAGATTTTTTTTAATCTGATGAAAATTTATCCAGATTCTTATAGCTCTTCAGTCTTCTGCTCTTATGCTTGTGCTAAATTTTTCAATATTGTTTCAATGAAAATAAGGTAGATAAGAGAGGATAATACATTTCAAATGTGTAAGCGATAATAATGTTTTACAAGTCAGTCTTTCTATAATTATTTTTTTAAACTTTTAATTAAGTAGCTCCCTTTTTTTTATCAATAAAATATACTATTCAAATGGAAAATGTGTCTTAGACATAAAATAAAAATGATTTCATTGGATTCATTTCTCATATGATTAATGATTGCATTGATATTAGAATGCATTATTTGCAAGCATATTAAAATGCTCTTGAAAGTTTGAACTGTAAAGGTATAACATGTGCATTTGAAGATTATTATTTCATAAATATTATTATATGTTCTCAGTGCTACATATTTAACATTTGTTTACAGGGTTCTTAACATTTATATAATTTATATGCTAAGATAAAAGATGTTTTAAGGTCTGTGGTATTAGAGCTATGACATGAAGAATTATAATCGTTTAATTATTAAATTAATTAGGTTATTAAATCAAAAACATATTTTAAAATCTACATTTAAAAAAAAAAAAAATTAACAAAAAAAAAATACAAAAAGCATTAATGTGAAGAATAATTAAAATGCGTGTTTAAATCAAAATGAGTATGTGTTTGCACGTGCATATTCTGCATAATCTATTTTAATACATTGTACAGGTTTACACCTGCATTTATATATGTAATATATGCGGGATTTGAACTCAGACTTTCACATGACCTACAACTCTCAGTGTCATCTTATATTGCTGACTCACCTGATCACACACATGTTGAAAAGATAAATAATCACCAATGTCGTATTTTGTGCTAAACCAGCACTCATTAAAGTATGAAGATTGGTTATCTTAATATAAAGCAGAGTAGTAATTGTATATATGTGTGGAGATGGTAATCTGAACCAACTGATGAGTGCTGGTTTAGCATGAAATATGTATATTGGTGATTATTTATCTTTTCAACATGTGTGTTATCAAATGAATCAGCAATATAAGATGGCACTGAGATTTGTATGTCGTGTGAAAGTCTGAGTTCGAATCTCGCATATATTACATATATAAATGCAAGTGTAAGCTTGTACAATGTATTAAAATAGATTATGCAGAATATGTACGTGTAAACACACACTCAATTTGATTTAAATACGCATTTTAACTATTCTTCACATTAAAGTTTTTCGTATTTTTTTTTGTTAAATTGTTCTTTTTTAATGTAGATTTAAAATTATGTTTTTGATTTAATAACCTAATTAATTTAATGATTAAATGATTATAATTATTCATATCGCAGCTCTAATATCACAGTACCGTTTTTAAGTGACGGATCTTTTTTTTAATTTAAAACTTTATTATCATGGTCATTCTATCTTCAGAAAACAAAAGATAGATCATTAACAAAAGGTGAAAGGTAAGTTTTGTGATGACTATATAAATCAATTCATGATCCATAGATACAACCTTTAACATTTATTTGACATTTTATGGGCTCTTTTAACTTTCTTTTCAGAAAATTATACTTTTTGAAAGACTTCATACTTTATCTAATTGTATCTTTTTCAGTACATTCTATTCTCAAATATATCTTCACAATGAAAGCAAGCAAAATTGTAAGTAACTCTTTGGATAATTTTTAGAATATAAACAAATTCTACCTGTCATGGGAAAGTCATGTTCAATTTGCTATAAAATATTATTTTAAAAAATATGTTATTATAATTTATTCAGTTCATTTTTCAACCTAATGAAGATGGACATTATTAATAATAATAATGATGATGATGATAATAATAATAATAATTCAAATTATTCCATATTAATTACAAAGCTCGAAATAATAAAAATCTTGTACGAAGATCTTCCATATAAAAATTATTGAATTAAACAAAAAAAATATAACAGAATGATAAATAGCAAAAAGAATAAAATACTCAAGTAAAATAAATAAACAATATTAAATATAAATAAGAATGTATATGTAATACAACAGTATTATAAGTAGCGAAAAAAATAAAATACAATTAAAATAAATAGACAAAAAAATAAATAGAAATAGAAATATGTAATGAAATTAATATATTATAACGGTCAGTAATGAATAGAGTCTTACTGTATCTGCCGTACAGGGCACCACTAGGACATTTGAACCTAGAAAATTTATAGAGTAGGCAGATACGCACTGTTAAAAATCCAACTTTTATTTTATTGACTGTTTGCCCTTGCCACTAGCTGATGGAGAGCAGAGATGGAGTAGCAGAGGTTTTAAACTATATTTATTAAAAAAATAAACTAGATCACTGCCAGTACTAATAACACAACAGATTTTATTAATGCACATTTAAAATTGAGGAATAAAATTTATATTTAGATTTTAACATTAATTTTTAAATTTAAATTACTATTTTAAATAGACCACACAGATGGGCATTTTAATAATATTTTACTTGAGCATGTTGAGTATAGATAGGCTACATAGATTTCTCGCTTAAAAAAAAAAACTTATCAAGACACTTATTCGATCTCAGACTAAAAGTCCGTAGCCAAACCAATGCCTGCTTCCAGATATATAGTCGCAACCAATGCAATATGAAGATGCTAGCATAAAATTATGCTGACAGGAATGTGCATCTGACAGCGTGCTATTATTTGATGGACATGATCCTCATCCAGGACAGGAATGAGCATCTGTCTGGTGAAGGAATCATATATATAAATTAATTAAAGAGTGCTACATATGGGGGAGAGCGGTCTTTTCTGCCGACTTATAAATTCCTGTCCATAGAGCTAGAAATGGTCAATGGCACAGGAAATACATCTGTGACCATTGCAACAATATGTCTGCCTCTTTGCGGTCATGCATTCAGTTGGGCATGTTGCCCTGTATGCTAAACACACTTCACATTACATTGATATAAACACCCATATATCCCTTCACAAACATCGTCCTAACTACGAAACAAATAGCCTGAAATTAACCCCTTAAAATAAACATAAACCAATTTAAACATAGTTATTAATTTTTATCCATGCAGCTATCTACACCCAACTTTAATTTGATACATTTTAATTAACACTTAACACAAAAAAAAAAGAAATGGAAATGATTGCTTAAGCAGATGCATAAAAAAAATACTAATAATTGATTCTGAATTCTTTAGTTCAGATAATAGTTCTTATTTTTAGCTATTAATTGCAAATTCAGGAAAAGTTCCTATTAGATAAACACAAGAGTTCATACTTTATGGATTGAGCAGATTTAGAGGTCCATCCTCATGATCACTTTCATAGATTGTTTGTCCTTCTTTGAAACGGAACTGCTACTTGCCATGCATTGGTCAGGAACTGTCATCCAGAGGCCTCAGCTGATTGTCTGGAAAATTAAATTTATTGCAGACTTCTACATTGTGAAAATCGGCAATATAACTAGTTATAACTGTATATTCATAGTCAGCTCTAAGATCCCAATTATAATAATCATTTGGCTTTTATATTTTTATTAGCCTCTTATTATCAAATCTTCAGATTCAATGAGCAAGACATCACTAATCCTCTTGTGTTTCATTTATGGTCTATGCTGTCCTTTCGTGCTTGCATTGGTCATTTAATTTTTTTTTATTCTCTTATCTGACCATTTAATTATTTGAGTGCCCCAAGGGCTAGTGTGCTTTAGAACAATCATTTAATTAATAAAACAATCATTTCCATTTTCTAAGATTATAGAAATCAACACTATTTCTATTTTCAAAAATATCAAATCTTTACATCTTTACTTTTTTACAAAAAAAAAACTACTTTCAAATACTTTTATTTTTAAAATAGTTTTTAAAGTTTCCCAACTGTGCGATATATATACATTAAATAACTTTTAATTTTTAGTTTCTAAGTTAAGTTTTTTTTTTCTTTTTAATAAATCAATTTTTATTTACTATCTTTTTATTTTCATTTTAAAATAATGTAACGGCATTTTCTATATCGTTACAATATACTGCACAACTATCGATGTAAATGCTTTTTAAAATTACATGAGAAATATTATTCAAATGAATCAAATACTCATATAAAAATGTATTAATAACAATTTTTATTTCACCTTCACTTTGTAATTAATAATATGTTGATACATTGTGGTGAAATTTTTTCATGTAATAATTTGTAGGCTTTTTTTATATATTATAATTTGCAGACTTAGTGCTTTTAGAGCCCTTGTTGCTCCATATTCATAGTCTTTTCAGATTATTAATGTTATATGCAAATATATGCAAATTGCCTCCTATACAATTAATTTTTTGGAAATGGCAAAACAAGTGTCTCTTCTATTTATTGATTTGGCATATCTGGTGATGAAACAAGCTTCCTTAATTTTTCTTTTGATATCATTCCTTTTCATGCATAAAATGTCAGCCTTGGAGGGCTCAAATCTGTGTTTGAGCTTTGGTATAGAATAGACAAATTATTTCTACTAGGTAAAAACAATTGATAAAACTAATTGAAATCTATCTCAAAAATATCTCAAAAGTTTGCTCAGTTATCTCTTCCTTTGGTTATTGATCCTACAGTCATGCCACCTCCATTTTCAAGTTATTGGATTGCTGATATATGGAAGTCAGTTATTAAATCGATACCCTCAGTTCAAGTTGTGCTTGGTGGGAAATTGACATTCTGGGATGTTTATAAATTAAAATTTCCACATTATACTCCTCTTTTGACTTCATTAGGTGTTTCAAGTAAAGTTCTCTTGTGTAAAATTAAACTTCTTTTCATTGAAACAAGACATATTCATTTTGTACTTAAACTGAATTTAAATGCTCTCCCAACAAGTTATTTTTTAGTGATCAGCAGAGGATTCATTAGGATTTCATCTCAGTGTCAGTTGTGTAGATTATATGATGAGACAGTACACCATATGTTCTATATTTGTCCTGCTCTTAAGTCGATTAGGGAATTTATTGTTGTGAATGTCTCTCTGGAACTTAGGGATGCTCTTTCTGTTTGTAATACTCTCAAGAAGAGATCTTTTGTGGCAACAAGATTATCTATCTTTATTACATTTTCTTTATGGTTGATGCATTGCAGGCTCATCTTTGGTCATTTTCAGGACTCAGCTCTAACTGTCTTTATCAAGCTCCTTCATCAAGTCAAGCAGTGAGACTCTCTGCTTTTGCCTGTGAGTCTATATGATGATACTTGGGTGAAAGTTTCATTTTCCTTTTAGTCTTATTAAGATATCTTTTTCTCTGCATTGACTTTTTCAAGTTTCATTCTTAATGCTATGTAATTTTTTATAAAGATTAACTGTATATTACTATGTTACTATGTTTAATAAATTTATTTTAAAACAAAAATATGAGTATTGAGAATTGAAACTCTAGGAAGCAGAAAAGTTTTCTACAATAAATGTCAAGAATAATCTTATATTGACATAAGTAATCAACATCAAATATATCTTGCTTTATGAATATAACTCAAAAGCAGATGATTAAAATCTGCCAAAGATAATATGCAAAATATAATTTTATAAGCTACATAAAGAAGATGGAATATACACATAATGGTTACCCCAAATGAGATATTAAGCCATTAAACATCACATGATCAGTTTTTCCTATGCTTACACACCTTCCATACAGTAGTTCCACCCAGTGCATGTCATAGTCATTGTTTTAACAGCTTGTGTAAGCATAAACAATGGTGATTATGTGATTAATGATCTAATACTATTCCTGCCTATGTGGTGATGGCACCTATGGTTATTAAAGAACAAATGACACAATATATATGGATGCTAAACTGAGTTTACATTTATATGACTATACAAGAGAATGAGCTTGGATTGAAAACAACTGTTTTCATTTTGGACTCGTAGCTTTATAGTTAACTAAAAACATAAAAGATGACTGATGATGAGTTGCATTAGATCTTAAGATCTAGGTGCAGTGCTCTCAGATTCAAGGTCTCATTGGTGAAAGCCACGAGTTAGATATTAGTTTAGGTATACTGGATAAGTAGGCACTAGATAAGGATTTTATGCACAAACCTTTTTGCATCCATTGTTTACTACAGCTTGAACTAGGTGGCACTACTATACAGAGAGTTTGTCACAGTTTTAAATAGAGTTATTGTAAAATAAAATGTGTGGTAACAGGTGATATATATAAAAACAAAAGCTGACATAGGAAGAAATTTAATTAAATGAAAAAATATATAATTTAACTTACATAAACATTGACAAAGATCTGGACAATAATATGATTTGACCAGGACAATCTGGAGTCAATATTAATTCCCAAATAATAATTATTTACAAAAGGGATATTCTCACATGTACTTATGTTATTAAAATATAAAATATATTTAATAAATTTAATCTTAGGAGAGAAAGTTACATGCATATATAAAAAGTGTACCAATAAAGAATTATATACTTATTATTTATTAAATCAAACTAAATCTTCATTTGCTATTTTTTCAAGACAGCTGTAAAAAGCATCCTTATAAGATAAGGTGATATCATCAGCAAAACCAAAATTTTAATTTCAGTGAAAATATATCATTGATATAAAAATAATGGAAGACCAAGGATTAAACCCTATAGGAAATCATTGATCATTTATGATCACACTACTGATTGCTTTGATAATTGTTTTCTATTTTTTAATTAACTCTCTAGCCAAAGAGCAACCGAACCATGAAAACTATGCAAGTAAGAATGTTTAATTAAAAATATTATGATTAACAGAATCAAATGCTTTAGACAAATCTAGATAAATAAGCAATGTTTTGAGTTCATGATATAGTAAAAATTTAAATAATGTACATAATTTTTTAAAGCATCAAAGATACTTTTACCATGAATAAAATCATTTTGATTGTTGGATAAATCTTTATTTCTGATTTAAAATGACATTTTATTCTTAACAACATTTCCAACAATTTAGAAATAAGAGAAATAATAGCAATAAACCTATAATGATCAATAAGTGTGGAATTATCCTTTTTATAGTTGGGTGAAATCACATTGAATTTTAACATCAAGAATATTTAGTAGTAATAATAGAAGTAATTGTGGAAATAATAGCAGTAGTAATAGTATTCATAATCATCATAAAAATAGTACTCACAGTCATAATAGTAGCAGTGGTGGTGGTAGTAGCAATCATAGCAGTAGTAAAACGGAGCAGTAGTAGTAAGTATAATTGAATGGTTTGTTACTTGTGAATTCAGCAATGGAGAAGCTACCACTTTTCATCGCACAAACTCAAGCAAGGGAAAATGCACTTGAAATTGTAATTTGATTGTCATCACATCATTAGAGCTGGAAAACTTACAGTTTTTCTTATAATTAGTTATCATATATTTTTGAATATTATAGAGCATTTTTAAATAAATTTTTGAACTGTTTTTATGTTACATCAATAAGAGACCATATTTTACTTCTATACAATAAATTTATCAGAATATCTGCTCTATATAAAATTAATAATAGTTTAAATAATTCTACAACTGTGATATAATACTTCACTTTTAAATTTGTTAAATGCTTTAGTAACACATTAAAATCTTTGTGTTTTACCTCACTATCTAGAATCCATCTTTTGGCCTAAAATGTTATCAAGATAATTAAAATGATTTATATTTCCAAGATGATAATTATAGATGTAGTTAATAGCTCCATGTGTGTGCTTAATTAAAAAAACAGATACATTAATCTTTAACTGAACTTTAAAGTTTATATCTAGGTTAGAGATCTTCTCTAACTTAATATATGATTAATGACAATCATTAATGTATTTATTTAGAGTGGGTCGTGTCAAAGTTGTGGGTGGAGTAAATCTAACACTTGTAAATCTAAATGTGGCTGATAATTATCCAGCTAAAAAGTGTTGAAGGTTATTCTTTCATACTGATTAATAAGACGCTGGAGGGGGGGAGTAGGTAATTAATTACTAACCATGCATTTGTGGTCAACCAACACTCTTCATTTAGCCTACATCACAACCTCTTATGTTTTCATTATTTGTTCAATATTTATCATATCAAATTAACGCAGTTCAGTCTATGAATTGATTGACACTACGTCACATTATAGTAATTTAATATTTTTTATATACTTAAAGGTATATAATATTGCTAAGTCATAGGGTGTTTTTTTTTTTTAATTTAAAATTTTCATTATATCTTGTCATTCTAAATTTTGGTTCCTAAGCAGTTGCTTATACTTAAACCAGGAATAATTTATATTAAATATTATCATTTTTAAATAATATTTAAAATATAAGAATGAATGAATTGCCATTGAATCGAATGGGTTTTTAAAATACTGTGCTATTAATTACATTTGACAAGTCTATTAGAAAAGTAAAGGCAAACTAACCATCTCTTTTTAAGACGTTAATGATTCATTCTTTATTTTGCAACCTGATTCCCTAATAAAAAGTGAAAAGAGTTGAAGTATTTTTCTAAGTCTTCTTTCCCTGGAAAGATAATTGTGTTCCCAATTATCATTAGGGAAGGCAAGACCCGATGATTATCATTCTCCACTTTCATAGCAAAAATATATTTATCAGAGGTTTTTTTCTCTCTCTCTTTGCTCATCTTTACTAATTATGTCATTTTTGTAAAGACAAATTATTTTAATGATCTTCTTAGCTAAGTAAAATCCCATTCTTAAAGGCAATTGAAACCTTTTGAGACATTTACTCCCTCCTCCTCAAAATAATATTTTAAAAGAACATGAAGGTAAAAAAGAATCAAAAAATATTGTAGTAAAATAGTTTTCATAAATAATTTTAAAAAATAGAAAGGGTTAAAAAAAAAATAGTGATAAAAATGCAAGACATTAGTACAATATAGCCTCAAAAGCATTTCAATTTTCTGCTTATAAAAACAATATTTGTAATGATTATTAAAGTACATACATGCATCCCCACACACTCCTTTTCCTCCCAAAATGATTTTTTAACTAACTAGTTGTTTTGTTTGGTTTACTTTTCTAAATAAAACTGACATTACTTTCAAGACTAGTATTTTCAAATCATTATAATCTGTGGTTTACGTGTAGGTTATAGTAAGTTATTGACTTAGTATTAAGTACCTTTATTTTGTATTGATTCTCCTTATATATTTAGTCATGTATATTACATGTAGTGGTGGTAATTATTTAGATTGCCAATTTTATTCATCCTGTGTAGTTTATTTCTTTTTCTCCTAACTAACATGAGTATAACACATAAAAATGTGTTTCATGTTTTAGTTACCACACCCTACTACAGGTTTATTTATCTACTTAATATGAAACAATTATGTGTTTGATACAGCATTATTTCATATAAGTTGATAGTATAGTTGATGTCATTAGCCTATTTAGTAGACCTTAAACTACTATAACCCCAATTACGATTTTGATTGTTATTGATAATAACTAATTTTCTATGTTCACCACTATCTTAACATAGTTTAGACTTACGTTATTAACCTTAATTGGTTTTTACATCATTGAAATGCATAGGACCAAAAATTCACATCCTCCATTTTAGAATACTTCAAAATGCATGAAGTTCAAATTAAAGTTAAGTTTGGAGAAAATCATATTCCAGTCATGAAGACATACAATATTAATCAGTGAAAGAAAACTAATGATTTTTAGCTGAAGTATTAAAAAAACTATCCTTCGCAATATGGACCAAGCAAATGAGCTTCGGAACCATGTCTGTTTTTAAAAAAATCAAAATATAACATTCACTATTGGTGTTTTCCTGAAGGATTGTGATGATGGTATTCTAGTTGTATTTTTATATTGGACTATTTCCATAATCAACTTTGCTCTTAGGAAAAAGTGGAGGAATCAGGAGGAATCTCATAGGTAAATATACTAAATTACTACACACTGTTGCCTTTGGAAGGATGGGTCAGTTGGTTACAGCATTACCTTAAAATTCAATACTCAAGAATCTAAGGATTCAGGTTTGAATCCCATGTTAGTACTGATACTGGTCAGGCCAGCAACACCTGAAAAAGGGGAGAATAATACCTCTCGAAATGTTGTGCATATAATAATCTGTTTGATGTGCTATTACTAACAGTTGAATGTATTTGGAATATTGGTGCTTGTCTTATAGATAAAGATACCATTGGATGGCATCATTTTCATGCTAAAACTATAAAATCTGACCATTCCCGGGCCGTTGATTATAATAATTTTGCTGTGCTTTTTTGTAATGCGAAAATAAAAACAAAACAAAATTGTCTTTTATAAATATTATTTTTTATTAACATATACAATTTAAATGATAATAATAAATGTAAAATAAAATCAACAAATTACAATTTGTTTCATGTTTTTTCTATAGTATATTTTTTAAATTGTGTTAAGGCTTTTTTTTTATCAATTTTCTATCGGATATTTTTTTACTTGTGTTACGGCTTTTTTTTTTATCAATTTTCTATCAGATATTTTTTTACTTGTGTTACGGCTTTTTTTTTATCAATTTTCTATCAGATATTTTTTTACTTGTGTTACGACTTTTTGTTGTTGTTGTTGTTTAACTAAAAAATAATAATCGTAATAAAAAGTAAAATTTCTTAGTCTATTTTTTATTTTTTTAGTCTTCATTTTACATTTTTTTTTTTTTTACAGACAAAGAGCTATTACGGCTATTTTTTTACTTCAAATAGAATGACAATAAAAAGTAAAAGTGGTTACGGTTAGGTTTAGTTTTAGGGTTAGTTTTAGGGTTAGCTTTAGGGTTAGGTTTAGGGTTAGTTTTAGGTTTAGGGTTAGTTTTAGTGTTAGGGTTAGTTTTAGGGTTAATATTCTGTTGTTTGTAATGCTAAAATAAAGTAATTCAAAATCGCAATCGTACTTGGACAAAAGAAAGAAACTCAAACTTTTTTAAACAACAACAAACACATATAAATGTCTTCTTTACTTATTAAACATGTTTATAATATTTGCTTTTTATGAAATTTACAAAAAATCATGTATATTTGTACTTTTCTTACTGGATATTTTTTTGGTACTGCTCTTTTTTAATTCAAAAATATACACACAGTAGAATCTTCTTTGTCTCATGGAATGTTACGAACAGTATGTTACTTGATGCGTTACCTAATTGCAACTCACTAAAAACATAGATATTTAACATTTTCCCAATTAAAACTTCAACAGAGTACATTGTAAAAAGTCTTAGAATTATTACTTTAAAAATTCTGAACATTTCAATACTTTAAAATAAAATAAAAATCCAATGAAAACAACATTTCCATCCAATTCAAATACAAACTCTCTCATCAAGCCGTAACTATTTTATAAAATGTGCGAATTCGGAAAATGTATTTTCTGCGATGTGACATACATGCTGTACTGTGACATGACATAGTGGCCTGCATTCTGCAGCACAACAAAAAAGTTGTATTATAGAAAATGCGGGTTCGAACGTGTCGGCCATGGAAACAGCATTTTTATGTGTTTTGGCATGAAAAGCACGCCATAGAGCGGTGTCTTTAGCTATAAGATGAGTACCAGAATATTTAAATAAAGTTAAATTTTTTTAAAGACATTCAATACACATATAAGATGATGTAAATAGTCCAATATAAAAATTCACTATTGGTGTTAAAAATTTATATATCTATGGGGACTTGGCTTACTGTTTATCTTTACCTCATTTTATAACTACATTAATATTTGTCTTTTTTATGGGTCACACAAATCCATATATATATAATTCTAAGTCACATATCATAGAACTATATGTATGTGTTTGTGTACATGTATGTATATATATATATTGGGGTCATTTATCTTTTTGAACGTCCTTGTTCATATGTCTCAGGAATATGTAGTAGAATAAAAAATTTAAATATAACTTATACATAAAGTTAATTTATTCCTTATGTTTACATATAAAAAGTAAAGTGATTCCAAAATACATACATAGAAAGAGAATGGTCTGATTTTTTATGTCAAAGGATGGCCATGACATGGTACTATTTATATGAAAGATGCACTACTAAAACTAAAAAATGAACATATATGTGTGTGTGTTATAATAGTACAAAAATAAATAATAAGATCAATCAATTCTGTCTTAATGAAGTTGATCATAGGATGATCATGCCACATACTGGGCAATCAAATGTAACAGAATGAAAAGGGTATGAAGTGATATTGTGGCATCTACTGATGATGATCAGAACATACAGAACAGGTTAGATGATTACATCAATTAATTAACTTAATAATCACAATTTGGTGAACTATTTATTTGTATGAGAATATATATATTTATGAGGTGATAATCAAGATAACTGTATTTAACTTAAGGTAGTGACAATAGTGATGATGATTACTATTTAAAGTGTAAATACCACTTCCAGTAATCAAAAATTAAGGCAATTATGAGAATGGTATGGCAATGATTTTATTTTATGTAGTATCTGTTTATGACCCTATATACTCATTATGTTCTTGATCATATATTTCATATGGACATTATGTCACTAACCAAGATAAAAAATATTTTTTCTTCTTTAATAAGCTGAATAAAACACCAATCTATTCTAGTATGGTTTAATCATTTCATTTTTGTGTATGACCAACTAATTCAGTAAAATATAAAGACTTTAGAGCTAAGATAGATTCTTAAAATGATACAGTTTAATAAATTAATAATGAAATAGAAAATCAGAATAAAATATAAATTATTAGCAAACATATATTTGATTATTAGAGATATAATTATAAATTTATAAAAAATGTATTATTGCATTTAAATAATACTAATAATCATTTAATAAATAATTTTTAAAATTGAACAAGATTAAATAATATTAGTTGAATATAAAAGGTTTTTTTTTTTTTTTCAACTTTTCTTTTTTTTTAAGTAAAAAAAGAAAAACTGCATTAAACTCTCTTAAAATAAATATTTTGAAAATATGCTTGTGAAAGTTAAATGTATTTTTAAAATAATAATTAATAAACTAATATTTTGTTAAATAAATTAATAAATTAGATATATATTTTTTGACCTTCAGATTTTCTCTTAAAGCTGAATCTCAGATTTTATAATAGCATAGTATCTAAAAAAAAATTTACTATTTTAATTTTTCTGATAAACAAACTTTATGACTACTTAATAATTAAATATTTACTTGTCTGATTAGCCAATTTAGAAGAACTTTTATAATTTTATGACTTAAAAAATAATTTTAAGAGCCGGTTTATAATGTTTGAATTCCTTTATTAAATGCTTAATCTTAAATATATTACTAATATAAAGTACTAATGAATTTAATTTTAAAATATTTAAATTAAAACCATTATTATTTTAATTATTAGAGTTTATTAAAAGTTAATATTAGAGTAAAACTTTAAAAACAAGTTCAAACCTATAAGACTAGATTGCTGGTGCTTAAATTAACTGTAATAATACCTTATTTAATCTTAATCTTAATTGTAGAAAGAATATTTTAAATAATCTCAAATTTAATTGAATAAAAAAGAAATGCTTTTAAAACTAAGAATTAAAAGAATGTGATATGAATGTGCATGTTTACATATTAAGCTTTAATTTCTTCAAACACTTTTTTGTTAAATTTATATTAAAATTATTCTTCAACATCTTTATTTAAAAAAATACAATTACCTAATATTCTGTGAGCTTATTTTAAGAAATATTTTAAAGGAATATTATAAGATATTATTCTGTTTGAAATAATGTAACTTTTATCATATAATTTTTTTTTCATTTATTATAATCCATTTCAATTTTTGCTAAATAATTTGTTTTTTAAAAAAAAATTATTTAAAAATAATTTAATTATCAATTGATTGGTTATTAAATTTTCAGTCTATACTATCATCTCCAGAAGATTCTGGAATTGTATTAATTGCTATTTTTGTCAATAAATTCTAGACAAATCTTAACCTTTTGTTAAATAGGTCAATTGGATGTAATCAAAATGTCAATTTCTAGCCATTAAAATTGGTCACATGACTTAAGTTAAAAAGTTGGTGAATACACTTGTACCTATTTGTCTACAGATTTGCTTATAGAAAAGATCAACTAATTATTATTTTTGCTTAAGTTTTAACTATTTTTAAATATTTTTATTTAGTTTAAACAGTTTTTTAAAAAATAAATTGCTAAATTAACTCTTGTCCTGACTCAATTTTTAAACTTTTAAACTTTCATGTTCTTGAAATAACATTACAAAACATGCATTATGGAAAAGTCAACAGAATATTCAACAGAAATTAAATTGTTTCCACTAGAATTAAATATTTTAATGGATTTTGAGAAGTGTCATTATCATTCCTGTTGCATGAGAACTTTTATTAATTCTATTTTTCTACTATTAGTAAATGATATTATAGAATTATATTTTAGCATATTCTGAAAATATTAAAAATATTAGAGATGATATTCTTGTAACTATTCTTTAAGTAACATTTATTTAAAGTATATTTAAATTTTTCATGCAATGATTTTGCAAGCGTCATTCGTTCAAACATAATAATCGTAATTTAAAATGATTGCTTAACATCTTCACACTCTCATTTCCATATGCTTAAAATTTGCCAATACATAAATGTTTGGGTCGAAAGGATAAGTGATTCATTCCATCTTTTCTAAAAAACAATATCTTGTATCTGGAAAACTGAGAGTATTCATTTATAATTTATCTTTAAAGCGCGTATGCATTGCCTTGATCGCTAATATCACTATTATATGTATTGGGGGAAAAAATGTTTTCTTTGGAATTAATTCATTTTAAATTAAAAACTTTTAAATCAAATAGCAGAACCTGTTTCATAATTATAAAATACTTAATAAATGTCTTACCTGAATTTATACATGCTCAATAAGGAATAATTAATTTATTTTAAGCTTTTAAAATACAGTAGTTTTCTTGGAAATCTTATTATTATTTGGATACTTATGCATTTTTTTTTTTAAAAACATACTTTATGAATGAATGACTTTAAATATATGCAACATACATTATTGGTATTATTATGAAACATTTATTTAAAGGATAACATTAATTTATGAGATGAATTATTTAAAAAGCTATTTATTTAAAATGACATTTATTATTATTAGCAGTGATGTGAAATTGATTTACTCAGTAAATATCTTTATTATGTTTACTTCAAGCTAAAACAAGGAAATATGCTTTCCTACCACATTGAAGTTAAACTTTGATTTGTACTGCTTTATGGAAATTTATTAATACTATAACATGTACTTTTAAATATAATATTTCTGAGATACCAATGAAAATGTATTCCTTTGAATTTATGAATTTACAAAATTATTGCTTTTACCAAAAGTCTGAATAAATTATATTACATAATTAAAATGTAACTATTCATGAAAGGAGATCCTTTGATTCCTCTTGGAGGCCTTAAAGGAACCAAGCAGGGCAAATTCCTAATGTCCACTCCATACGTTCTTGTTATTGCAGCTGCTATTACTATGTGATTATTCATATAGTATATGAACATGGATGAGCTGCTCACCAACACACATTAACCAGCATGGTGAGTTTATTGGCTTTTTACCTCCAAGTTTAAGAATATTTTTTCCAATATATACAATCATGACAGACAAAAATAAATCATGGCCCTTATTTCCAGGAGGCTGTAAAATCACCAACCAAGGCAGCAGTTGGTGGCCAAAGGTGGAGGGTGCTAAGAATCCCCTGATTGCAAACTCAGGCTGCCATTTGATGATGACTTTTTATTTAGGTACTTACAACTGCAGATCACTTTCAAGTGAAGGAAGATTGCAAGAGTTAGAAGAAGAACTGTCTTATATTAAATGGGACATTATTGGACTTTGTAAAGTTAGAAGAAAAGTTGAAGAAACGATTTAAAGAGTGGACATATACTCTACTATAAAGGCACAAATATTGGAAGTATAAGTGGAGTAGGATTCATTATAAATAAAAAATGAAAGAATAACATTCTCAAGATTGATGGTGTATCACACAGAGTGGCAAGATTAGTTTTACAACTTAATAGCAGGTACCAAATGCAGATAATTCAGGCTTATGCTACAACAAGTTCTCATAGTGATGAAGTTATAGAAGATTTTTATATGGATGTACAAAAGGCTTTTGATTAGAGTAAACAACATTTTAAAATTGTTATGGGAGACTTTAATGCTGCAATTGGTAAACAAATGAAAGATGAAAATGCTGAAGGTAATTTTGGTTATGGTAATAGGAATGAGAGAGGACATAGACTTGTGGAGTTTGCAGAAAAAGAAAAACTTTATATTATGAATTCTTTTTTTGAGAAAAATGTTAAAAGGAAATGGACATGGAAGCATCCAAATGAAGGTACAGCAAAATACATATTTCAAGATTGTAATATTTTTAATAAATTTAACACAGGAAGTGATCATTGATTAGTAAAATATAAGATACATGTTAATGCAAAACTAGAGAGACAAGAATTATTAAGAAAAACCAATATTTACAGTTGATATTCCTAATCTTCAGAAACATTAGATTTTGAACATGATTCAGATTTGAATGATATTAATAGGAAAATAAGCGATACACTTTTAAAAACTGCAACAAAGATAGCTGGTAGAAAAAAGCAGCAATTGACCAATAAAATTTCTACTGAGACTAGAGAATTTATGAAGAAAAGAAGGAATATGATGATATACAACAATTATGCATTAAAAAAAAGATTGAATATCTCGAATTTTGTAAAATTGTGTGAAAAAGAGTTGAAAATGATATAAGAAAATATAATTGTGAACTAGCAAGGAAAGCTGTAGAAGAGAATAAAAGTCTAAAGAGTGTAGAACAACATTTTGGTATTGG
The DNA here is from genome assembly GCA_028023455.1 of Epiperipatus broadwayi. Classification (NCBI taxonomy): domain Eukaryota; kingdom Metazoa; phylum Onychophora; class Udeonychophora; order Euonychophora; family Peripatidae; genus Epiperipatus; species Epiperipatus broadwayi. The sequence goes on from JAQFVV010000060.1 coordinate 267,859, forward strand.
TAGGAAATTTATATCTGCAGTAAAAAAAAAAAAGATGGCATTATTACTAAAAAGAGAGATGACATCATGAAATGTGTAGAAGACTTCTATCAAGAATTATATAGTAATAAAGAACAAGTGCCTCCTATACCTATTATATCTTCTGAATTGCCCAGAATTTTGAATGAGGAAGTGATACATGCAATTAAATTTATGAAGAAAGAGAAGGCTCCAGGTAATGATGGAATTATAATTGATATATTAAAAGAAGCAGGTGAAGAAATAGAAATTTTTTTAGCAAAGTTATATTCCAAATATCTAAATGATAAAGATGTATCAGATGATTGGAAGAATTCAGTATTAATATTAATATTTAAAAAAGGTGATAAAAAAGATATTAGAAATTACAGACTTATCAGTTTTTTATCAGTTTTATACAAAATTTTTACTAAGATAATTACAACTTGTCTACAGAAAGCACTGGATTTCCACCAACCAAGAGAACACGCTAGATTTAAAAGTGGTCTTAGTACAATAGATCATATCCAGGTATTGAGAGAAATTATAAAAAGGACAAATGAATATGAGTTGCCATTACGTTTAGGATTTGTAGACTATAAAAAGGCATTTGATTCTATAAACATTTCTTCAGTGATTAAAGCATTGGATCATCAAGGTGTAGATCCAGAATATTGTCATATTTTAAAGAATATTTGTAAAAATGCAACAGCAACAAGTAGATTACATAATGGTAGTAGAAAAATCAATATTGAAAAGCATGTAAGACAGGGTGATTCCATATCTCCAAAACCTTTTTACAGCAGTGCTGCAAGAAGTATTTTGTGGATTAAAATGGGAAGCTAAAGGAGTGAAAGTAAATGGAGATTATTTAAGTCATTTAGATTTTGCAGATGATATAGTTGTTTTTGCAAATAATGCTTTAGAGCTACAGGAAATGTTGCAGGAGTTATCAGATGAAAGTAGAAAAGTAGGACTAAAAATAAATGTTAAAAAGACTAGTGTTTAATAGATTTTCTCAAAATATAAAAATAAAGATTAATTATGATGAGTTAGAAGAAAAAGTTAACAGTTTCAAAAACCTTGGTCAGATTATTAATACAGATTAAAACATAATGGATGAAATTAATCATAGAATTAAACTTGATTGGAGTGCTTTTGGTAGAAATAACTTGATACTAAAAGGAAATATGTCTATATGTTTGAAAAGGAAGGTTTTTAATAAATATGTTTTGCCAGTTCTTACTTATTGATCTGAGACTTGGACACGTAATAGAAGAGCAATACAGTGACTTCAGATTACTCAAAGAAGTATGGAGAGATGCATGTTGGGAATAACAACAAGGGATTGAAAATACAATGCATGGGTAAAAGAACACACAGGTGTTACTGACCTCATGAAAAAATTAAAAGACTGAAGTGGAGTTGGGCTGGACATATTGTTAGAAGAGATGATAATAGATGGACAATTAAAATTTTAAACTGGATTCCAAGAGATTGTAAAAGACCCAGAAAGAGATCACATGTGAGATGGATGGATGAAATAAGACAGTGTGCAGGGGTGAGGTGGAGAAGAGAAGCTAAAGATAGGAAAAGATGGATTGAACTTGGAGAGACCTTCATCCTGCAGTGGATTGATAATAGTTGATGATGATGATGATTCATGAATTATTAGAATAAAATTTTATCTATGAACTTATTATCCTCCATGTATTCCAAAATATCATTCTCTTCTCTTTCATCATTGTTATTAGATTTCTGCTCCATTCTAAATTGTGACTTTTGAGAAGATTGCTCCTTAATTTTTATCATTAATAGATGTGCTTCTGAAAGATGTTAATATGATATTCTATTTAAATATTAAATATGCATCATTATTTGAGCTTTGTTCATGAAAATATATTTCATTTTGAATGACTATACATATTTGTGCTAGCGTCTTTAAATATTTTTGCTTAACCTTATTGTGTAAAATATTATGTGTAAGTTAAATGCTACATTGCAATAAGCTGGAAATCTGAAAAGTGCTTCAGAATTTTATTTTTCAATGACTGTATCCTGTCAAATGTTAAGAACCAAGATGAAGGACTTTCTTTGATTTTATTTTACTTATTTTGGTAAAAGGGTATAGATATTAAGTTTAAATAGTCATGATATTGTAAAATGCTGCTATTATTATTATTATTATTATTATTATTATTATTATTATTATTATTATTATTATTATTATTATTATTATTATTATTATTATTATTATTATTATTATTATTATTATTATTATTATTATTATTATTATTATTATTATTATTATTATTATTATTATTATTATTATTATTTTATGCATTTTATTGTCAAACGTTATCAGAATATTAAGTTTTATAATGCTATATTTTAAATGTGTTATGTTTATCTCTATCATGAAGTTATTTATTTTGAATACATATGCAAATGAGGTAGAAACTGATGTATATTTTATTGTTTATTTTATGTCATAATTTTTATTAAGTTATATTTAGCTTTAATCAATTGATCAGCTTTACACATCAGTTTGTTGTTGCTATTTTAAAAGAGATTGTGGCATTATCCTTTCTTTTGTTGATGTTTATTTTGCCAGTGTATTTTAAAGAGATTGTAACATTAGTCGCTCTAATTATATTATATTTTTCAAGTGAATTATATTGTTTTTTATCTTACATTCAAGCAAATAATGTTTTATTAAGGCAAAATCCTTTATTATTATTGTTCTTTGGTCCATTCTCATTACTTACATGACTAGTGATAAAGTACTAGCTCATTTATTACCCTCAGATGTAGGTACTTTTCCCTTGAGTTCATGCCATCATTTACTTTGTCTTTGCCCTATCATTCCTAATGTGGATTTTATTTGTAATGTATTTTTGTATAAAATCATAGTTAGTGTATTAATATGACTTTCTTTTGGCAATTGATATATTTTGTAGTTACTGAGGAATGCCACCCTTACCTTCAGTTGCACTCTTAATATATGTGAATGTAGGTTGTTTGTTTTGATGTGTAGGTCCTGTAGCTGTGCTTTTCCAGCACCTCATGATGTAAATCTGATATTTAATATTAAAAAATTTTAATTGTATGTGTGGCTTCAGTAAAAAATATACATCTTCGGTATTCATCTCACCCCATCGATTGGTAAGTTATATTTTATAAAGGTATTAAATACATTTATTAGGGGCATTGTAATATAATGATTGTTTTGTAAAAATGAGAGAACTTATTTAAATGTCAATATAGTACTAAGATTTCATTATTCATTCAATATTATTTATTTTCTATTTATTCATTTTAATCTGTAAATTATAATTCTCCTCTATATTAAATTTTGTTTAGTGTATCCAATAAATTATTGTAAACATAACAAGACTGTCTATTTGTTAAAGGTTTTAATGTTAAAATAAATGTTATTCTTATTGTTAATTTATTTTCTTGATTGTTTTTCATCATCTGCATGCCTTCAAAAATCTAAATATTATTAAGCTTATCAAAAATTGTCTTTACTTTTATGCATTGAGAATACATGAACAAATATAATTTGACATGAGAGTCACCTTATTAAAATATGCATCTCAGATCTTAAGAATACATCCAAGAAAGAGATTATTGTATTTATTAAAATAACTATAATTTTTTATTCATTGTTAAAAAATCACTTTAGTCAAATCCACTCATTTAAAAGATCACTGTACTTGTTTTTGAAATCACTTTATTCTATTTAGAAGATTATTTTGTTTATTCATCATAAATTCAAATGATGGAATTGCCTGGTTCTGCTCCAAAAAAAGTTTTAAAGATGATTTATTAATGTGATATATTGAGTGAACCATAAAATCTCTTATCTATTCATTATATCTAAATGCTATCCTAGTATATTATCCTTATTCCAAATTAAGAGTTTTCATGTTTAGTTTAAATTTTAAAAATTATTATTGTAATTTTAGGGAGACATTATCTTAAGATAAGAGTAGAATAAAATTTACATTTATTAAAATAGTTTTATGAACTATAAGATATCCATTTTACATATAAATTTATTAGAGAAGATTATTTCACTTAAGAACAAAATTTTTTTAATAAATTATGTGATTCACACAAAATGAATATAAGTGATACAAAAAGTAAAGAAATGTTTTTATATGACATTCATCTTTTTATTAGAATAGGATCGGAAAAGAATAAAATGAATCGATTGTTGGAAGAATATTTGGTCAATTAGAGTGATGTTTTTATAAAGTAAAAATCTTATTTGTTATTGAGCATATAAATTTTTAAAAGCCTAACTATTAAAAAAATATTTTTAAAAAAAATCTTAGAGATGTTAACCAGGAGATAGATTTATGGCTAACTTTATTAAACCTCTTAATTTTGTTAATGTAGCCATGGATTTGATATTCATTAATTAGATCAGTAGTTAAAACAAGCAAAATTCACTATATATATATTGCCACATACAGCAAGCTAGAGTAATCAATGGATTCCAGAAGGCTTGTGCATAAAATCCTCATCTAGTGCCTACCCATCCAATATCCCCAGACTAGTTTCTGGCTTATGGCATTAGTCAGTGAGGAGCCTTGGATCTGAGCAGCACTGCACCTTTTATCTCCATTTAACTACAAAACTATGAGTCTTAAACTGAAAACACCTTAATGTTTTCAATCCAAGCCCATTAGCTTATATAGTCATATGGGTCTGAACCCAGATCAGTACCCATACATTTTGGTGTCTTTGGTTCTTTAATAACCATAGCCACCACTATCCTATTAGGCAGGATTGGCTTTAAGCCAATAAACATCACATGACCACCACCTCTTATGCTTGTGTATAACTGTTGTTAAAACAGGCAAAACTCACTACATATATTGCCACACACAGCAAGCTAGAGTAATCAATGGATGTCAGTAGGCTTGTGCATAAAATTCCCATCTAGTGCCTACTCATCAAATATCCCCAGACTAGTTTCTGGCTTATGGCCTTCATCAGTGAGGAGCCTTGGATCATTGATTACTCTAGCTTGCTGTGTGCGGCAATATATATATATATAGTGAGTTTTGCCTGTTTTAACAACAGTTATACACAAGCATAAGAGGTGGTGGTTATGTGATGTTTATTGGCTTAAAACCAATCCTGCCTAATAGGATATAGTTGTGGCTATGGTTATTAAAGAACCAAAGACCCCAAAATGTATGGGTACTGAACTGGATTCAGACCCATATGACTATATAAGCTAATGGGCTTGGATTGACAGCATTAAGGTGTTTTCAGTTTAAGACTCATAGTTTTGTAGTTAAATGGAGATAACAGGTGGTTGCTGGAGGGTTGCATTAGATCCTAAGATCTAGGTGCAGTGCTCTCAGATCCAAGGCTCTTCACTGATGAAGGTCATAAGCCAGAAACTAGTCTGGGGATATTGTATGAGTAGGCACTAGATGGGTATTTTATGCACAAGCCTTCTGGCATTCATTGATTACTCTATCTTGCTGTGTGTGGCAATATATATAGTGAGTTTTGCCTGTTTTAACAACAGTTATACACAAGCATAAGAGGTAGTGGCCATGTGATGTTTATTAGATCAGTAGTTGTTAAATTCCATTTCTGAAGCAAATCAGCACAATTTTAATAAGTGACTTAGAAAGATCAAATCCACTAGCTTTTATGATAGATTTGTGAGAATATTTATTTGGAACTTCATAAGAAATTCATTTTTACATCATATTTTTATTGGGGGGGGGGGGATTCATTGACCAACCAGAGAAAGAATCTTGATTTTAAAGAAATTTTTGGTAGTAAATATACAACTTACATTATTGCTGAGTTTGGTTTACTTAACAGCTGATTTGAATGCCTTCTCTTGTAGTAGCATTTATCATAAATAAAAAAAAAAAACCTTGTTTAGAGCTATTAGCACGCTCTTAATTTTACATATTTGTAAGTGCAAGCTATATATAAGTCATGTGACATCTGACTTATTATTATTACTATTAACAGCTTTTTATAAATTATAATTTTTAAACTTCTACTTTCATTTTTAGTTTTATTTTTGATGACTACTCTGGTAAAAATTCAGAATATTTTAAGAAAGGAAAAAGAATTGAAAATTTTTTCTTCTTACTCAAATTATTGAAATGAACAAACTTTATTTATTCTAGTCCACTGCTGCCATCTTATTGGGTAACTGAGTAATCAATAATTATGAGATGGTAATACTTATTAAATTTGTATCCAGTATTATTCTATTTATTTTCTTAGACTAGTTTCTGACTTATAGCCTTTATCTGTCTGAATCTTGGATTATGATCAGTCCAAATTTATTTTTCATCTGCAACCACTTTTACTATCTGCTGAAAAATTCAAAAATAGCTCAATATTTTGAATATAAGACAATTTGCTGACATAGTTACATTATTTTGATACCAGTTCCTGATACTAAAAAAGGAATAAATTTGTGATTGTAAGTGGAAAATGCATTAGGTCTAAAGAGATCAGGTATACTAAATCCAAGTTCATGTTTTTCACTGAGAAAGACCATAGGTAAGAGACTAATCTGTGAATATAAGAAGAATAGTATTGATATAAATTTAGTACTTATTAATTACTTAAGCTTATAATTGTAAAATAAATAAAGTTTTACTCCTGCAAGACATTGTTTAAGTTGAAGGTCATATGATGTTTCTGGTATTATTAAAGTGAGTTATAAATTGGATATATGTCTTTCTTTTAATACGAAAGTAGCTAAAACAGAAAAGGAAAGAAATATATGGCATAAATTAAAATGATTAAAAAATAGATCAAGTATCTTTAAAAATTATTAAAAAGAGTACACAGTTATATCAAAATGATATTATGTTCTTCCAATTTTGTTTATTGCTGATTATATAGTTTTTTTTTTGGCTGAGAATACAAAATGCATTAAAATATTATTGCAGTAGAAAATGAGTCTGAAAAAAAAAGATATAAACTTAATATGATCTTCATTAATAAAGAGTTTAGAGTGGATTATTAAAAATGTTAGTTTATAATAGTGAAATAAATAAATATTTATATTTCAGACTAGTAATAAGAAAAAATGCCTATAATACCAAGAAATAAATAAATATGCTAATTATTGAAACAAAACGAAAATTAATGTCTGTATGATTACTGCAATGGTTAAATAGCAGACTCTGAGTTCAATCATCTTATGAACTACTTAGCAATAGATCTATTTTATTTATTTATTTATTTTAAAAAAAAAAACTTAATTATAAATGAGCTATTATTAGTCTATAATAAATATAAAATGGAAACAATATTATAGGAAAATATGGTAATGTTAACTTTAATTTATAAAATAATGTGATAATGACGTTAAAGAAATTACAATAAAGGATAGGGTGGAATGCTTTAGAAAGTAGAAGTATGGTGAGGCTAATGAGAAGAGGATATAAAATGAAATGAGATAATCTGCTTTTCATTTGGCTTTACTTTTTTTGGATAACCTTAAAACTTTAATTCCACCACCCATTCATAAAAAATATGAATAAAAGCATCTGAAAACAAATAAATGATCATCAAAATATATTTCACTCCAAACAATCTTCAATTGGTCCAGATTATAATATTTTACACCTATCATTCATTATCAATTGAGTGCAGAAAGTTTAATATTTGTCTTTCAAATTATAGTATTTTGATCTCAATAAATATTGAACAAATATTAAAGAGTTTGTGCTGTTTGCCAGCTGAAGACCCTTGTCAGCATACAATGCATATTGGTACTCATTTATCTATTTCAGATATTTTTATTTGTATACTTTAATAAGGTGTGGTGGTGTAGAAGCTTTATGTACATCTTAAAATATCATTCACATGAAAAAAAGGAATTTCAAGTGTATTAATAAGCACATGTATATATGTGTAACAATAAAAAACCATTAATTTTTAACTGGTTTAAAGTTTATATCTGAACCTATAAGCAATAATATGATAATCTCTAATCTTATAAATAATGTATAATAATTGTTTATATATTTATCTAAAGTAGATGGTGTTAAAGATGTGAGTTCAGGAAGTTTGACACTTGTTATTTAAATTGTAGTAATTATAATTTTTAATAAAAAAAAACATTTAAAAAACCACTAGAATGTATTCAAGAAAAAAATCTTTTTCTGTGTAATGTATCTAAATCATTAAAACATATGTATGAGGAGATATCCAAAAATAAGCCAGAATCATTCTCTGAATTTCATACCTGATGTAGTATATGCTTTTTCTGTTACATACTTCTTGCAGTTACCCTTTTGCATTAATTTGCCAAATGACATCACTGTGTGAAATTGTAATGCCACATAACACATTTTTTTGTGAAATGTGTTTTGCGTATTTGGCAATTTTGATGACTGAAAAGTTTGAACAATGTGAAAATCTTTCATTTGCAGAAAATGTCAGGGAAAACATTTATAATTCTCAAGTGAATTACAAGCAAGCTGATCTCATAAAAGCTCAAATTGAGGAGTCATTGAAATGTTAAATTCATTATGTCCCTAAAAAGCATTGCAAGCAAAACCCAAAGTCAAAACAAAGTGGGGTTCTTTTTACACAAACAGCATTTTTCTAACTGATTTAGTTTCTAATGGTCAGGCATTTTATCTGAAAGTTCTGAAACATTTATGTGATGTGGTAAAATGTAAACATCTTCTTTTGTGACAAAGAAAAGAGTGTAAGCTCCATTCCACAAAGTATCATCTCCCAAAGTCTTGAGTATGAAACACTTTTTAATTAAATTCATCATGACCCAACTTATCTATCAGCCATATTCACTCAATCTTGGTTCATGTAATTTTTTTTAAATTTCTCAAATAAAAAAAATGTCTTTTTTTTTGTGGACTTGGAAGTGGTGAATGAAAACAATAATGGCATTAATAGGAATCTTTTTGGAAGTGATTCTGGATTACTTTGAAAATGAAAAACAGATTTAAAACAGTGTATTGCATCAAATGGATAACAATTTGAAAGAGATTAAATTTATAACCTTTAAAAATAAACAATTTTTTATTATAAAATTCCAGTTAGTTTTGGGTGCCCCCTCATATAAGTTATCTGTTCAAAGACATGTTGGGCTAATTAGAAAACATATTACTATGATCATACTATGTAAAAAGTGATGAAATTGACTTTTAATGATAAGAGAAAGAAAAATATTAAAAATAAAATATCTTTGCCTGAATGTAAAATGATTCTGTCTAAACTAAAAATATCATTAAAAAAATTAGTAGACAACTGTTTAATTTCAGCACTAAGACTTTCTTTTCCACTAGCAGAAACTTAATGAGGTTTTTTTTGTAAACACAAAAATCAAGGAGTTTTAGAATATGAAGTAAAATTTTATATTTTTAGGGCTCAAGAAGAATAAAATATATTTACTTCAAGCTCATCATGTTTAATTATTACAATAATTGAATGATTATCAAAAAGTTGATTATATTTAAATGAAACTATTTAAATTTATTTTCAGATTATTATTTTTTTATTTGTTTGTTTTTATCAGGAATTTCTTTATCTCAATATCTATTAATATAAAATCTCTGATCACACTGTCTCATTATGCAAGCATTTTATTAACATTCTGTGCTGAAATATATCTGGAAGTATTTATTTGGATCTTATTAATATCTATAAAGTTAATTATTAATTACATCATGTATGGATTCTTCCAATAAACTAATTTATTTATTTGAACTATATACAGAAGTGAAAGTTTCTATTTAAAATGAAATAGTTTTATGTATAGGTTTATTGTTTTGAACTATTATTAACTATCAGAGTGCTATAGTCTAAAATTAATTTGATCTTATTATTTTGTATTAGTTACTAAAATTTAAATTCTATTTATGTGACTGTTTTTTTATTTTATATGTTATTTTAATTTAAAAATTTATTCAATTCTAGCCCCATATTTGTTGATATTTTTTAAATATATAAATGTAATAAATAAATGTATCATATATATTAATACAACTAGGGTGTCTATATGTACCAGTTTTTCTGGATTTGTTCGTGTCCTGACATATTCTATTGGGACAATTAATTGTTCCGGTTTGCTTAACCACTCATTTTTATTTTTACTTTTATTTTTTAATTTTAACTTTATATTTAATTTTTATATTTATTTTAAATTAATATTTATTCATTTAATATTTTGTAATTAATTTTTTGATTAATCAGTAATTTTTCCAAAATGGAAGTAGCTACCTATTATTTTCTTATGTTAATAATAAATGATTTCAATTTGTGATTTTGTTTTGATAATATATGTATACAAAGAATTATATTTTGTTTTTGTTTATATTATGTAATGTCTATATTGTTAGTAATTTAAATGTGATATGTATTGTGATTTGTAATGAAATATATAGTAATCTTCATGTATCCCTGTGGAAATATGAGCACCCTATACATTATATATATATAATTTATTTTTATATTACTTTTACATATGATTTTTAAATAAATAGTTCTTTATATATCTATTGAAATGGATACTTCATAGGTATTTAGGGTGATGTACAAAAGTAAGGCAGGGAAAAACTAGAGCATAACATATTAAAAGTTGGTTAAAAAGAAAGCAATCAAGGAAATAAATTATTTAGCCTTAATTCTAACTTTGATTAAACTTAATAATAATTTAAAGATCAAATATTAAATCATATAAATACATATTACTTTATTTGTGTGTCGGTTTGTTTCAAATAAAGCTGTTTCCAAACATAAATAATTGATTATGTTTAATAATGATTGGAATCTGGAAGTGAAAAATAAAGTTATTTTGATTTCTAAATTATCAAAAAAATGTAAAGTCTATTGTGTCATTAATTACTATAAAAACTATATAACGAGAGAAAATCTTTTGATCTGTTAGAGAGAGTGTGACCATCTTAAATTTATATGTATAAAGTTATTTTGGCAAAATATTATACCATCTACTTGTGAGAAAAAAAGAGAACACAATATTAATTTCAAATCATTATAAAGCTTCAAGTTATAGATAATTTAAATGATAACTGAAATATTACATAAGTAAAACATAAATTATGAGGGAATAATTTAAAAACTTTTCGAATCCCTTTCTTTAATTGTATGCTCCAGCCTCTGAATTATATCCTAGGTATGTATGTTTGTGTACTTAATTACAGTTCAATATTTTTCCCATAATTACATGAAAGTATTTATTAAAGTTTCCAGAAAATAAGTTTAAAATTATATATTATATGGTTTTGCATGCAAGAAACACTGAAAAGATTGTCAAAAAGATTAAATTACTTCACAATTCAAAGATGATTTTATATTCCTATTTAAGTCTTTTGAAAACCAAAAAATAGCTAGAAGCTACATTGTGCATTTGTGAAAGACTTAATTTTTTTTAAAAAAAAACTATTTTTTTTATTGATTTCTACTTTATTATAATTTTATTAAAAATTATTTAAATAATTAATTATATATCGTGAGGTTTTTTTTTTTCTAATTGTTCTCTCTTTAATAATTTAATATTGTTGAAAATCTTCATATATTATCATTAAAATCAGTTAACATTTAGACAATCCCAATATATTATATTTAATTTTGTTCAAAGGTTAAACTGTATTTCAAATATGGAAGGATCTAATATAAGAAAAGTAATTTAAATACTCTTGACATTATCAGCTTATGTAATTCATTACTAAACATCACATGATCATCATTCTTTATGCTTACATAAGCTGCTTACACAGAGGCAAAACTCACCATACAGTACTTTTTTTTTCTTTTCATATGTCATAGCATGGGCTGGGACACGAACCCACAAACGACTGCAACCAACCTCTTGCTTGCAAAGCAGCCGCGATGACCTCTCGGCTAACAGCGCTTGACACCATACAGTACTTGTTCTTAAATCCAAGGTTTTTCACTGATGAAAGCCACAAGCTAGAAACTAGTCTGGAGATGTTCGATGACTAAGAACAAGATAGGGATTTTATGCACAAACCTTCCTGCATCCATTGATTACTCAGGATTGCACTGAATGGCGCTACTGTATGGAGAGTTTTGTCTCTGTGTAATTCATCACTTTTAGGTTAAATAAAGTCACACACGAATAAAGATTTTTTAAAGTGTGTCATAAACTCTCAAATGTAACTTTCATACATTTTAAAGAATTTAAATAAGATATTTTATAAATTGGCTTTATCAATCTTAATATATATATATTTTTAAGTTATAATATTATTTTAACAAATACTAAAAGAAGAATATGAAAGAGTTTAGAATTGTTTCTAAAGAAAATTTAAAAGGGTTTAATTAATGAAAGGATGTTGTTTTATTAATCGCTTGATAAATAATGTGATAAACAATAAAATAAAATAATAAAATAAAATAATAAAATAAAAGATTTACATTACAAATGTCAATATTAGATATACGTAAGAAAAATACAGAAATTGAAAGCATGCTTTTCTTACTGAATTAAAATTTTTCACTATTAAGCATTTCTTACTTTGCTTCACTAAATGTTTAATATATTATCTATTATTATCGTTTTAAGAAAAATACAAGAAGACAATCCAGAATTAAATTTCAATATTATAAATCACTAAAATTAAAGTGTTAAATTTAATAATTTTTGTAATTATTAAAATAAGTTATATTCAAGAATAGTGCATGTATAAGAGTGTGTGTGCATGCATATATGTTGGTGCAGTAGGATTTCATTTAATAATTATATACGTTTTAAAAAAATCTTATGACTTATTAATTCTTGATATTGTGGAGGTATTTAGAAATATATGGCATTGCTTATAATATGTTATGCATCAATGAAGTCTAGTTTAAAAGATAAACAAAATACTGAACAATAAGAATTTGTTTTTAATTAATGTTTCAGAATAAAGAAGAAAAAATTTAGACTTTATTGTCAATATTGTATGCAGGTGAAATAGGAAGAGTGGATTTAAGAAGTGAAATGCAGAGTTGTATGTTATAGAAGAATATATATTATAATGTAGCCATATATGGTTTAATGTTTCTAAAAGATTGTTAGCCATGTCTTTTATCATTTATTCATAGACAGTCAATGTTCTCTGCACTATTAACCATAGGGAAATATTAGATAATAAATTTAGAAGCAATTTAAAAGATATTTTATGTGTATTTTGGTGTAAGTTAATAATATACCCTTTCCCATGAAGATGTTTTTTGAGATGTTATTTTTTTATAACATGACTTGGGTGTGGAATAAAAATTACTGATTTTTTTTAATTATGTATTTGGTTTTATTTGATGGATGTTGTTTAATAATATAATTATTTGCTTGTTAATAATTTTATTAATTAACACTGTGATATATTTCAACTATGGAATATTTCAATTTAATTATACAATATAAATAAGATTTAGTTTTAAAAGATATTAAGCATTTTATGGAATACTATTAAGAAGATTTAAAACTATGAATTACGGTATTAGTTTATTATAAAGAATGCTTACAAAGTATGGGACATAATTCATTTCTAAAATATTATATGCTGACTTACAAATATATGCATGTTAAGTTTAAAACAATGTGAAATGTTCATAACATATTAGTATTACATTAGAATAAAAAATCTAATTATTATATTAAATCAATAACTATGCACTTCTTTGTAAATGGTTTAATTATTTACTTGTTCATACCTAAATAAAAGAATATGTTAATACCATTAAATATATAATAATGAGACCTGCAAAGTGAGTTGATCTGTAAAAATGAAACATATAAACAGAATAATCTAAAAGTTATGTTCATTTAAAATTAAGTTATCATGAATAAGTAATACATCTTGGGTAATCAAGTGCTTGGTTAGTAAACTAGTATAAGAATACAAATAATATTTTGGAAAGTTAATATATCAGTGTATAATATATAGGGTATATGAGCACAGACTTTCACACAACTCACCACTCTATCTTATATCACTGATACACTTGAACACATATATGTCAAAAAAAAAACAATCATCAATATACATATTTCATGCTAAACCAACAATCATCAGTTGGTCCAGGTTATCATCTCCACACATATATGCAATAAGTGCTCAGATATATATATTAAGATAGCCAATCTTTACATTTTAATGGACAGGCTTCAAATCACTCCACACTCCAACTCTTCAACCATCCATCCAATTGAAAATCTGATGATGAAATGCTCAAAGGCCATCCTGAGGCTGAGATTCTTGTCACATCAATGTTGACCTAAAGTCAATCTGATCCCTCATGCACAGGACATAATCCATTTAATACATATAAGGTATGGGCAGACATCTCTACTATGTAATAACTAACATATCAGTGTATGTAAATTAGCGTTAAATATATTGAAGTATTAACAAATGGTAACATGTTTATCAAACTAATATACTATTGTTTGTGTTTTCTAAAATAGTTGCATTTAGTATGTAGATCGAACAAATTCATGATTTCTTGATGAATATTAAAAATAATTTGCAAGATGTAATGATCATAAGAATAAAATGGAAGAGTATGCATGGAAAAGAATCTTATAAATGGAATGAAGCAAGGCAAGATAGCTGTTTGTTTATTACAGTAGTGACCATTAACATTACTTTTATTATTTTTTTAGATACAATGCACAAAGTCAAAGCTAAAGAATATAATGTAAGAGAAAATGGTGTTTATATTTTATATCTCAAAAATCTTGGCAGCACCCAAGTAAACTGAATAGCTAATGAACAAATAATAGATTAACATTATCTTTTTTATCTTTCCAGGAGTATTCCTCCAGCCTCATTTAATTTTCTGACCATTTCAGTAGATTACATTGAAAAGTTTATAATGTTAAAAAAATTGATAGTGAAAAAAATAACCATTGTTAATACTAATGGACCTGATCATCATAATACTGTTCATGGTTTAAGTCAAAGTAGCAGACTCTAAAGTTCAATGTCTATGGATCACTATTTTGTTACATCATTTCCCGTGTTTGGATTTCTTATGAACATGTCCATTAAACCATTTGATTTTTTTTTTTTAATTTATTAATGCAATAATGAAAATTGTTGTCGATTTTAGCTAATCAAATAGATGATACAATTTTATTTAAAAAATATCAGTTATGTAATTTTGGGTATCATCACTCATTTCATGTCATCTAATATATATAAATAGTTAAGTATGAAGATACTCACGGTATCATGGTTAGGGTATTTGAGATTTAAACCTATACTTAATAAAAACGGGCTGAAAATTAATTCAAGCAGCCAGCTCACATAACAATCAAATAAATAATTAGGTGGTTAGTCATTTGAGAAAATATGATATTCATACACTAGTAAGTTTGTTGAGGAATTGGCAATCCTCATTGTTTATAACTTACAAGCTTAAGAGAATAGGATCATGTGATCTATGACTTATTTTGACTAGTAATGTCTGTTTCTGTATGGAGTATTATTTTTGGGAGAAGTCCTCAAGCTGCAATTGACTCTTTAAGGTTTCTCACATGTAATGGTGTCCTATTTCTACAGCTATATATGAAATAATATTACAAATCACCTTTACAACAAGTTATCCAGTTGATTATTAAAAAATCAAAAATGAAACACTTGTAGTACAAAATCATAAATGTTTAAAATTGCACTTTCTCAATATGCCAGATCCAAAACTGCAGCAGTTTCTAGGGTAATCTGACTTTTTACATCACCTGATGAGTACCATTAAATAAATAGCTTGAAAACCAATGCTAAACACTGAAAATAAACCATGTTTAAAGGTTTATCAAATGAATGATATCCTAAAAATACTCAAGATTCTGATTTTTATTTGAACATTTTTATCAAAAGTTTGTCAGTTGAAAATTTAAAATGTGGATAAAATCTTTCAATTATTCTTCAATCCTTTGCCCTTAAAATAATATTTATTTGTAGCATTTAAAATTATCTGTTGAATTTAATTATTTTTCAGTGCTTTGATAATATACTACTGCATTATTGATTTATTTTGGTATTATATATAAAATGCAGGTTTTGAAATTAGTTTTGTTTTAAAGAAATTGTTTTTTCTTTATTCATTTTAAGACTGAAGAATTTTTATCACATCTTGTAATCTTCACCTGTGAACAATATTTTATTTTGTGTTTTTATGAACATTTGTGATGATGATTATTTTAATCGTACTTATAAATTGGATTATTTCCATCGTCTAATATTAAGTATTAAATGTTTTTTAGAGAAATTAAACTTAATTTAAATTTAAATTACATTCAATTGTTCTTAATATCACACAGGTTAAAATATGTACATTTCAAGAGGTATTATTCTCCTCTCTTCTTCAGATGTTGCTGGTCTGACCAGTGACAGTATTAGAATGGGATATAGTCTCTTAGATTTTGAATATTAAATTTTAAGGTAGTGCTCTGACCAATTGACCCATCCGGCCAAAGGCAATTGTCTAGCAAAATTCCATATACTTATTTATGAGATTCCTCTTGATTTCTCCACTTTTTCTAAGGACAAAGTTAATTAGTGGTTTACATACATTAAGTATAGTCACACTACATTGACTTATAAGGCTATTCACTATAGTCATACGAGCAGCTTCTTTAAATTTTTTTCTTTGTATATTTTTTTCCTCTAACCAATTTTTTTTTTCACGAACATATTTTCATTTGTGCATACATAGTCTACTATCTTAGTCACATCTGCTTTTTATTTTCTAATCATCAGTTTTTACTCTTGCAATCACTTTTCAATGGGGTGATGGTCTCACCAATATACATTCTTCCACATTCACATAATATTTCATACATGCAGGTTTTGCTTTTCAGCATTTCAAATTTAGACTTTGTTGATATTAGAATTCCTCATAATGAGGTATGGTTTTAGAAAGCTATTCTGATGTTACACTGATTGCAGATTTTCCTTAATTTGTCTGCTATTTTTGCTATTTATGGCTACACTACAGTATCAATAATTGTTTGATGTCTTTTTTTTGTTGTCTATTTAAGGTTTTCTTAATAGTAGCTGATGGATAACCATTTTTCATAAGAGTTTGTTCTATATGGATCTTTTATCAAATCACTGATTTCTGAAAAAACTACTTTTGGTCTGTTTTATAGTGATAGTATAATTCCATGTTTATGTTTCTGGTGTGGATGGGTGTATCCTGTAATTGTGAGTTTTTGGTAAACTGTACTTTTATTTTTCCATGAGGGAGTCTTCACACAGAAACATCTAAGAATATAAATTTTTGTTCTTATTCAGACTCTATTATGAATTTAATTCAAGATGTGTTGTTAATGTGTTTCCAGAAAGTTTGTAGTAGTGCTTCACCATGCAACCATACAACAAATAAATCATGAACATAGCAAAAACAAACATTAGATGGATATGGAATAGTCTCTATGAATATGTTTTCAAGTTCTTCCATGTAAATATTGCTAATCATGAGTGACAATGGTGAGTGCATAGACATTCCTTCATTTTGTTGAAAGAATTCTATGTTGTATTAAAAGTAGGTTGTTGTTATGTGGAATGTTAATAGTTTCATTATACTATCAATAGGAAAAGTTGTTCTGGTTTGTAAGATATTATCATCATTTAATTTTTTCTTACAATAAAGAATTTTTCTTTACATCGTACATTTGTGAATAAACTTTCCACATCAAAGCTTACTAGTTTGTTAATTCTTTCAATTTTCATGTTCTGGATAATCCTACAGTGTCTGAAATCCCTAACAAAGGATTGTGACTTGTATGCCAAAGTACTAATAAGTTTAAAAAGTATGCATAAGAATCATATTCCATTAAGATGTATTGTTAGTTCTACAAATTTATCTTGCCAAAATTTATCAAGATTTCATTTCAAAGTTCTTAGTCCTTTGGTATAAAAGACCAAATCATTTGTCAGGGATTCTAGACACTTTGTAGAATTAATCCAGAACATGAAAATTGAAAAAACTGACATACTAGTAAGCTTTGAGGTGAAAAGTTTATTCACAAAGATACCATGTGGATGAGCATTGTCTATTGCAAGTAAAAGATTAAATGGTGATAATAGCTTACAAACCAGAAGCACTCTTCCTATTGGTAGTATAATGAAATTATTAACATTTTATATAACAACCTATTTTCAATACAACACAGAATTCTTCTAACAAAATCAAAGAATGGCTATGGGCTCACCATTTTCACCCTTGATTAGAAATATTTTCATGAAAGAACTTGAAACTGCAGCCATAAAGACTACTTCATATCCATCTAAAGTTTGGCTTTACTATGTTAATGATACATTTGTTATATGGTCATATGGTGTATCACTACTACAAACTTTCTGAAAAACATTAACAACATTTCTCTTCAAATTAAACTCACAATAGAGTCAGAACAAGAACAAAAATTGGCATTCTTATATATTCTGTGACAAGATTCCCTCGTAGCAAAATCAAAACTGGAGTTTACGGAAAACCCACCCATGCAGAAAAATACTTAGCATATGCATTCAATCATACTAGAAACATAAAACATGGAGTTATAATATCACTATGAAAAAGAACAAAACTTGTTTGTTTAGAAATCAGTGATTTGAAAAAAGAAAAAATCTATATAGAACAAACTCTTATAAAAAATGGTTATCCAACAGCTGTTATTAAAAAAAGCTTAACTAGACAACAAAAAGAAATATCAAAAGAAAAAAACAATTATTGGTACTAGTATATCCTTAAATAGCAAAAATAGCAGACAAATTAAGGAAAATCTGAAATCAGTATAACATCAGAACAGCTTTCCAAAGTCATAGCACATTATAGGGATTTTTAATATCGGTAAAGCCTAAATTTGAAATGCTGAAAAGCAAAAACTGCATGTATGAAATATTATGTGAATGTGGAAGAATGTAAATTGATGAGATCAGTCACCCCATTGAAAAGTGATTGCAAGAGCACAAATTGGTGATTAGAAGAGAGAAACCAGATATGTCTAAGATAGCAGACCATGTATGCATCAATGTACATATGTTCAATTGGAAAAATATAAAAATATTGGATAGAAAGAAAAAGGTACAAAAAAGAAATTTCAAAGAAGCTGCTCACATGATAATCACAAATAACCCCATAAGTCAACCTAGTGTGATTATACATAATGTTGGAAACCACTAATCAAGTTTTCTCTTAGGAAAAAGTGGAGAAATCAGGAGGAACCTCATAGATAAGTATATAAAATTTCTACTGACTGTTGCGTTTAGCAGGATGGGCTAGAGAATTATCTTAAAATTCACTATTCAATAATCTAACAGTCCTGGTTTAATTCTTGTGCTAGTACTGTCACTGGTCAAGCCAGTAACACTTGAAGAAGAGGATTATCTCAAAACTCAAAACGTTGTGCATATACTAATATGTGTGATTACTAACAGTTGAATGTAATTGAAAATTTAAATAAGGTTTAATTTTTCTAAAGACATTCAATACTTATTATTAGATGGTAGAAATAATCCAATATATAAGTATTTTATTTTGTTTTATGGTGTTCAGGTGATTGTTTTGATAATTGATAATAATATAGTGTGAATGCATAAAAATATTGTTCCAATTTGTCTGTGTGTATAATTGCTTATTAAAATTAATATTATAGTGATATTTTAAGTGGATCATACTAGTATAGGTATGACAGTAATAGTCATTTAAGGATAATGTAGAGATGTCTTAAAATATCATTTTTGAAGACTCATTATTACCAAGTACATGGCTGTTATAATCTAGTCAAAATAATAACCAAATGTATATGATGATGAACTAAAATACAAGCTCATATTTTTTAATCTGTGATAATCTTATATATATATTGTAATGTGATAAAAAATTATGCCAGGGAGATAATCAACCTAATCTGAATAAAACATAGCCCAATCAATTGTTCACCATTTTGTAATGAACTATTGATTATAATATGGGGTGATAATATAAAAGACTTTACCATATCTCAGAATTGAGATATCATTCATAATAATATAGATCTAGCCTAAATGTGTAATGTTATTTTATAAAAGCCCCCAAGTTGATTTGGCATTTTGTAATGATTGCCACATGTACATGATCATCATCAGCTAGCATTGGGTAGCTACTTTGTCACAATAATAATGGATTTTCTATCTCAGTACTTCTCTACATTTATTCAGTCAACATTTGACATAAATAAATGCCCTTAAGATTTATATTATTTATCACAGAGCAAAAACATGTATAAACAAATAGTAGCTCTGTTAGAATCTGTGTAAAATTATTTAGTTTAGTTATTGGTCACAATAGGCAATAACAATATTCCCCATATATAATTATTTAAATTGTCCAAAACTTTATCATAAAATACTAACAATCTCTATTAAAATCTAATCTATTCAGATTATATTTAAAACAAAATAAAGCAAATGAGATCATCACCTCAGACATCAACAAATCTATTCACAATTCCAAAGTAAGCTGCAATAAGCAGCGAACCCATAATCGCCCTAAACAATGATGTATGATTAAAACATCTATTTGATTGTTAACTGAATAAAACTGAATTCAAATCAATAAATAACTGAATTCCAACATACTTTACTAATCATCACATGATCACCATTTCTTATGCTTACCCCATGTTTGCTAATAACTATTTAAATCAACTAGTTTTTAAATAATTATAATTACATTTTGAAAACGTTTTCTAAACTATGCAATATTTATAATGTTGAAATGAAATAAACCTTTGCTCAGTTTACATCGATTTTAATAAAATGTTAAATATAATATAAATATTTCATTCACACCCTCCATTAGATGGACATGCAATTATTGCTTCAGTTATATTCTAAAATGAAACACTCAACAAGAATTTATTATCAATACATTCCATTAGATAATTTTACATTTTACAGTATCGAATCACATTATATAAAATATACCATAAGTTTTTATTGGAAATTTGCAGACTTACAATTACTGATATTATTCATCTAATTAAATCTCCAATCAATCGATTATAAAAATGGATTTTATAACAATTAAACTACATATGATGAAAATTGGCAGTTATCCAAGCCAAAGATAATATTCAGTTCTCTACTAGTTAATAAAATTTATGATCTCCACTTCAAAGAGATTTAAGAAGGTAATTAAGACAGATCAATTTGACTAATGATAAAATACAAATCTATTAAAATTTTTATAACCGGACAAAATAAGCAAATAAATAATCAACTCTAAACTAATGAAATTATTTCTACTAGTAATATTAACTTAGATAAGTAAACAAATATTTAAATGCAGTAACCCATATAAAATTTATATGTAATCGGATTCAAAAAATGATGAATAAAAATATACTTATATCTAATTCTATTTCACTTAACAAGATGGGTTTGATCTTGGATCAAACTTCAAGTACCAAAATTATCTTGTGCATTCAAAAAAATAATTAGACAGATTCATCGGATTTGAAATCAATTCTAAATTTATTGGTTTATAATAAAAATGTATAACAGTTATAATAAAAATATAACATAACAAACAATCGAGGTTTGCAATAGACTAAAATCAATAAAAATAACAATAAAATCCAAAAAATATATTGCATAACAGTAATACTATATGAAATGGAAGGAAAGATTTTAAATATCTGCCTGAGATTTTAAATAGAATGTATAATAATAAAAAATGTGATCAAATAAATATTGATTTCTATTTATTCAATAATGTAATTTCTCAATAATTAAACAAATATAAAAAAGAAAATCTCTAATATTCAACCCCTTTTCTATCCGAATTTCTAAATTAAATCTTGAACATTAAAAAAAAATTAAATATTTGTAAACATCAGGTTGTATTAACTTATATCATCAGATAAGAGCTTAAATAATAAGAATAAAATGAACCTCTCTTACCTTTTCATTGCATGAATTCAATCATATATATATATATTATCATCATCATCAACCATTATCAATCCACTGCAGGATGAAGGTCTCTATTTACCTACGTTTAAGTAAAAGTTTCACCCACTATCCACTGATTCATCATAGCTTCTGGTTCTTGTTTCCAATCCTTAGGTGTAAAGATGATTTTTCTTTAAATAGAGAATGTGAACATGAGTGATAAATATCATGAATTCAAATCCAAGTTCTTTCATGTTTAAATTCTGATATTTTCTTTTAAGCATATAAATGTATCTAAGCTTTAAAAAGAAGCAGATACTTATTTGATGTAAAATTACACATCACTGGCTTTAATTTTTCTTTTTCATTGACAACAATGTGCAAAGAGAATTCTTTTAATAACACAATCCAGTTATAATCAAATGAAAAATAAATACTAGCCTTTTTCTTTATTCTTTGAATTATGAAAGTGAAGTTTAAATTGCCTAATATCATGCATAAGTTGAGTTAATCGATCTTGTAAAATTCCTTGATCTAAAATATGACATCCATAGACATATAATGGGATTTATATCCACCACAAATAAATAAATGCAATTCTGGATTTTTAAACATGGAATATCTTTATATAGCTGACCTGCAATACAATGCATTTTGATGGGTTTTTTTTCTTTCACATTCATGCCATTCTCCCTAGAATTTCATCAGCAAGCTTCCCCCATTGAATGAGCAGATAGTTAAATTTTTTATTCTCCCATGGTTTTATAAATTAATCACTTAAACAATAAAATTTAATAAATTTTTAAAGACAGATTTCCATTGTAGGCAATGACAAAATTACAATAACTCAAATTATGGTGTCTCTTCTGTTTATACGATACTCTTTATGGTGTTATTGTTGTCACAACTATTGAATATTGCTCAAATTTGACTCAATGGTGTAAGAAATTGTTCAAGAAAATTTGCTTCCAATTAATAAGTGAAATGAAGATTTTAAAATAATTAGATACAGTAAAAATAAAATACTGTTTTATAAGTTATTTTTCATTTTAAACCCAAATAAAGAATTCATATTATTTATAAAGCACAAACAGTATTTGAAATTAAATTGATCGCTATTAAGAACATCTGATTGGCTGTTAGATAGTAATAAGTGTGAGAGGTTTGCAGTCTCTCAATTTAATTATAATTCTAATACATTTTAATGGATATAAATATTTTACATATGTTTTTTTAATAATATTTTTATGAATAATATATATGAAACATAAAACATTTAATTTTATATATGCGGCTATGGTGATTGTAATATCAGAAATTAAAATGTGTAATACTTAATAATAATATCAATTCTTTCCAAGTAAGTTTTTATTATTCACTTAACTATTTCCAAAATCTATTTATTTATTCACTTTTTTTTTTTTTGAGGTTGATTGCAATGGATTTAAAAATGGATGCTAAATGTTAATAATAAATAAGAATGTTGTTTGAGTAGTATAGTTGCCATAGTTACCTGGTTAATATTAATACTTCAACACCTCCATTATCCATAGATCAAGTGAAATAAAAAGTAAACACGACCAATAAACTTCTTTATTTTATTTTTTTTAAATACTGTGACATACACCAATCTGGTTATTTACAATATATATATATATAATCTTTCTAATTTAGGTGATATTTTTAATGCAATGAACCAAAGTGTCAAAAAGTTGTAATGCAATAAATAAAAATGAATCACTTCCATTCATTTTCGGATATATATGTGACTTTTTAAACAAAGTTTAATTCCAATGAACATCAATGGAAATGTTCATGAAGCCATACCCAGATCAGCTTTTAATCAATTTACATAGAGATATTTAGCTTAGTGATATTATATTTTGTTTAGATTGTCATATAACAACTTAAGAATGACTGAATGTGGTTATTTTTTTATTTATTGTGTCAGAACATTGATAAGGAAAAGTGCTACACTAAATATATCATAACATACTTCAATTAAAAGTTTATTTCTTGATTTTATACTGAATGATAGTTTAAGATTGATTACAAGATTAGAGAAGAGTGTTACAAATCTAAAAAAATTTGATAATACATACATAGACAGAAAGAGAATACTTGCCAATAGCTTATTATAGAGCAAAAACCTCTTCGTTAGCTTTTCAAACTCATTATTTGCCAATTTTTGGATAGTAAGGATTCAAGTGTTTTTTCCATCTTTGTTTCATTTATTGCTAAATTTAGCTAGATATCAATTTACTGGTTAATATTATATGGCTATCAAGATGGGCTGCAAGAAAATTAGATTAAAAAAATTCTAGACCTGATTATTTTTTGGAAATAATTTTCAAGTTATCTAGCTTAGATTTGAATCTTGAATAATAGACATGGCAAAAGATGTTTGAAAATATTTACTGATGAACATAACACTTGATTCTTTAGCTTACAGAATATGTGGTAAAATAAAAAATAGCTCTTTAATCCAATGCCATATATAAGAAGAATGAGTAATCAAGGATTATCAAATAGATGTAGATTTAAATCCTATTTCTAGACTGAATCCTGCCTTTTGTCTTTAACCAATGAAGACTTGAAATTAAAATCTATACAGCTGTTGAGGCAAGTTTTTAAACTTGAAAGGCTTTTTAAATTTCAGACTTTTGAATTTGAATAATAAATTGGAGTTATAAGTTTTGCTAGATCCATAACTGTAATACATCTGGCTTTGAATTCCAAGCCACTTATTGATAAGATTCTTATGTGGATTTATTTTATTTTATCAAAGTTTTATTGAGTAATATTTTATTGTCTCTCATTTTCTTTTTATTGAGAGAACAAATGATATAATATAGTATTATCCTTTCTTATTCTTTTTTTAACATGTGAACACCAAAAAATTCCATAAGAAACAATTTCTAATCCAGATAGCAGCAACCAAAATTTTTACTACCATATAGTAATGGAACAGTATTCACATTTTTAACATTTAAATTCTATTAATAAAAATATATTCAATTCAAGTTACAAATAAATGGTATTCAAACTTCAGAAGATAAAAACAAAAATCTTATTAGAAAGAAAGATAAAAAATAAATATTAAAAATGAATTTTGCAATGCCTGGACAAACTAATCTGAGAGCCATAAATTCATCCATGTATTACCCAATGTCAAAAATTGCTACATAAAAAATGTATAAAGAGATGTTATATAGATCATACTTATCAGTAACTTAAAATACAGTTTAAGGCTCATCTCAAATTAAGATGCCCTTTTTGGATGTTCAACCAAGAATTCACAACAGAGAATTATAACATGAAAATGGACTTATGAGGTTCCAAACATTTTCTCTCAGACTTGATAATTAAACCAACTGGATTTGATTTTCTAAAGGATACCAGAATCTCATCAACAGATTTAGGACATTCCATAATCATTGTGCTCATTTGGTTTATAATTAGAGTTTAATTGCCACTGAATTATGTAGATATGACTAAATACAAATCATGAGACCATAGCTATGTCTATCAAATTTATGAATGTAGGGACAGAATTGTCAAAATTCTAATATAACCTCTAATTAATTTTATTCTATTAATCTTTTGGTTGGAAGATTTACAGATTCATTTGCAATATTTTGTTAATACTTTAGCTATTTAAAAGAGCTTATAGCTAAACAAATGTCTGTTTATTTGACAACTTTTAATGCTACTTTTTTATGTTTTCTTCAGCAAACTTTATTTTTTGAAAGACTCCAATATATTTGTTCTTCAGTATATTATTCAATGAAAAAATTCAATATTGTAATTTTTACAATGTATTTGATATATAGTCACAACACAAAATACTTTTTAAAAAATTTTATTGCAATTCATGTGTTTTGTATGTTCGTTCCAATGAAATAATAGCATCATATCTAGCAATCTAAAAACCATATCAATTAGTTATATGTTCTTTTTGGAATATCATTAAATAAAATATTTTCAGGACCTTATGATACATTGATTCAGGTTCATATCCCATCAACATGCAATTCATTTACAATATATAAAGCTTTCTACATTATAAAATCTTTTAAATATGACAGTGTGTGTCTATTTAAAAAAGATGACTTTATTATATAAATTCTATCAATAAATCAACTTCTTATTGCAAAATCTTTGCATAAATTATCAAAAAAAAGTTAATTATGTGAATAAAGTTGTCAAGCATTGTTAGCTGAGAGATTATCGCAGCCGCCTTGCAAGCAAGTAGTTGGTTGCAGACAGTTGTGGGTTCGTGTCCCAGCCAATGCTATGACATATGAAAGGAATTATGTGAATAAAGTTGTACTTCATTATAACAACCAGAATAATGACATTAGATACATAATTTGGAAAACGTATTGTTGATTGACATTCAGAAAATTAATGTTCTTATAAAAATGTAAATAATTTATAATAATATAGATTCATATTTTTATTGTTGTTGTTGTTACTGTTATTTTAATTCATAAAGTAGATGTTTAGTTGTTTGTCTTTAGAAAAAAATTGATCATATGAATAACATTTTTTCAGAATAGCCTATCATCTATTTGATTTTTCAGTTTATTCCAGGTCACGTTCATAATTATGATGATGGAGTTCATTCACCTGTCAGCTGATACATTCAGCCCCCAGTAGCCCTTCCAGAAGCATTATGCACATTTCTTATAAATTAGATCGTCTACATACAAAACAAGAGTACTTCATTATGGCCATATGGTTCAAGCAAAAATTCAGGTCAAATCATTAACTATCTATTTGTTTTATTAGCCATGTCGGCTATGAAATATTCAAAAGACTTTACCAGCATCCATTCATTATTCAAAACCAATTAATATTTTTCCTATCTTTTTTCATTATCTAACCTTTAACAATGATAAATTGATAAGAAACTGCCTAAATAAAAATAATAAATAATATATGTATATGATGTTTACTTACAATACAGTTTTGGTCTAAAAATAAAGTGTAAAAAAATGTATATGTAATATTATATTTTTAAAAAAATCATTGAAGTTAAAGCAAATACCACGTGATCAAAATAAATTGATCAGAAAATTTTTACATTCTTTTTTTTCCCCTTGTAATTTTGCTATTTTAATACAAAGAATCTATAAACAAATCTTTCAAATATCTAAAATAAAAAAAATATTAAATCTGACAAATTTTATAAAATATTTGATATAAAAGAAAAATAATAAAACAAAAAAGTAAGAATAAGATTTCATGTTTCACGTAATTGTATTAAGAAAAAAAAACAAATATACAATATATAGCCGCAATTCGTAAACGAAAATGGCAAATCCAAGGGGGAGGGAGAAGGAAACTTGGCGTGAAATGAGTTTTGCAATGACTATGCAACCTAATCTGTGAACCACAAATTCGTTTACATATAGAACATGCTAGTCTATTCCTCTGTTGTTTTTTTATACAATTGTTATCAATAGAAAATGTTTCTTTCTGGAATAATTTAACATTATCTAATTATAGTTCTCTCCCATGTCTTTCCAATAGAAATAATTAATATTGCCCTTTTTTAGAATGTCTTTGAAATAATCCTTATAATATAAATTGGATCTACCTCTCCCATGAAAACCATACTTAAATTTACCATAAAACATTCTTTTCAGAAATTGGGCATTGATTGTTCACATTGCATATCCAATCCAATGAAGATATGATTTTATAATAGTGGATTCTATAGTAACTCATTCAAAAAGTTGATAAACCTATAGATTTTACAATTTTGTCATTATATTTATCAAATTTTATAGAATTTGCATAAAACTTTTCTAATGCTTTTATATTGTGTTGATATATTCAAGTCTTAATTCCTTACAAAAAATTAGGTAACATAGTAGCTCTATATACATCCAACTTAATTGCAGTAATTATTTCCCTGTGAAAAAATATAGTCTTTTCACTTGTTAAAAGCAGAAGCAACACATTATGTTGGCTTTCAATATCTAAGTCCACCTTTATATTATAAAACTAAACATCACATAATCACCATTCTTTATGCTTACACAACCTGTTTACACAGAGGCAAAACTCTCCATACAGTAGCAACACTCAGTATAAGCCAGAGTAATCAATAGATACTGGAAGGTTTGTACATAAAATCCCTACCTAGTGCCTACTCATTCAATATCCCCAGACTTGCACTGAATGGTGCTACTGTATGGAGCGTTTGGCTCTGTGTATTATAAAACTACAAGGTCTTCAAACTGGTTTACATTCTCAAGTTGATAATCATTCAAATTGAAAATTGCTGAAGATTTTTCTTTTGCCACTGGCTGATAAAGAATTTT
This sequence comes from Epiperipatus broadwayi, assembly GCA_028023455.1. Lineage (NCBI taxonomy): Eukaryota > Metazoa > Onychophora > Udeonychophora > Euonychophora > Peripatidae > Epiperipatus > Epiperipatus broadwayi. The sequence goes on from JAQFVV010000060.1 coordinate 296,135, forward strand.
AGTTTTGGGAACATTAATTAATAAACCAAGATCATTATAATTTGCATTCAAAACATTAAGAACATTTTGTCTCTTCTTTTGAACTTGCAAAAATAGTATAATCATCAGTACATTGTAAATTCAGATTTCACAAAGATGAAGTTCTTGTTTTGTTTTTTTTTATAATTAAATCAAATAAATTAAAAATTCAACCATCAGACCTGTATCATATCTTGATTCCTGTATGTTTAAAGCACATATAAATAATTCCAATGACCACTGTCATAAAAATTGAAAATAGTGGTGGAGCAAATACACTTAACACTAGTTTTCTTTTCAAATGCATCAGATTTACTATCTATAGTAATAACACTGTCTCACATCCCTTTGTATAGAATCTCTATAATATGAATAAATTTTAGTGGTCAATCAAATAATTATAATTAATCTGTAAACCATTTTTAACTAAATCAAATGCCTTACTAAATCAATAAAACAATATATAAATCACTCTTTTTTTCTAATATTTTTTTCATTTTATAATAAAAACTATGTTTTAGTTCTTAATTCTCTAAAACCACACTATGTCTAAAAACAATTTATTCAACAAAATCTTTAAATGTAGTGGATAATAATGATATTCTATGATAATTACTGCAACTACTCTATTTGCTTTATTTTAATATTTTGGAACAATAGAAGCATCTTTAAGATTAGGTGCTACAGTTTCATGGGTATATATATATTCCTAAAAAATCCATATATTCTTTAAAAAATTATAATATTTTTGAAACTACCATATACTATATTTTAAAACCTAAATATTATAAGAACCTCACCTCTTCATTTAAATTATAAGATTTTTATTTTATTAAACTATATTTTTACCAAAGTATATAGTAATAATATATATATATATCATTAAAGTCATCATCTCAATTATTTATCATTATTCAAAAGATACAAAATACTTTTCTATTTCAAAATAGACAATCTATTCTCACCCACATATTCTTTCACATTAAAAATCTAAGAATGATCAATCAATAATTTCCATATTTATTTTAATTTTAACCACTAATCTTTTAACTTTCTATCATCATTAACTTCTGACACAATTCTCAATATTTCCACAAATTTTACATTTAATTGATTATTCTCATAGAAGAATCTACATTTTTCCTTTAATCAAATTTTGAATAATAATATCATCAAAAACAATAATCTTTTTACAATAACCTAAAAATAAATTTATTTACATTCATAACAATTTCTTAAGAGAATTTCATCTTCAGTAAATAACAATCCTTGAAGTACAAATTTTATTTTCCACTTTCATTTATATATTTCTGAATTTAGTTTATAATTGATTTTTTAAAAATATATAGTTCCTGATTTAATGTCAGATCAATTTGAGTTGGCTTTGAAATATGTGGTGTATTGTTAATCTTTTGAATTTAATAAGTGAGAAGTAAATCATTGCAGGATTACTATAGTGTATAAGTAATTCTATTAAAGAAGTCCATAATGAATAAAAACTAATCCAGAAATTAATAGTTTTTATGCTTACTCATATGCCTCAAGAGTAGAGTGAAAACAAGAGTTTAGTGCAGTCAAATACAGAGTAAATGTAAAATAATAAAATATTTAATACTTATGTTTACTGTATTATACAGTATTTTTTAATCTTTTTATTAAATTAATGGAACATTTCAAAGCACCCATAAGATAAAGGTAATCATAGATTCAGCACCCATAGAATACAACATTTCACCAACAATAGAAAAGCTACACCACTTTTTATTAATTTTGAATTTTATAGTGAAGTCATTTGTCTTTATATGACTAATTCAACAGTAGCCTGAAAAAATGTTTAGTCCAAAACAGCTTAGACCTGAACCTCAGACCACAAACATGAGAGGCAGAAGCATTAACTCCTACACCATGTGCATTGCAAGTCAGATGCACTTGTTTACAATTTTAGTGATTAAACTTACATTTATATAACAAGAAACATCAAATTTTCATTTTATCTTGTAATAAATTGACTATTATACTTTTTTAAAAAAATATAATAATTCAGAGCTTCTTAAACTGATGGCTGTGGGCCCCAAGAGACTGTGGATTTTATCAAGGGGAAGGCCTAAAAATAAATGTCAATTTTTTTAATTTAGAAATGGATAATTAAATTTATTTTTGTATACAGATATATTTTTTAAAATTTAATGTGAAATTTTACGTATAATGCTATGTAGCATGGCCTAACAATCATTCTATTTATTTTACAATTCATATATGTCAGCACTGTAACAACTGGAGAATACTCTCTTATTGGTGCAAGCTACTATAGATTTGTCTGTGTTTAATAATTTTCATTAAAAATTTAACTTTGATATGGATAAGTGACTAATAAAAATACAATATACTTGTAAAAGTCAGCCATAAAAAAAATTATTTAAATAAAGTAAATATATGTTTCATAAAATTGTATAATAACAGCTTGAGTCTCTATAAAGAATTTTTTATTTCAGGAGGACACGAATGCTTGTAAACCAAATGAGCTTTTATATCAATAAGCTTGAGAATCACTGTAATGATATATTCCTGATAATAATTATGAATACTTCACTTGATAGTAGAATAAGTTTTACTAAAACTGTAAATTGATTGTAAATCATAATACTTAACTATAAAATATTTTTGTATTGAAATGCTTTGTATTAAACTTAATATATTTATCAAAAGATGATAATTGTTATCGGCAGTGTGTAAGAGGCATGGAATTTGTAAATTAAATAGAAAATGATAATAAAATTATTTGAGTGGAAATTATAATTTGAACAAATTTAATTTGGTTAGGAGGTGAGGGGTATGAAGTTTTTATTCATTTGTTTGAAGTATGTAAATGCTAAAAAATAGGTTTTGAGCATATTTAATTAATTGCACACATGTATAAAAGGGGGGTGATTAGTAAGATCATACACTTATAGTTCAGAAGAAATGTTACATTGTTTTTAACCTGTTTAGATATAGTTTTCATAATAATTGAGTCTTTATTGTATAATTAATATTTCACACCTTCAATTTGAATAAAGTTTATGAAAAATAAAAATGTTTTTCTGGGGTTCCCCTCTTTTCTTCCAAAGAGTAAGCTTGTGGTTTAAGACCTGTAGAGATCCCTACTATTGCATTTTTATATGCATGTGCTTGAGGCTACAGCCTTAATGAATATTACTTAATCATTATTAAAAACATCTTTAAAAGTAATAGAGATAAAAAAGTTTTTTTTTATTAAATACTTGCATTGACTGTGCACTATTTCTTCAACTACAATTGGTGTTTTTAGATTTAATTTAAAATAAATGCATGGATGTGGAGAGGGAAGGTCAAGAAATTAATTAAGTCAATCCTTTGTTAAATTTTAAACAATTTTAAATAGAAAACTTTATACACATACTAAATATGATATATACATTAAAAGTTTAAAATGATTTAAAATGTCATTAAACTGAAGGGGGTGGAATTATTGCCTTTTCATGATCATTATTTAAAACAACTTAAAGTTTTAGAATAATTGTTAACTGCTGATATGTCAAGTTATAGAATATTTTTCCTATTTTCTCAGCCTTCTGATATATATCTATCGAATTAATAGACATACTGAAAAGATAAGTATTAAACTGAATTAGGGTAATATAACTTAGTTATATATCAGTTTTCAAGCAATTTTATTGAAATTAAATATATTAATCATCAATTTTAAATTTTCATTCTAACTTTAAAAAGATCAAAAATTAACAAACAAATCAATTTTCCAAAATCAATTAAAGCATTTAATAATAAATATATTAAAGAATAAAATTATTTTGAGAAACTGAGAACAAAGCTTACCTGTCTGCCTTGCCATATAATTATAAAAACAAAATATATTTTATATTTCTTGTAACTACTATTTTATATGCTTACACAAGTTGTGCTTTTGCTTATGCAAGCATAGGAAATAATAATTGTATGATGGTTTGTTGGTTTAATACCAATCCTGTTTAAAGGAAGATAGTAATATATGGTTATTAAAAAACCAAAGACAGCAAAATGAATAGATACTAAATTGGGTTCAAATCTGTATGGCTATACAAGCAAATTATCTTGGATTGAAAATGTTATGTTATTTTGAAGTTGTAGATTTATATTTAACTGAAAAGGTAAAAAGGTACTGCTAGAGGATTGCACTAGGTCCAAATATCTAGATGTAATGGTCTCAGATCCATACCTCCTCACTGATGAAAAGCACAAGTTAGAAACTAGTCTGAGGATATTGGATAAGTAGGTACTAGATAGGGATTTTTATGCATAAACTTTCTGGCATTTATTGATTACTATGGCTTGTACTAGGTGGTGTTACCATATGAAAAATTTGCTACTGTTTTATATCTTTCAAGACAGTATTTAAATTAGCACTTATGCTTTGGAAATTTCTTTTTAGTATCTAGGAACTAAAATTAAATTCAGTAAATTAGAACAATTCAATATAGAACTGTAAAAAAACTAATCTAGAAACTCGTACAATGCACTCTATAGACTACAGAATTACAACACTCTCAGTGCTGCTGAATACCATTTCAGAGAGTCATTTCTTTTTTTTAATGAAGTTTAAACTCTATAACTGAATTAAAATAATATAATAATATCTACTGTTATAATGTTTCTTAATAATCATTAATATATTTAACTGAAAATGGTGCCCATCATTAAATTAATGTAAGATGTAATGCAATTCTAAAATGACATATTTGTAGTATACAATAAATAATTGCTGAATAATAATGAAAACATGGAAAGGAGTTTATGACATTGCCAAACTAAAATGTTCACTCAAAATGTATCTGAAGTCTTTTGCTTTATTTTTTCCAATGTCTCTATTCATTTTTTTAAAGTAGCAGGTTGTTGAAATATTTTTATAAAAGAATTTTAATTTGATTGTATAGTTAATTGTTGACATTAAAGCACAGCAGTCCATACAATTAACCAAACTGGAAAGTTTTGCTCTCAGTTGAGAATCAATTTAGATACTTTTAACTCTGTGTCCATCTATATATCATGGCTCTAAACTGAATATGACTTAAAGAAGATTGGACTTATTATTGCAAGAGTAATAAATTTGAAAACAAATATAAGCAAAAAAAATATTTGTAAAATAAAAATAAAAAGTAGTGCTTGGTGTTACTTTTAATAGACAGTATATTATAACAGGATCAAATAACCACTAATTGCAGTATTAAGAGGTATTAAAACCAAGATGGCATGACACTGGATTATATACTGTTTTTCAATAACAAATTCTAGTATTCCAGTACTGTCATTTATTGTAAGTTTGAATTATTAAAAGATGATCATTGGTAGGACTTAATAAATTCCTATCCATTGCTATCTTATTCACGTCCCCAGATTCACTTTATGGTCTTTATCGGTGAGGAATTTTGGATCTGTATCTGACACACTAGAGATAGTAGAAATCTTCCAGTCAAAATTATCTATCATCTATTGATTATTCATGTTACAATAGTTGACAGAATCTGGAATGTTGGAATTTTTACTGAGAGATCTAAGAAAGATGCAATTTAATGATTATTTATATATAAGTAGAAGAAATTAATAAAACACTTTCAATGAAGCAGAAAAAATAATGAAACAGAGTGGTGGTCTAAACATGACTGAGAATAGAAAACAGTTTTCCATACCATTTATGGCGAGTAATACCTTCAATTCAAAACATACATAAAAGCAATATATTAGTTAGATAAAAAAAAAAGAAAATTGATTATTAGTTGTAAATTCATCTTTTATTCTAAATAAAAATTTAATATATTTAGGGTCGTAAATAATCATGCCTACACATATTTTCTAAATTGCCTTAAATATCTGGACACTTTGGAGAAAAAAAACATTTTTAAATGATTTTCAAAGATTTCAAATATAGGTTTCAACTTTCAACAACTTCAAGCTTCTTAAGAAATTGATTATGTTAAAATGTACGACTTTATAATATTAATAAAGTGACTGGGTGCATTTTAAATACTCCATTTATTAAATTGTATTGTCACAGTTCACAATTTAACACTTGACTATCATATAACATTTTTAATCTTAGTTTAACAATTGGTTAATAGAAGGCATTTAAAATGCACTTATTTGTAATAATAGTATAAGATTATAGCTCTGTAAGTATTAATTTCATAATTGGTAACATCATTAATAATATAGCTCATTTGTAAAAATAAACCCATTGTATTCCTTTTTTTTGAATGGAAGAACTTTATTCACAACCAAACCCTGCTACTTATTATCAGAATTAAATATTATTTAATTAAATAATTGATAATAAATTCTGAAGATTAGTAAATACAGAACTTGACTGAAATGTTATAGGAGTTATGAATGATATTCTTTCATTCAAACGAAAAATTAATTCTGTGGCTTAATAATTGACTATAGAGATTTTATAAACAATGGTCTTTTTTGTAGTGTATATATGCTGATATAAAATATAGAAAAACTTTCCATCCTTGATTTCTGCCAATAGAAAAAGCTCCAACTTCTTGGCCAACATTTTTAACGCTTTTAAATTGTATGGACAAGCCAACATATTTTTGTATTTCATAATTTCCAGATAGCAGAAACAGCTACTCAGAAACAACTATAATCATTCTAACACCAAGAAAAAAACAAAAGGACAAATAATAGTAATACGTTAGAGATGAGTTTTATAATGACCATACAAATATTCATTAAATCAGTCACAAACTCTTCATCTAGTAGTACCACCTGGTGCAAGCCATAATAATCAATGTATCCAAGAAGATTTGTGCATAAAATCTCTATTTTGTGCCTATTCATTCAATATCCCTGTATTAGTTTTTTCTATGTGGCCTTCATCTGAATGCACTGCATCTAGACTTTAGGAAATGGTGGTTATGTGATGTTTAATGCTTTTCATTCATTAACTACAAATACATCCACATATTGAACATAGGGGTTCATTATTCTGTGTATTTAGTATTTTCCAATGCTACCTTATAATTTCTTTCACTGAAAACTTTTTCTTCTGAAATATTTCAATGTCATGTATCACTGTCTCTCTATTATATTCTATCCTTAACAAAATCTTTCCAAGGAAAGGAATCAATATTCCTAAATATCTAAAAAAAATTTAAAAAATTGTTTTTGTAAACAAAAAGCAAAAAAAAAAAAAACCTGACATCATTAAAAATTAAGCCTCCATTTTAAAATTCTATTCAAGAGATCAAATATTTTTAAAAGATTTAGATGTCCCTCATAAAAACTATAATTTCCAGATTTTACTAAAAAATGCAAAATTAAAAATTTGCTTTATATAATAATACCAATAATGTCAAATTGCAAGGTCACTGTTTACTAATAACAACTGCACTTGTAAATTACACTTTAATTAAGTATAATAAATGTTTGTCTTAAAATTTAATTATAGTTTTAATAAAATTGCTAAATTGAACAAACTATAAAATGAAATGTATATATTCCTTGTATGCATATAGCTTAAAACTACTCTTTATTTCTGTAAGTAATTACTCTAACTAAATTAAAATGTTATTAAATTGAAAGAAAAAAATCTTTATACTGGCCTCTCATAAGCATAATTTAAAACAAATCAAAGTTCTAAGAATAATTGTTGATAGTGAAACATAAAATTAATGAATATTTTTAATATTTATCTGCCCTCTCTTCCATATCTTGACTAATTAGTTTGTTAAAAAGATAAATGTTCCAAATGGATTGTGCTGGTACCATGTATTAAACCTCAATTGAAAAATTTTACTCTAACTTGAAAAAATTCAAAACTTAACAATTAAACAAACAAACTGATTTTCCAACTTCAATAAAAGCACTTAAAAATTTAAAAAAAAAAAAAAAATTAGCAAAAGTTATAATTACTAATTATTGTGTTTGTAAAGAATGTTATTTATTCAGGAAGAGAAATTTTATGTGTTTTTAAATGCTTTTATTTAATATACAATCTCTATTTGTTAGAATAAAATTTTAAAATTGAGCTTTAATAGATTTAAATTCAGTAGAGTTGGTTTATATTTAGTACAATAGAATGAAATATTTGGTGAAGCAATATGCCACTATAATATACTAGATAGGTGAGTTAGATTCTTAAAAGTAAACTAAATAGCAGGAAAATTTTGAATATTTTGATATCAGATTTGAAAGATATTTTTATAACTTCAATATATCTTAAGTAAGGCCTGTGAGAGGATGGTGGAGAGATTTTTCTGCTTTCACTTAAAAACTTGTGTGAAGTTATAACATTTAAAATTGACATTTAATAGATTTAAATTCAATATAATTTGTTGAAATTTAATACATTTTTTCTAAATTACTGTAAAAGTAATAAGTCATTATTAATATTTTAAATAGGTGACCTAGTTTTTTAGATCTGAATCAGTGGATGGAGAAAATTTTGAATATTTTGTTTTTAAACTTAAAAGTCATTCTGTAACATAAATATGTTTTACATAATGCATGTAATTTTTTTGATCTCAATGAAAAACTTATTTAAGTCAGAATAAAATAAAGTTAGTATATAATGTACTTTTGTTAAGCTTTTTTTTTTAAAAAAAATTAAATAAAAAGAAAAAAAATCTAACATTTTTCAACAGAAAGAATATCTTCATATTTTAAGTTACTTAATACTTTATTGATACTAAATATGATAAATACATAAGGAATATAAATATTAACTTGTTGCAGAAATATCTAGTGATATATAAAAACTAAGTGCCAAATTGATTTAAAGTAAAATCATACAAATTAAATGAAATTTGTTTACAATATAATTTTGGTAAGCATTTTTAAAAAGTAAAAATTCCATTCAAAAGCAAAAATATCAAACACTTTTTACTTTAATGAATATTTTTATAATTTAAGTCACTTAATGACTTATCATAAACAAATATACTTATGTGCATATACTAAATGTAAGGTATACATATGGGTATACATATTAACTTATTGCACAAATATCTAATGACGCATATATATAAACTATACATGTCAAATTGATTTAAAATACAATATTGTTTTATATTTTTATTTACTATACCAATAATAAAAAGTTAAAAATAAAGAGATTAAAATTTTTATATTAACTGCTTTTATTTGCCATGCATTAAAATGCCAAAAAATAATTATTTATTCAGCCACAACTTAAAAAGGTTTGGAGGATCTAGAAATTAAGTCTATCCCTATTTTTTATAACATTGGATTGGCTTAATTAATTTCTGGATAGCCCCCTTCTATGCTTTTATTTCAAGTTAAATCTTGTGGTTGAAGAATTGATTTTTTTTGCCTTTTAATTCATAGTTAATAAAAGCATTTAATATAAAAAAGTTATCTCTATTTATATTTTCCACTGAAATTCTTCATGTATCAAATAAACATTAATTCCTATTACTCCACAAAGGCTTCATATTTTAATTTTTTTATTAAATTACCCAACAAATCATTTTCTGTGTTTCAACTATTTTGTCCATATTTTGGAGATCTTGATCACTGGAAACAATTTTATTAGCATTCAGAAGAATCCTGCCCAGTTGATGTTGCATTATAGGTGTTTAAGTTGTCTACAGTAATCCACTTACATATTTTACTGCTTAAAGATTTCTGAATTAATTTCCAATTGAGCAAAGTAAAAAATAAAAAAAGAAACATTTCTATTGGCTCAGTTAGATGGAACTGTTATATGCAGCTTACAATTTTAATATATTTTAAAGTATCTTTTATAATACCTTTTGCCTAAACAACTATGCTGCAAATAATTTTTTCTTCATTTTCCACAATCTGTCTCATTGAAAATAAAGGCTAAATTATCAATTTGAAGCCAAGTGTCAAATTAGGCTTTGAGTCAGTAATCTTAAATTCCTAAGTCCATTGTCTTACTACTACACTAAACTACACTGGACAAGTTAATTATTATCCATAGATGTCGAAGCTATTGGAATGTATTTCAAAATTAAAAATTGAAGTATCCAGTGGTCATGATGTAATTATTTTAGCCGATGATTATGGCCACTCATTTTAATCAAGTGAAGATGGATTGTAGTAATAGACATCTCATAAGTTATCTCAAACTTTGTAAAAATAAAATAAATAAATTGCAGATACTCAAAATGTAGATATCATGAAAATTCCTTTTTCTGTAATGTTATTTAGTTGACATATGGGATGAATAAGCAGGTTATTTATGAATTTGACATATATGAATCTGAACTGGAAGACTAATTGCTTTAATCATTACTAGAATATGGAGGTTTTGCAGCACTTTGTAGCTTGCTCATTATATGGCAGAGACCTCTTCAGTAGACAATGTTAAAGACCAGCAAAAAAAAGGCAACATTCACAAAGTTTATGAATGGCAAGATAGTAAAAGTTTGAGAATTTTTCCTATAATTATTTCACATTTTAGTAAAGTTGAGATAGATACCTATTTATCAACCAATATTGGATTAAGTTAGTTAAGAAGAGCTATTTAAAAGAAAAGTCCTAATCGTGATTACTATTTTAAAAAGTTTCCAATATTTACCCAATCTGGATTGAAACTCATATCACAGGAATACATACAATATCATGACAAGATTTTTCATATAATAACATAATATTACAAATTACATTTTTTCTAAATTCCTAATCTATTTGAATATTGAAATATTTATAATTATTATCCATATAGTATTGTGTTCATCTTGGAGACGGGAAATATATCGTCTTTTTCTTAAATAATTATGGGATTAAAATCTTTCACACCTTAAAATAAACAATGTCTGATTTTTTCCTTACATATATAAAAATCTGTTTGCTATTAGTTTAGTGATTGAATAATGAAGTTTTGATTGTATCCCAGTTGAGACAAAAAAGCTTGAGGAATATATTTTTTTAGTAGATGATATTAGTAAAAGTACTAATACAGTCTACGTCATTCTTCATGTTTCGATTTGGAAAATGAAAATAATTAAATGATTAGTTGTTTAAGAAATCACATAATATTCGAGCATCGAAATAACAGATTGAACTTCGATCAAGACCTTTATTAAAGTTTTTTTGATCTCCAATTCAAAATGTAATAGTGCCTATTTAAATGCTTGTAGCAGCTGTAAAATAAAGGCTTTATTTGAAATATTTAATTATACCTTTTGAGCTAATAAAGATTAAATATTATTATTTCTTATATTAATGCGTAAAATAATATTTAATTTACTCCATATTCAAATTTCATATCTAAACATTTATTTTTTAAATATTTGACTTTTTATTTTTATAAAATAAAATAAATACTTTTAATTATAAATAATAATTTATTTCCAAAATTTATTACTAGATGGCAGCACAATATAAACAAGTTAGGCTTTTTTTAAAAAAAAAAAAAATCTGGAAAATTAATTATCGGAATGAAAATTTTCAGATAAATTATAAAATAATAATAACTTCGTTAACGCAAAATTGTAAAATCTATAACCATTTATTATATTCTATGTGTTCATGAGTGTGTAACGGCCTATGTAGTGTACAGGCGATAACTTTTACAATGCAATTTGATTTTTTATAAGATAGCTAAAGATTTTCAAAAAAGGTAGAGATTTTTTTTAGATAGCCAGTTTATCCAGATATCTAATTATTGGTCAGTAAATGAGATATCTTGATGCTTTTTAGTAGAGAATAAACCAAGAAGAAAAGGACATAAAAACCTTCACCATCTAGCATTTGGCTTTACTTCATTTCATTTCTATAGAAAAATTCTGAAAAAAATCTTTGCCTTGCAAAGGGTTATTTAAAGCTATTTACTTTTTACCTTCATAGTATGTTATTTTAAGGCAATAATTTGATCAATATATTATTCTTTATCGTTCATATAATTATTTGCAAAAAGTAGGTCTACACATCAAACCAGACCATTCTCCATGTCTTCCTATTTTTGGTTCTTTGCTTTAAATGCTCATAGACGCTATTCTGCTTTAAATCATCAATCAACCTTCTACTACTTCATTATTATTTTATATCTCTTTGCACTTCTTTCAAAATTTAAGTATATATTTAAGTACAAGTGTGTTATCTGATTAATATTTATGCATATCATGACATGAAAATATCAATAGTAAATTTTCTCATTTTTGTAACTGAATTTTCTCTGCATCAATGGCAGATTGGTGTGAGATTTGTAATACTGAACATTTTAAAACATTGTTATCTAAAGAATCTCATAATCAAATATGTATTTAATATATTATAGAGCTATGAATGAAGTGATTTAAGCACTATCTATTAGCTCATTATTTAAATAAGATATAGAAGGTTATATAATAACCAAATTCTGAATTGTTAACAGTGACAATATAAAGTTCCCAATAATAGTTTCAAAAGACATCGCATCAACTGTGCCAAATCCTAACTTTACCAATTCATAGTGATATTAAAAGAATAAATATACAAAAACAAGAAATTTTGTTGTAACCTTTTATTTATAAAAGAAAACAAATGCCCTCAACTTATAAACAAATACAATTACTTTAAATTAAAAACGGATTGCAATTGTTATTAAAAGTATTGAAATATTTATAAATTAGAAAAAAAATATATAAAACTTTAATAATAAAAGTGGTTGAATAGTTTATGTGTGTGTTTTCCTTTTATGTTTATTATTGTAACACATATATGCATATAATAAAAGAAATTCAAATTGATTTAAAATATAGCATTTCATTTTGTCTTCACATGCATTTGATTTGTATACAAACACACATTTATAAAATGTACAGTTAAGTAATGGGAAGGATGTGTGGATAAGCATACATGTACATCTATTTTTTGTGATATTATATGAATAAAAGTAATACTTAATATGTGTGCATGTGTGGGTGGAAACTCAGACCACTTCATTCAAGTGTATCTATATGAAATTAAGAAGGGGAATTCCATCTGTAAAGTGAATCAACATTATTCTTAGTTTTACTTCTCATATCATAATGTTGGGATTAATAAAATGTATTTTTATTCATGTATATAAATAGCGGTGTTTTATTTTGGAAAATAAATATTTGTTTTTGTTTTTAAATTATTTCATTACAAGTGTCTTATTTATTTCTCTCTCCAACAAAACTATATACCTTTTCTGATCATAGCATAATCCACAAGTTACCTGAAATAAGAGATGATTGAGTTAAATCTATGGGATACGATTTTATCAGGTTATTAAAAGTCTGTTGCCATATTGATATCTTTTCTTGACTTAGTTATTTTAATGTTTTGTTGGTAGTTGTATATCCTTTCAGGAGGGGTTTTCTCTTTCTGAAAGTGCCATATAAAGGCCAGATTCAAATACTGCCTTTCAAAGGTATGCGACTGCCAATATCCTGATATCAATAAGCATGGCAATGAAGTTTTGGTAAAGGAGAGATCTGGAAACCTAACTAGCTTGGGTTTTACCACTCTCATTTAAAAATTTAATTAGTTAACTTTAGGCCGTTAAATTTAGAGTTTATTATTGAGTTTATAAGAATGCTGTACTCTGATGCATGACGGTAACTTCATGTTTGGTTCTGTGCACATGGTAAGAATCTACAGGGTAGGCACCGACTGATACAATATATATTTCAACAGGATACTTTAATAAATTAGTAACAGATTATATTCTCATAAGTGTGTGTATATATGCATATACTGATATTAAAATTATAGATATTGTACAGGTGTTATTTGATATTTTAAAGGGTATTGTTTCTTATAATCATTCAATAAATTTTACAAAGCAATTGAACTTGACTATGTTAATAGTAACTATGATCTAAATATTATGTCATTAAAACAGAGTATAAATACGCCATATTGTCAAACTGATGTCTTTTTTTATTTTGTTCTGTTTGCATAAATATATTTGCTTATTTTGATAGAAGCTATATTTTTGATAAACATTTTTTTATAAAATTACAATGTATATATTTCTAAAGATTTTTGCTGCAAAACTATGTAACATAGATAACTAAAAGAGAAGTTTGACTTTTGCTCCTAAGGACCACAAAATGTAAATTTAGAGGCTTTTGAAATAGCAAATGAGATAAGGTTGCCCTAGCTTTCTAAAAAGTTTTACTAAGAATTTTCACAATGCTTGTTTAAAGGTAAATATACAAACACATGTGCCTGGAATATAATACAAATGTTAATGAATAAAATTAATAATTTTGTCAAAAATTGAAAATATAATATCAATTTATTAAAATGAAAGTATTATTCTACTAAGAAAATGCTAAAGTTTTGATCTTTTATATTTATGTTATTACATCCATAATGCCATTTACTGGAAATGTTTTATAATAATGAAATGTTGATAAAATTTTTATTAAATCTATATCGTGTATATATATATATTACAGTGCCTCCAGAATATCTAATGTTCTAATGAATAAAATAAGTACCTTCAAACAAAATCATAATAACAAAAATATCGGATAAACTATTCATGAAAGTTAACATTTAATTGTTAGTGATACTTTATATACGTATTGTAACCAAACTAGGGTTTCCATTCCCACCTACTCTGATGGTCATTTATTTCCGGAATAGCATATTGCATAAAGGGAAGAATGATTGACATCACTCAAGGCTGATGTCACCTCCCTTTCTACAATAATATTTCCTACTCATCAAAGGAAGTAGCATTAAAGAGGTTGACAGCAGCTAGAAATTTATCTGTTTGGTTTTCCAAATGGTGCCCCTAGAGTTCCAGCTCAAAACATGAGATTATCATGAACTAGTACAGTGATTGATGAGTGATGTGAAATGAAATTGATAACATATGTTAGTTTTATGTAACAACAATTTATTTAATTAATAGTATTCGGATAACACTCCTAATAGTTCATTGCAGTTCAGGTTCCAGAGATCAGTTAGTCCATTTCATCGGTGACTTCTCTGATGCTTGGTTCCATCATTGATGACCATACAGTGTCCATCATTTATATTCCATAATCCTGTTCTGCCAGTATTCACATAGTAGGGATATATTTAGATATCTGTGTGTACATTATGGATACCTCCCTTATCATTTCTCAAGTTTAAATTCTCCTTCTGAGAGTTTATATTCTCCTTGTATGCACAGATATATATATATAATTCATAGACATGTCTATTAATTCCCTATTGTAATATACTCTTAGATAAGTTTGATTTATATTTGGATCAATCCTTTTCATCTAATCATTCAGTAGCCAATAATTATATTCAAATATATTCACATATTTAATTCAGGTATATAGACACATATTTAATTCCTATAGGTAGATACATATTTAATTCCAGTATGTAGATGCATATTTAACTCATGTATATAGATGCATATTTAATTCCTGTATGTAGATGCATATTTAATTCATGCATATAGACGCATGTTTAATTCATGTATAGAAACACATATTTAACTCATGTACATTGACGCATATTTAATTCATGTATATAAAATAGTAACTTTTTATTGGTTAAACATAATGCATTTACAGAGTATACACATATCATGGTATGTTCACCCTAAAATTAATTCTTATATTATAATTTCCATATTTTGTTTAGCAAGTTTAAAGTTAGCAATTTGAAATATATTTCTTTATACTCTTTATTATAGAGCTTAACTTTGAATCAATGTTATGAGTTTTATAATTTAAAAAAAAAAAAAAAATCAGTGAATTCATTATTGCATTTCACCATTTCTGTGAACGTATTTCAATTTATTTTTCTTTTTTTCATTTATTTGAATAATATTATTCTAAAAGAAATTATTTCGGTACATAACATTTTATCACTTTATTGAATTAATCATTTTATATAACCACATTTCACTTTATCTTTTCCATAATGCTTCTCTTACAGCATTTTTATAAATATCTTTAAATATTTCAAATGTTATCTATACTTTCCTTACCTTTAAATTTATCTATTGGCAATTCACCACAGTTAAATCTTCACATTAAAGAGATGTCTTAGAGCTGAGTGGTATATATTTTTTTTGGTGGTCACTTAGGCATGCTTCTTCATCTTCATGATTTCCTCATAGTGTGGGCAGGGAGAGAGAGTTATTATTTCTAGCCAAACATTCTAATGTTCCATGTTGATAATTTGCTTCTTCATATTGCAGTTTTACAGTAACCATGGGTTTCTCCTACTAACTGCTACATTTCTTCAATTAATGGCCACGGCAGCTTCGAACTTACTTAGTCCAGTTCTCTAAACTGTGATTAGTTGTGTAGAAACTCCACCACTAATTAAAAAAATTCTGCAAATTGCCTGATTCCTCTATTTATATTCTCTTTTATCTCACCCACTCTGACTGACATGTTTTTCAAAAACATGTTGACTTCTTCTGCCTAAGGCAAGAAGGTGACACTCTCTTTTTTTAATGAACTAATTACAGCATTTCTATATTGTAATTCATAAACATTCAGCTCTAACAAAAAATATTATATTGGTTACACATTTTGTTTTTATAACAACATCAGCTTTCTTTTTTTTAAATCAAACTATTTGTAAAACAGGAAGGGGGTGTAACTTACAGAATATATGAAACATGTCTGTTTCATTAGCCTCTGCTAAATTTGGGGATGAAATTGCCTTACAACATATGATTTCATTACACAAACTATAAAATTCACTACTAACAATAGTGTCTCCATTTAGTTATTTGATTACTGGTAACAGTCTTATTTATTTGGTCTATTGTTTTTTTTTGAAAGGGTATGACTATTGTTTTAATATTTGCCTGCCTATCTCCACCACCATGAAGGACAGAACTGCCATTACAGAACCCAAGGTTACATTGCAACATGAGTATTATCTCAGTTTAAGCACAACACAACTTACTACCCAGGGAGCCCATTGAGAGAGAAAATGACCAAAGGAATGTTTGGCCATGTAGAATGCATAGCTCATTTACTTTATGAGTCTTATAGGTTCCACACTCATGACACAGTTCTGTGACTGGCAGACAATTCAGTATTCTACTGATTAAGCCCAGCTCCTCGGAGGGGATAATTTGAAAAAGTTGAAACCTTAGGTAGATGCAGTGCAAAGATAAAACATTAGAGCATTATGAATACACTGCATCCCTATGTCCATAAGAATATCAACATCCATCATCAGCACTGAAGGCAAAGTTATAATCCTTCCTAATATTTACCCCCAATTTCTTCAACGTATCTTTTTTTCCCTCAGTTTCATCATCTTGCTTATTTTTGTTTCCTTGATCAGAAGTCTAACTGCATCCTGCTTTAGGAGAGTAAGAATCATTAACAGTTCTCTAATAATAATTCCTTGTGTTGTGAGGTGTGTTTTGTCATGAGTATTTCCTTCATGAATGTCTGATCCATTTCCAGATCTTCTAACTATTCTGGTTCTGATAGGACTATTTATATTGGTGGTTGAATTTCTCCTCTTCCTTTTTTATGTGGCACTTCATTTCTTCAGTTATGATACCATAGTGGTGCATCATGGTTAATGTAGCATCATGGTGATATCTTCCTTTTTTACCTAAGAGCACTTATTTTTGATCCATAATTCCTCCTATATGGGGCTTTACTTGGCAGCTTGGATCCTCCTTCTTTGTTTGTTGCTGATGTACCACAATTATCCTATGCTGTTAATAGCTTGGCTACCTGCTCAATTGATCAATGATCTGTCCCAATCAGCATTCACTCACTGTGAAACTGTATCATATCATCCTGATGATTTGGAGTTCCATTAGTGGATCTGCTGTCATGACCCTTAACTTGGAAAATTGTTTTCAGAAAAAGGGGGTATAGGATTCACCATATGGGAGTTTTTCCTGTGATACCTTATATTTGATGTCCTCCTGACAATCATCACTCCAATAACAGTCAATGGATGCCTTTTTAAAATCACTGAAATTGTTGGGCTGCCTAAACAGCAACTCCCACCATGTTTGTGTTGCACCTGTTATATGACTGTAAACTATTGCCAGTTTCACTTCTTTTGTCATGGGATTAATGCTGAAGTACCTCTCTAAGCTTTTCAGGTACTCAATAGGTGCTTCATTAGAGCCACCTGCAAATGTTCATATTTTAAGGAATTGGCTTACAATTCCTGACATGTACTTGTTTATAAGCACTTCTTAAATAATTTTATGAAAGTTTTCTTCTAAATTTTGTTTTGGGACTGTTTCTGTTCATTCATTTGCTTGCCCCTTGTCAGGCATATGTTGCTCTGGCAGCATACAGCCACTTTTCATTTGCAGTTCTTTTACTTGGGTGGTCAAGCTATCCATTTGCTCCTGAATGAATTCCTAGATTCTTTCTATCTTCATATCCATGTCTTCACAAATTTGGGCCAACTTGACCTTTTGTTCATTCAGAGACCCTTTGACTTCTTTCATGACCTCTTCTTTAATTCTCAATATTTGGCCAGTAATCTGATTAATTATTTCATTAATTTTTTCATTTTGACTTTCAATTGCTTCTATAATTTGTTTTTCTATTCTTTGGTTTGCTTCTTCAATCTGTTTTTCCATCTTCTCATTTTAACTTTGATTTGCTTCTATTATTTGTTTTTCCATCCTCTCACTTTGACTTTGATTTGCTTCTATTATTTATTTTTTATCATCTTCTCTTTGTTTGTCTTTTTTTTGTTATCCTCTCTCTTTGTTGGTCTCTCTTTTTATTTTCAGCTTTAAATATTTTTAGTAGCTGAATTAATATGGCTGCAGCCTCTACTTTCTGAGTTTCTACCATTTGTTGCTGACCATCTTCTTTAGGGTCACTTCCTTCTTGCTTTGTTCTTTTCTAGGAAGGTTTTTCTTGTTTTCTGTGTTCATCATTTTTGTCCTTGTTCTAGTTATCACCTATATTTTATTAACTTGCAATTTACATCTTTCTTTTGATGTTGATTCATTGACAATTTTATTATTGATTTCTTTTATTTATCTAACTTTAGTAAGCTTCCTTCTCCTTCCATGCTATGATTTAGATCCAACTTCTCTATTATGCTTATATTATTTTTTGCATACCATTCATTTTATTTAGCTCTCTCAATTTCCCCTATTCATTTCATTTCACATCCCCACACTGTTCAAAATTCAGAATCATAATTTGCATCTGCTTTCCATATTTCATCATTTGTTTTCTTTGTCTGTTTCTTTTTTCCTTCTAGCTTTTTATTCCTGTGGGCAGGCTATCTAGATTAGGCCTCACAATTAGGGTGACAAATGTAACCAGACCTACTCTGGTGGTCATTTATTTCCTGATGAGCATATTGCAGGTGGGACAGAATGATGTCTGACATTACTCAAGGCTGATATCACCCCCCCCTTTCTACAATAATATTTCCTGCTCATCTAAGAGACTGACAACAGCTAGAAATTTATCTGTTTGGTTTTCCAAACAGTGCCACTAGAGTTCCAGCTCACTACAACCTTACTCACCCAGATCAAGTTATACCAGACATAGCTCAGGAAACATGAGATTCCTGTGAACAAGTGCACTGATTGATGAATGATGTGAAAGGAAACTGACAATATATGTTAGTTTTATGTAACATCAATTTATTTAAGTAATAGTATTTAGATAACACTCCTACTAATAGTTCATTGCAGTTCAGATTCCAGAGATCAGTTAGTCCATTTCGTTGGTAATTTCTCTGGTGCTTGGTCCCATCATTGATGATTATATAATTACATTCCATAATCCTATTCTGCCAGCATTTACATAGTAGAGATTTATTTAGATATCTGTGTACATCACAGATACCTTCCTTATCATTTCTCAAGTTTAAATTCTTCTTCTGTGAATTTATATTCTCCTCGCAAGCGCAGATATGTATAATTCATAGACATGTCTATTAATTCCCTATTGCAATATGCTTTTAGATAAGTTTGATTTATATTTGGATTAATACTTTTCATCTAATTATTCAGTAGCTAATAATTATATTCAAATATATTCGCATATTTAATTCATGTCTACAGACACATATTTAATTCCTGTATGTAGATGTATATTTAATTCTGATAGACGCATATTTAATTCATTTGCATAGACACATATTTAATTCAGTTACATAGACACATATTTAATTCCTGTATGTAAATTCATATTTAATTCATGTATATAGACATATATTTAATTCATTTACATAGACCCATATTTAATTCCTGTGCATAAATGCATGTTTAATTCATGTATATAAAATAGTAACTCTTTCTTGGTTAAACATAATGCATTTATGGAGTATACACATAATTGGGGTATGTCCACCCTAAATTAATTCTTATATTACAATTTCCATATTCTGTCTAATAAATTTAAAGTTAGCAATTTGAAATATATTTTTATACCCTTTATTATAGAGCTTAACTTTGAATCAATGTTATGAGTTTTATCACTTTTTTAAAAAATCAGTGAATTCATTATTGCATTTCACTATTTTTGTCAACGTATTTCAATTTATTTTATTTATTTATTTTATATAGCAATAATGGCAATTATACTATTTTTTAAGAAATTATTTTGATACACAACATTTTATCATTTTGTTGAATTAATCATTTTAAATAAACACGTTTCATTTTATCTTTTCCAAAATCTTTTCTTACAGCATTTTCATAAATACCTTTAAATATTTCAAATGTTATCTATAGTTTCCTTACCTTTAAATTTATCTGTTGATCCACCACTGTTAAATCTTCACATTAAAGAGATTTGTCTTAGAGCTGAGTGGTATATATTTTTTGTGGTCACTTATGCATGTTTCTTCATCTTCATGACTTCTTCATGGTGTGAAAAGAGGGAGAGAGTTATTCTTTTTAGTCAAACATTTTAGCATTTTCTATGTTGATAATTTGCTTCTTCATATTGCAGTTTTACAATAACGACAGGTTTCTCCTACTAACTGCTGCACTTCTTCAATTAGTAGCCATGGCAGCTCCAAACTTAGTTAGTCCGGTTCTCTAAACTGTGATTAGCTGTGTAGAAACTCCACCACTAATTTAAAAAATACCGCAAATTGCCTGATTCCACTATTTATATTTTCTTTTATCTTACCCATGCCAACTGACATGTTTCTCAAAAACATGTTGATTTCTTTTGTCTAAGGGAGGAAGGTGTCACTATCTTTATTTTAATGAACTAACTACAGCATTTCTATATTGTAATTCATAAACATTCAGTTCTAACAAAAAAATATTATATCAGTAACATTTAAAACCACAGATTTTTAATGATAAAAATTCGTCAATTAAATGTGTCATTTAATTTCTAATTGTACATTTTAAGTGTTGATTTTTCTCTTCTTTTTTTTCAGAGAAATTTACACATTTTGTTTTTATAACTGTGTCAGCTTTCTTTTTTTAAATCAAACTCTTTTAAAATGGGAGGGGGTAACTTCAGGATATATGAAACAATGTATCTGTTTCAATATATATATGTTGAGAATTTTAAACTACCGGAATGCATGATGATATATGATTTAATAATAATCACTTTAAAATGAATTAATACACCTAAATATTTTTCCAAAAATTAACATTGACAGTCTAATAAAATAAACTTCAAATGTTTTTTTTTTTTGGTGAATGTTACTTCATAACCACTGGATATTTTATGGATTATTTTTGAGTTTCATGGAGATGAACCTAAGAGCAATAAGGTGAATTCAATGTGTATGTACATAAGAATAAATGTTTATACATATCCTTAACTCTGAGGACAATTCTGACAATTATTTAGAATTTATAAATACCAATCAAATAGACTTTATCTGATAACTTGTTTAGATATTTTTTTAAATATCTTTATGGTCAATAAGTCACAACAAGTTAAATTTATTTTGTAATTTTATATTTGCTTAACAATTATTTAATTGACATATTCATCTGATTTTGGTAGTAAATATTTTGTTTGGCACCACCTATTGGTATAAACATGCAACACAATTACAACATGTTAAACTTTATTTTCATAATATATTTTTAATTTTATTTGTTTATTATCATTCATTTACTGTAAATAAATTGTCATTATTATTTTATTACATTGGAAGTTTTTGAATATCATTTATTTTAATAATTTAAGTATTATGACCAGAGTTTGAAAGAAGGTAAATAAGCTTTTAACTAGTGAGTAAATTAACCATTATGCTTATACATTCATTTTATTTGAGTGATATTATTTGAGACCTTACCTTTTAATTTATAGGACATACATGTGCTAGCATTCTTTATTGTTTTAATTCATTTAAATTGTATGGAATTTGAAACCAGGACATATCAATAAAGTCTTTCATTTGTTTTGTTTAATTTTTTTTTTTTTTTACTTTATAAATCATCATGAATTTTGATTTGATCAGAAAAAGTCTCTATCTTTTGGGCATTCTACACCGTTAATTTGTTGCCTCAATTTATAAGGCTTATCAAAGAGTTTTTTGGTATTTCATTTAATTTTTTTTCCATGATAAGTTGGACCTCGATTTGGGTATAAAACAGTGTTATTCCAATTGCTCCCATTTACATTGGTATAATATGTATATATGAGGTTAACGATTGGTTTGTATAATCATTGTAACATTAAATCTTTTTGTTCTTTGTTTCTTTTTTGAGCCTGCAGTTATTCATGAAAATAATATGTGTAGGATTTTTTTTACTATTATATATATATGCAGTATAATAAGCTAAAAGTTCCTGATTGAAATTCAATATATCATTTTTGTTGTTCAAAAATGTCACCTGACTTTTTGAGGAATGAAGTTTTTGATTAATTTATTTCGTGGTTAAAAAAATTGATCAATTAAACTATTTATATAAAGTAATTAATTTTTATTCACTAAATAGTTCGGTTTAGTTGAATTTATTTAATCTGATTTATTGACCTCTACTGTCATACTTTCAATTTGTTTCATCTCGTGAGGTTTTCTTCTGTATACAAGTTAGACATCAACTACTAATGAGATTTTTAATTTATTTTACAACCTAACTGATAATGTATTAGTAGAAACTTCACCAGAGGTTACTGGGTTGTTTTTTTGAACTTTTATTTTCAAATGAAAAAATAACTTTGGGGGGAAAAAAATCACAATTCGATTATTCACTAGATATATATATTTGATTAGCATCTGATGATTAATTTAGGAAGGAAGTATTTATTCTTTTTTTTTTGGTTATAATTATTTTATTTGTTTGTTTGTTTTTTACAAATATGACACTTTATATATGTGTGTGTGCTTACATTAATTGTTTTGTTTCTAGTTTTTTTTTAATTATATGTATGTGTGTTTATATTAATTGCTTTGTTTCTTCTTTTTTTTAACTCATAACAAAATCTTCATTTTAATAATATTTGTTTATATATTAAATTAAAACATAGCAAAATGGCTCACTACTATAAGATGTGGTTCGTTTTTAATACTGAGGAAATGCAACACCATTTCTCCAACTGTTTAAAATCAATAATTTGCTCTTAGTGAAACTATTAAAACTTTGAAGAAACAATACAAGAAAATGATTGTTTTTTTATTAATAGATCCTATATGTAATATTTACATATTGAAATATTTACTGAGTGGAGTTTTTCATTTCTAATTATTTAATTAGAAAGCTCCTTTCTTAGGATAGTAGCTAATTAAATAAAATTAATTGCCCCATAGTAAGAGAGAATGTAAAACTATCATTCTATTGCATTCAAAACAAGAATTCTTTTTTGATTTCCACCCTAGATCTAATATAGAGTCAAAGCATTGCAGTTTACATATAGGTGTAAGAAATAAAAGTGTAGCACATTTTTCAACTTTCTTCCTTCAATAGTAGAGGTGGAATTCTAATACAATATTTTTAATGGATGCTTAGATGGAGGTATTTAGTGTATGGAGTTTTTCATTTATAATTATTTAATTAGAAAGTTCTTTACTTAGGACAGTAACCAATCAAAGTTAACCATCCCAGGCTAAGAATGAAAGAAAACTGTTAGACTATTCACTTTTTGCCTGGCAGCTTTAATTTCACTTTTAGCCTGGGACAGTTAACTTTGATTTGCTACCATTCTAAATAAAGAGCTTTCTAATTGAATAACTATAAATGGAAAGCTTTTCATACTAAATATTTTCACCTAAACAACCATTAAAAATGTTATATAATATTTTCATATATAAATCATGTATCATCCTGGATAAGACTTAAAGTAAACATTGTGTAATGGTATATAATATGCAGTTACATTAATTTAAGATTAAAAGAAAAACTTTTTAAGTTCATAAATAAAAACTAAAGGCTAAAAAATTAAAGAGCTGTTAAACATATATATATATATTCGCACAGATGCAAAACTTTAAAAGTTTCTTTTTTAAATAAAATAAAGTTTTTGAACGTACTTTTTTTAAAAAAATAAAATAAAAGATCTAAATATAAAATATTTTAGAAAAAAGTAACGTAAGTAAAAATAGAAACAGGTATTAATTAATTCCTGAAATCTCAAAATGGAAATGATTGTGTTATTAATTATCAAAAAGCAAACTAGCCCTTGGGGATCTTATATAATTAAAAAGTCAGATGAAAGATATAGATAAAAATTAAAGATTGTTTCCCGCTCTGAAGCAGAATGTCCAATAGAAGCAGAAAACCAGCACATGGACCCTAATGAAAATGATTGATTGTTCGGTGAATCCGGACGATGTGTATAAAAGGAAAAATATTGAAATTAAGGACAGTTCCCGCTTGATTTTGTGAGAATGGCGATAAGACACATTTGTCAAGCTCTCTCATTCATTTCAAATGAAATAACTGTTGAATTATGAATGGTACTATTGCAGACCCAAATCATATGGATTCTGCAATAAAATAAAATAATACCAGGATTGAACCAGCTAAGGCCACCTTCAGTAGACCGGTCTTTAAATATAAGACTTCATGGGAATTGACACCAGGAACCGGGACTCTTCTACTCTAAGAGATATAACTGAAAAATTTTTTAAAAAATAATTAAGCACTTTCAAGATTTGATAAGCTAAACCTAAATTTTTTTTAATGAATTTTAATCTGACTTTTCAAATCAATTATTAGTAATTTTTTATGCATCTGTTTAAGCAATCATTTCCATTTCTCTCTTTTTTTGCATTATGTGTTAATTAAATGCATTAAATTTAAGTTGGGTATAGATGGCTGTGTAGATTCATTAACGTTTAATTATGTTCTTTAATTTTCATATTTGATTAAAATATATAGATATTCAGTAAATATGATATCTCACACTGAATATCTAAAAATGTATTTATTCGAGTGTCTTTTTAGTTATTGGTGTCAATGCGGCATCTTATGATGAATGCCATTGGGTTTCTTGTAAATTTCCCTCTGCAATTACATCAATGACTTTATATTTTGATCGTTTATGTTTGTTTTGAAATGTTTTTAACTGAGTAATCTATGTAGCCTATCTATACTCAACATTCTAAAGTAAAATTTTATTAAAATGTCCATCTGTGCAAATAGTTTAAAATAATAATTTAAATTTAAAAATTAATATTAAAATCTAAAGAAATTTTATTCCTCAATTTTGTTTATATGTGTGTTAATAAATGTTTTGTGTGTTAATTACTGGTAGTGGTTTATTTTATTGTTTTAAATATTAATATATTTTGAGAATATAAATCTTTATTAAAACTTATAAAAATATTTTATAAATCTCTGCATCTCACTGAGCTAGTGACTGGAGCTGGCAGTCATGATCTTAACAGCACGTATCTGCCTACTCTATAAATTTTCTAAGTTTAAATGGCCTAGTGGCACCCTGTAGGGCAGATACGGTAAGACTCTTTGATCACCCACACCCAGATTGTTATAATTGTTATATTTTTTAAAAAAATATTGTCATAATTTTATATGTTATTGATTATTTAAAATCATCATGTGGTGTTATTCCAATTTTGGAATTATTATGAATACATGTGAATACAAAATGATAATTCACAACTTATTTTTCTTTTACATTTTTTGACAATTTCGTAAATGTTAGCATTGCTGCCACTGATTCATTGAATTTAAAAATGTTTTGTCTTCTTTTTAAAATTGCAGAAAAACCTAAAGAATTACTTATATAGCAATATCATCATTCTCTGCAGCTTGAGTTCCTTTTTAAAATGGTATATGGCATGTTAAAATCAGACAACATTTTGATATTTTACTAATATTTTTATTAATAAAATGCACAACTTTTTTATTGGCCAGAGTCTTTAATAAAATAGATTCAACATGCTTTGATGATATTGTAATTTTAAGGTCTTTATCCTTAAAAAAATGTAATATAGGTAAATATACAATTTTAATTTTTTTATTATTTGATAAATATATAATTTATGAATGTGTTTGTATTAGTGTGTCTGTGTAGTATATAAATTGTACTTGTATTCAAATTGAAATATAATGAACATAATGATTTATGTACAATGTAATTTTGGGGCTCTGATCCAAGTTTGAGGCAACTTTATTTTATAGACAATAATTCTCAATAGGTTTAATAATTTATTAGTGTGTTTATATTTGTACTAGTGTATTTGTACTTGCATGTCTATGTTTATATAACAAGTAATGATTATATATATATATAT
Source organism: Epiperipatus broadwayi (assembly GCA_028023455.1). Lineage (NCBI taxonomy): Eukaryota > Metazoa > Onychophora > Udeonychophora > Euonychophora > Peripatidae > Epiperipatus > Epiperipatus broadwayi. The sequence continues at coordinate 322,784 of JAQFVV010000060.1, forward strand.
ATATATATATATATATATATATATATATATATATATATATATATATATATATATATATATATATATAATGAAGGTATTATAGAGCATTGCAATATAAATTTTAAGACTGATTACCAGATTATAAAAAAGTTAGAGTTTATAAAACAATCACAAAATTTACTGAGTACAGTACTATGTGAAAATATAAATTCTTAAAACCAATCAAAGTGAGGTTTCAAGTGGTATGTGTGGTAATAGCCACAATGGTTGTGTATACCACATGGAATTGTATGCATGCAAAAAATTAAATTCTGCTTTTTGCCTATGCCTTGGTACTCATGATGTGAACTCAGTAGTTTTGCCACATCTTGCATAACATTATTTTCAAGTCTATAGCTAGCAAATGAACTATATGCAAATAAATTATATCTCTGTGGCATAATAAATATAACAAGAGAGCAGCAATTGTGTGCACAAAAAATATAAAATGAAGAGATGAAACTCATTTTATCATTGATACAGACAGTAGCAACAAATTTCTAGTTTTGGATAGACAAGAAGCTAATTGCTATGATGACAAATGCATAGCCATCTTCTGGAAATGATTTATTTTGTAGCTTTTATTAGGATAAATCTTTTTCTTATAAACACATTGAAATTTTTTAACTTTTGGGTACAAGATAAAAATGAAGAATTTTTATGCAACTACTTTTGTAAATTCTGAAGCTATGGATTATCTCAAGTAAGGAGTATTATATATGGTTTAAATGAGAATTTTCTGAGGAATTCAAATAAATTATCAATGATGATGTAACTTTAAATATAGTTAATAATAAATTAAAATTATGAACAAACAAGTAATATTTTTTTCAGATATTGAAGTTTCTTATTTCTTTACTTTTTAATGCTAATCACTATTTATCTTAGCTTTATTGTTTTTCTTAGTTTTTCTATTTTCTGTCAATATAAGGCATTTTACTTTAACATTATTGAAACTGATGTTATTGTGAAAATTGTGTCTCAAGTCAGTTTTTTTTAAATTCAATATGATGCAAAATAACCTGATATAGTTAAAATAATACAGTAAATCATTTACTACATTAAACTTAACATCTTTCTATAAAATTATTTTGAAATTTAAAGACATATATCTTGATAGTTTTTACAGTAATATTTTGTCTATTTGCATATTTTAACAATGATAGGCTTAGGTAAATAAATAAATTATTATATTTCCTTCGTGTGTAATTGTATATATGTGTGTGTGTTTAGATTATTGTGTAAATTTAAAATTACATGTATTTTTAAAGTAATATATTTAATAAAGATATATTATTTGTAATAATCATTTTGCTAAATAAATAAATGTATTTTTATTTTTAAAATTTAAAAAAAGATTTTGTCAAGAATACTATTCTTTTTGTAAAAGAACTCTAGTAAAGTGAATAATAATTCTCTTTTAAATAAAAGGGACAAATTTGAGTTTTATATTAATTACTGTTTCCTTCCAAGAATCTAAATGTTATGTTAATAAACAAATGATATAAAAGCCTGTGAATTAACTTAAGACTTACACTTGTTTTCTATATTTAATGATAATTTTTCTGATTCACCTTGAACTCATTTTCATGACATATATTTTCAATTTTTTTATATTATGGACAATATAATTCTATCACAGCTAGGATGTAATTTTTTATAAACTCTTCTTCAGAAAATGGTATTGTATTTTCTGTTTTTAATTTTTTTAAATAACTTGCTTACAGAATTTTTTGACTTGTGCATACTTTTTGTAAAACATTTTAGATAATTGATGAAACTTCTTTTTAAGTTTTTTATTTTAATATTTCTTTCTTCCCCTAATTTTATTGTAGTCAGAACATTTGCCTGACAATTTGTGATGATGTCATTTTAGTTGTAGTTATGTGCTGGATTATGTCCATCATCTAATATTAAGTAATAAATGTCTTTAGAAAAATTTTAAACTTTATTTAAAATTTCCAATTACATTAATTGTTAGTAATAGCACACAGGTTAGTATCTACACAACATTTCAAGTGCTAGTATTTTTTCTCTTCTTCAGATGTTGCTAGCCTAACCAGTAATAGTACTAGCATGGAAATAGAATCTGGATCTTTAGTTCTCAGTTGATTCAATATTCAAGAATCTATTAGATCAGACTCAGTTTCCATGCTAGGACTGTCACTAGTCAGGCCAGCAATACCCGAAGAAGAGAGAAAAATAATACCACTCAACAGATGTATAGATACTAATCTATGTACTATTATTAACAGTTGTTAAATGTAATTGGAAAATTTAAATAAAATTTAAAATTTCTCTAATATTCATGATTTAATGTTAAATGATGAAAATAGTCTAACACTTTAGACATAATGTTTTAGTAAATAGTGTCTCTTAATAATGTATTTTTTATTAATTGAAATACTTTTGAGATCAATTTACTATTTCTATTATATATTTATTTATTTTCAAATGCTCGATTTTGTGTCAATTTTTTTTTATCTTACTCTATGTACCAACCTAATAAAAAAAAATGCAAAATAGTAATAATAAATTAAAGTACAATTTGAGTTTTATTTTTGCTACTTATATATTTGTCTTTGAAAATGACTATAAAGCAAACAAAATGGTCTCAGCACTATAGATTAAATCTGTAGTCAGATAAACTACACAATATAGATAATTTATTGAAATATTGCATCTCCAATAGAATAAAATAGAATTATTATAAATGTTGAAAAGAGAGAGAAAAAATGTATTTAAAAAAATAAATATTTTATTTTACTTAATTCTTAAGTCAATATTTGCACATATCTTTGCACTCACTACATGTATGTTTAAAAAAAAGTTTTGTACAGATTCATTTTATATATGTTTGTGAAAATGTCTGTGAGCCATATTGAGAGCTTTTGAGGATCAAACTTGTCTACAGACTGAAGATTCTTCACCCCTAGTTTACATTAACTTTAAAAAAAAAAAATTAACTGGGAAAATAATATTTTTAAATTTATAACATGTTTTACTATTATAAATTTGTTATACAAAACGTAATTTTTGATGCTTTTTAAGGTGTGTCTTTTATTTTGAAATAAATATACACGCACATTATAATATAATATCAGTATTTAATTTTAATGCACTCGTTGACTTCAAGTTCAGATGAAAAGATATAAATAATAAACATAAACTAATTAATTGCACTGAGCCAGCTTTTAGCAAAACACTTCTTTAGAATTACATATTTTATATAATATTAATATCATTTACATTTTTTATTACTTTTACAATGCTTTTTTATAATCCACTATGATATTTTTGATTACCCCAGCAATTTTCTTCAGAACTATAGCAAACATAATACAAATACATGAATACAAATATACATGAACATATAATTTTACATTATATATATATATATATATATATATATATATATATATATATATATATATATATATATATATATATATATATATATATATATATATATATATATTCTAACTTATAATCATTATTTATATACCCACATATATCTTTATACATCTCTCTATATAATTATTACTTTTTTATATATATTATACATTTTAATCTTTTTCATATTCTATATTTATCAATCAATATTTTCTATAATCATATATATATATATTATTTTTATTTCATTTATTTTTTATTATTTTATTCTTAAGTTTTTTAAGTATTTAACTCTAACATATATTCATATTTTTTTATATTTTACATTATTATTATTGTTCATATTAGCATTCAATATGTATAATTTTCTCTAATCTATATTATTTTTTAATATATTTTATACCTACCTTTTACTTATATTTTCAAATCTTAACTGCTATCAATTCAAACTTTTAAATTTTACCATTATGTTTAATATCTCCCTTTTTCTATTTTTATATAATTAAATATATTCTTATTTTTAATCCCTACTAATATATATCTTTTTTATGTCGAAATTTTTTTCAGGCCAAATATCTTTTTAATTTTGGCTTAATATTATTAATATAAATGACTTCTTTTATTTTTCAATCCCTTTTATTATTTGTAAATTGTAACATCTTTATATGATCCTTTTCAAACTCATGCTCTGTTTCTAATGTATGTAAGTGTAGTGGCAAATTTCTATCATAATTATGTTGTAATAGTCTTCTGTATATTGAATTTTTTGTTTCTCCTAAATAATTTACTTTTATATTATAAAATTGATACTTTTTACAATTAATTTCATATATTTCATTTATTTCTTTATCTGAATTTTTATCATAATTACTAATATACTTATTTTCTAAAATATTAATCATATTTTTTCTATTTTATTAACTATTCTAATATTTATTATATTATTAAATATTTTATTAATTTTACCTAAAAACTTTATTTAAATTTTTAACTACATAGTTAGTTTCTGTCTTTATATCTATATAATTAATTTTATTTATATTATTATTACTACTACTTTTTTCTTCTTTATTATTATTTATATAATCGATCATATTTTCTATTAACCTAATATAATCATTTATAAATTTATTTGAATAATCATTATTTATAAATTCTTCTTTTATTAAATCTATTTGTTTAACATAATCTTCTTTACTTGAACAATAATTTATTGTTGCATGAATTCTAAAATGTATTGTATTTATTTTTAATCTTTTATTTTTGTATTTGAGTGCCAATTGGTTATATTATAATCTATATTATTTTTCTTATGAATTGATGTTTCAATCCTACATTCCCTTTCTTCATTTGACTTTATCAACTTTATATCTAAATATGTCAATATATTAATCTCTTCTTATATTTTACACAAATAAAAAATAAATACAATACATCTAAAATTCATATAGCAATAAATTATTGTTCAAATAAAGAAGATTATGTTAAACAAATAGATCTAATAAAAGAAGAATTTATAAATAATGATTATTCAAATAAATTTATAAATGATTATATTAGGTTAATAGAAAATATGATAGATTATATAAATAATAATAAAGAAGGAAAAAGTAATAGTAATAATAATAATATAGATAAAAAAGGTATAAAGACAGGAAATAACTATATAGTTAAAAATTTAAATAAAATTGTAGATAAAATTAATAAAAAATATAATAATATAATAAATATTAGAATATTTAATAAAAAGAGAAAAAATATGATTAATATTTTAGAAAATAAGTATATTAGTAATTAAATATTACCAAAACCACACTTTTCTTTATGTTTGCCGTAATATCATATAAATATAATTTATCCAAACTTCAAACACTTTTCAAACTCATACACACCTCTCCCGTCTTCTTCAGGAGCATTCGATCTTCAAAATAAAATAAGATTTTTCATTATTTTATTTTAAGACAGAAACCTTACTTGAAGAAGCTCGGCAGTCAAAACGGGGATGACAAATAAAGTTTGCTAAAAGTGTTTAAGTTTGGATAAATTATTTTTATTTAGTAATTATAATAAAAATTCGATAATGCAATAAATGAATATATGAAATTAATAATAAAAAGTGTCAAATTAATAATATAAAAGTAAATTATGTAGGAGAAACAAAAAATTCAATATATAGAACACTATTACAACATAAATATGATAGAAATTGTCCAATATATTTACAAACATTAGAAACAAGGCATGAGTTTGGAAAGTATTGTATTATGATGATACAATTTACAAATAATAAAAAGAATAGAAAAATAAAAAAAGTTATTTATATTAATAATATTAAGCCAATTTTAAATAGAGATTTGGACCAGAAAAAAAATTTGACATAAAATATATATATATATGTTAATAGAGATTAAAACAAGAATAGATTTAATTATATAAAAAATAGAAAGTTGGAACTACTAAATATTAACTGTAAAATTTAAAAGTCTGAATAGATAGAGTTAAGATTTGAAAATATAAAGAGAAGATATAATAATATAGGTCAAAGTTAATTATACATATTCAATGTTAATATAATGAATAATAATAATAATAATAATAATAATAATAATGTAAAATATAAAAATATAAATATATGTTAGAGTTAAATATTTAAAAAACTTAATAAGAATAAAATAATAAAAAATAAATAGGAAGTATTGATTAATACATCTAGAATTTAAAAAAGGTTTAAATGTATAATATATATAAAATGGTAATAATTAAATAGAAAGGTATATAAAGCCTATATGTGGGTATAATAATGGATTATAAGATAGAATAAATATATATACATAAAATGTAAAATTATATGTTCATGTATATTTGTATTCATGTATTTGTATTGTATTTGTTATAGTTCTAAAGAAAATTGCTGGAACAATTGAAACCATCATAGTGTGTTGTAAAAAGCATTGTAAATGTAATAAAGAATGTAAATAATATTAATATTATATGGATTTGACAATGGAATATGAAAGATAAAGTTATAATACTTCAGAATTATATGTTTCATGAAAAGGGTTAATATGTTGAGATTTAAATATCAGTATTTATACATTGATTATAAATCAATGAAGTATAAAAAGGTCATAATCTCTCTATGCAAATCAGAAGTGCCATCAGCTAAGCATACTGTGAAGTAAGATAATTGATTTGTATCTATTAATCAACTTCTGATTGTAAAATATTTTACAATAAACTCAATAGAGATCACTTCAGATATTAGATTGCCTTATAGAGGTAGTAAATATTTTACTTTATTAACATGGTTTCTCTTATATAATCAATTACATAATTGATTGTGTTTATTATGTATGTAATAGAATAATTTGTATTTGAATTTTAAACACCAGTAATCTGCTGAATGATAAAAGGTTTTTTTTATTTTAATACAATTTCACTAATAACTTCTCCATATTATCTCAAAAAACTTCCTTATTTTATTCATCTAACTCACATGTGCTCTTTTTTTATAATCTTTTATAATTATTAGGATTGAGATTAAAATTTTAGCAATCCATCCATTGTCATCTCTTCTAGAAAAATGTCCAGACCAGCTTCATTTCAGTCTCTTCAATTGTTCAATGATGATACTTATATATTTTTTTCTTTTACTTATGTAATGCTCTTTTGCACTTTCTTCTTTTTACTCCCATTATAGATCACATCACAGTTTGTATTGTTTAAGGTATTTGCATTGTTCTGCTGTTCCAAGCCTAAGATTCATGTGTAAATATTATTTAAGCACATTAATTAAAACTTTATTTTCAATTACACAGCCATAATTGTATTTAATATTAAATTATATCTACCAATGCCCCTCTATGCATATTTAATTCTGAACAAAGCATTGGAGAGTTAATTCATCACTAACCATTTGCAATTTCTCTTTTTGCAAAAAATAACTGAATACTTTTTTAGCATTTATCTTTAGTTCTATTTTGTTGTTTTACACAGTGCAATGACCACTGCAAGATTTATAACATTGTATTATCTAAGAAACAGAATCCATCTTTGGGCAGAGAATTTAAAAATATATATCAATCATTACTCAACTATATGCAAGGGTTATAGTATCTGATTTTATCAATGTGTAAATTGCATCATATTTAATCTTATTTTTTTATATAGTTAAGGCATCAACACTTGTCTAATCAAGCCAGATTTACTTAAAATTTTTCCACCTATTAAAATCCACTTTCACTCTGTGTGGTTTTATCAGTGGTGTTCAACCTTTTTTCAGAAAACGACATAAATACATGTAAAGAATGAAAAACTAACTTTGGGCTGAAAGACTTTTAAGTTTGATCTACAAAAATATTTAAATAGGTATTGAACAATATAAAAATTACTCAGATGAGCATTATAGGTGGGTAGTAATAAAAATAAATAAATAGATAGATAAACAAATACATTTTGATACTTTGCCATTTCAAATATTAATGTAAAAAAATGTTAAAACAACTTGGTACAATAAATCTTTCTAAATTTTATATTTAAACTTTATTTTAGTATTTATTATATTTATAGATAAATAGATATATAGATAGGTGAATTGATGGATGGATGATAAAACGATTGCAGATAAATAGGTAGGTCAATACATAGAGATAAATAAATAGATAAGTGAATAAATATATAAATGGATATTTGGATAAATATATATTCAGATAAATATACAGACAGATAGACATAGATAGTTTATTAGTTGATAGATAAAAAGATAAGTATAGATTGGCAAATAAATAGAGAGATGAATAAATAGATAAATAAATATATAGACAAACAAATAGGTAAATAGAAAGATAGATAATAAATAGATGGATATATAGGCAGATAGACAGACAGACAGACAGACAGATAGATAGATAGATAGATAGATAGATAGATAGATAGATAGATAGATAGATAGATAGATAGATAGATAGATAGATAGATAGATAGATAGATAGATAGATAGATAGATAGATAGATAGATAGATGGATAGATAGATAGATAGATAGATAGATAGATAGATAGATAGATAGATAGATAGATAGATAGATAGATAGATAGATAGATAGATAGATAGATAGATAGATAGATAGATAGATAGATAGATAGATAGATAGATAGATAGATAGATAGATAGATAGATAGATAGATAGATAGATAGATAGATAGATAGATAGATAGATAGATATGATAGATAGATAGATGGATAGATAGATAGATAGATAGATAGATAGATAGATAGATAGATAGATAGATAGATAGATAGATAGATAGATAGATAGATAGATAGATAGATAGATAGATAGATAGATAGATAGATAGATAGATAGATAGATAGATAGATAGATAGACAGACAGACAGACAGACAGACAGACAGATAAATAGACAGATAGAGGGAGGAAGAGAGGTAAGTAGATAGGATAGGTAAATAAATAGGTAGATATATGGGTAGATGGTTAAGTAAGTATGTAGGTAAATGAGTAAATAGGTAAATAATGATAATGAGGAGGGAGAAATTGCTAAGTTAGTATATAGACAAAATAATACATATACCATCAAACAGGTAAGAAGTTAAGTAGATAAGTAAGTTAATAAGACGGTTTTGCTTGAGAGTTTATATACAAAAGCTAAGTGATCAGTATTGGAAATCACATGATCATAACCATCATTTAAAATTAAATGAAAAAGTCTATAAATAGAAATCTGTATCATCTCTCAAAAAGATCATCCAAAATATTATTCAGTCCAGTAGAAATGTATCCATTTCAACTTTTTGTATGTTGATAAATTATCAACTAGCCCATTATCATGCAATGAAAAAGTTTCTTATTTGATGCCCATAGTCTATAACAATGCTAGATATGACTTATTTGGAGCACTGTGGAAATCAGTAAAATGTAATTTTATAAGAGACTTTTTAAGACTAGCAGTGTAAAAATCGGTAAGAAAAGGCTTCTATTATTTGTTCAAAAAAATCAATTTACTAAATAGTGAACAATTCTGTCCTAGTAAGTATGTGCAAGATATATTTACTTTCAAACTTTTCAAAAATTACTTTTAGTATTTTTATACCATACAAAAGTGTTAAAGCCTGCTTAGCAATTTTTGAAAGTTTGAAAGTATATTTTACTTTGTGTGAAATATTGTTTCCTTTTTTTGCATATATATTGACATATGTTGATAATGATGAAATAGAAAAAGTTTACAACTACAAATATCTTTGTCATATTATTACTACAAATGAAACTTAATGAATGATATTAATCATAGAATTAAACATGGTTAATATTAAAAGGCACCACGTCTCTGTGTTTGAAAAGGAAGGTTTTTAATAATTGTGTGTTACTATTCTTACTTATGGATCTGAAACTTGGACACTTAACTGAAGGGCAATACAGACACTTTAGATTGCTCAACGAAGTATGGAGAGATGTATATTAGGATAACAAATACATGAATGAGAGAATACGCAATTATTACCAACATAATTAAAAAAATTAAAAGACTGAAATGGAGTTGGGCTAGACATATTGCTAAAAGATATCATAATAAATGGATAGTTAAAATCTTAAACTGGATTCCAAAAGATTGTAAAAGATCTAGGAAAAAACCACATGTGAAATGATGGGTGAAATAAGGAAATGTGCTGGGGTCATATGGAGAAGAAAGGCTAGAGATCAGAAAAAATGGATCAAATGTGAAAGATTTTTATCCTGCAGTGTATTGATAATTGTTGTAAATGATGGTGATATTAATATATGTAATAATTCAATTTTATTTTTAATTTGATTTGAAATTTTATCAGTGATAATGATAATACTGTGAAGAATTTATTTGACAGTGAGACCAACATTTCTTCGATAAGTAAATCAGCTTTTATATATGCAGATGTCTTGTACAGAAAATGGAGAGAGAGATATTGTTAATGAATCCATTATAATAGTGGTTTGTTTCTGTAGGAATTATTGAATTAAAGATTCACCACAATAAAACTGACATATAATACATATATACATTTTTAATATTTTTTATTTATATAAAAATATATTTAAATACATACAATCAAATATGTACATCAGAGGCAATACCAACCTGGGGTTACCCATATTCCCAGGGATGCAGGAAACTTGTCCAGAGTATATGGTCAATAGCAGGTAAATAAGTATATTATGCTATTAATATTTTCCAAGAATAGTTATGTTATCAATATTTCTAGACTATTCCATGTAAGTACTGCCTGTCAGTCATACCAGATACATTTCAGATCTCTTTTCAGATATGAACACAGTGAGATTCCATAAACTTTTTTCTTATTACAAGGTCTGATAATTCAAAATACTCAGTTAATATTCAAGATAGTTGTGAAATTTTCCTGATTGGTACTCCCTTAAGGTTCACCTCCATGGCATCTGCCCTTCTGTGCATGTTCATGCATACTACATGGCTCACTCTCCAACTGCTTATTTATTATAATGAATAGGGAGTTCTAAGAGAATTTATTTTTAGTTGGAATGGTAATAATATTACAGTTTATCTTTTGATATTTACATTTAACTTATCCATTAATTAAACATAATAATAATAAAGTTCCAAATATTAACAACTTTATGATTCTTAATTATAAGCAAAATGGCAAAATCATCATTAAGATATTTGCCAACAATAAATGCTTCCCTGGTTCAAATTTCAGCTCTATAAGTAGAAACATTTAATAAACAGCAAATAACAGATCTATGTAGTAAGTTTATACTCGAATATTTACCAACTTTTATTAAAATTTCACTATTTAAGTTAATTTGAAAATTTCAAATACATTGAAGTTTTTACCCTAATCAACTTCATTTCCACTTAAGTCAAAAAGTATATATTTCTGTATGTATTTAAATTGTATTCTTTTTATTTTTTTAAGTTTATGTATTTATAATATAGCAGATGGCAGAATTATAATTTTATTTTTTTTATTTTTGTTTTAATAATGATAAAAGAATCAAATCAAAAATAAAACCTTCAGTTACAAAAATCTGAATACGAATTGTTAAACTTTGATAATATATCAAAATATATTTCATTTCTACTATTTATAGAATAATTCTACTTTTTTTCAGTATAACAATTTTTAATAAAATCTGTTTACATCTACAGAAATTATAATTTATTGTGAGGCCATCAACTTCTTCAAACACTAATTTATTTATTTATTACGCCAAAAAGAAAGAATTTACCGAAAATAACAATATATTTGGATTATCAAATGAGCTTTTCTTCTTCAAGAATAGAATGACGGAAAAAATAAATTGAAATAATAAAATCATATAAATTTAAATAAAAATAAAATTTAGATCCAAATATGTTAAAATTCTAAAAAAAAATTATATGTAAAAAAATTTATCATAAATCAAATGTTGCTATATGTTATACAAAATATTCCAGTAAAGGACATACGCCTTTCCAATTACTCTTTATAAAAAGAACAATAAAAAAGGTGTTCTCATTAGGATAACAAAGGATTTGATAATTTTGTGTGTCATTGTTTTACTTTGTACTTAAAACGAGCCGATACCTGTTTACTAATCGGCAATCATTTTTTTAAAAAATCGTAAGTCTGATTAAAACCTGAAAAAAACTACAATTTTACCTGGCTATATTTGAACTTAAGACATAGAAATGACAGATAATATCTAACATTGAATGTCAAAATTCATATATATAATTTAAAGACCTTAAATTAAAATAATGAGATTATACAAATTTAAATTAAAATAAAATTTTACAGCAAACTATTTTAAAATTAAAAAATATATGTAAGGAAAATTTACAATAAAGCATATAATAATATAGTATTAATAGCAGTCACTTGATAAAAATAACAGATTCAAAGAATAGCAGACAGATACAAGTTGGAAATATTTAGCTCCCATCGCCTTGACCTGAGTTCAATGATAAAACTTTAAAAATTATCAAGTCCTAATCAAATGTTTATTTTAGGTAGCTGGTTTATAGCTCATCCAAATAGCCATCCAATATAACTCCGAAAATAAGTGTGTAGATGGATTTAGATAAAGGATGAAACAAATATAGAAAACCACTAAAACCTCTAGCTTCCAATTTGTAATCCTAGTAAACAAAGATCTTTTTCTCTCATTCTTTATAATGCGTTATTGAAGATATGTTATGATACCTACAGTGGAATTTTTAAAAGATGTTTTTTATCTTTCCCCATATATATATAACTGATAAAGTATTTTAGTTTGTAAAAATTTAATCAATTTAAGAATTTTTTTAATTCATGCTACAAATAAAGTAATTGATAATAGATATCAGTATTAGATTGAAGTTATCAATTTTTACTGTTGTTTTTCATTATTTACATCGCCATGGTAATAGCAAACTTTATCTTGCACTCAAAGTAACTTGACACCTCCTATCATAGCATCATCATAATTATAACAGTATTTTTAGTTTCCTACAGTCTGTAATCTGACAAATTTGTAATAAACTTGGAACCTTTTCTGTCTAACTGATAAAATTGTATATGCCCATTTCCTAACTGGTAAATGAATGGCTAGCTAGCTTGCTATGAGCCTTCCTTGAAACAATCTCTTGCGACCTAAAATAAGTTTAATGATTCACCTAAATAGATTCAAACCCCAGATTTATTATGTCATAATGTCAGAGTATAAAATTGTACAATTAAGAATTAACATCAAAATATTGTATTTCCGTTTTGTAATATATTTGCATTAACTACCTTCATGACATTATTCCATCTTTGTCTTTTCTATGAGTTCATTAAATACAAATAATATTTCAGTGCATAACAAACTAAAAAAAAAAAAAAATTAAACCTTGATATATATTATTTGGTTGCAATTATAAAGCAACTTTTGGTAACATTTACATTCACTTATTTATTTTATCTATATGAGAATAAAACAAAATGTCATTATAAATAATAATATTTACATATGAACTGCCAAAAAATAATGTCATAGTAATTTGCAAAAGAAAGAAAGTATAGATAAGAAAAATATATAAATTAAAAAACACACTTACATATATGATGTGTATATAATTGATTAAACTGCAATTATGTGTGTGTAATAAAATTTCTATCAGAAATTAGTAGAACTTTCGATTTGGGATCAAGAGGCTCCAGGATCAATTCTGTTGTTTGTAGTTCGAGTGCTTGAACTTTTTGTGAACTCCCCAACAATTAAACCATTAGCATTTTTTTAATTTTTATCAAAAGTCATATTGAGGAAATTGGGCGATTGATAACAAACATTTGACCTTTGTTGGTGGTCAAACACAAATCATATTAGCAACTTAATGTTTACAATTACATCATAGAGCTTTTTATTATCAACAGCATATGTATATGGATATGTGTTTACATGAGTTTGTGACTTAGTTGAATATTTTTATGATAAACTTTGTGCTTGAGGAATCAATAAATTTAAATAGTAATATTTAGTATATCCTTATTCAGTGCTATTCAATTCATACCTTTAGACTCATTATTGATTTAAAGTCTTGACCATTGAGGAATTTTTGGATCCTTGGATCTTTCATTCAACAACCATATTTTATTCCTTTCTATAATACAAAACAGCTTTCTTGAAATTCAAAATAATTCATCCAAAAATTTCAGAATACATTAGATCTAATTTTAAGATATGATAAGTGGGCATTGGATGGGGTTTTAATAAGCATTACCATTTAATATTCTTTGATTACTCAAGCTTATAATATATGGGGGGAGTCAAGTAATATAATGCAATGGATAATCTGAAGTGAGATGATATATCTTATCTGATTTTTATTTTAAAAATTTTTTTATAGATGGCCAAAAACTATTTGCTCTAGTAGGACTACCTGCACTCTTTATGAGTTCGTTTTTAAAAAGTATATATACATATATAATGTTTTGGATTACTAATTTTAAGTGTTTTGTATTATAACAGACATAATATGTAGGATTTTTTTATATATTGCAAATTGTATATCATAAAAAAATTAAAATAATATATTGTTTTTCGATGCGTTTTTTTTTTTAAAAAAAATATAACCATACAGATTTTTGATGCCGGGCATAATCAATTTTATATATTTGATTTTAAAAATAACCTCACATCATCAGTTGAAATGTCCTATAAGAAGTTTTACATATATATTACAATGATATAGAAGTTAGGGGTATTATGGTGCCAAGAGAAAACACCATTATTTCCATTAAATAATCAAAAACCATGGAATAAATATGTATAAGTAAAAAGAATTAGCATGATAATGAAATAAGTATTTGTAATAATTCTAATAAGCTATAATATTAGCAGTCATTATGCTAATAATAATCAACAGTCTGTGCTAATTTATCACTTATAATAAAAATAATGCTGATGTACTAATACATGCTGATCATTATAAATGCTCTGGCCATATGGTATCATGAGTGTACAGACCCACTATAACTAAATTTCTAATAAAGTAAAAAACAAAGTGCACTAAATGGACAGAGTTATCATCTGAATATCCAAACACAAACATAAACCCCAATGTCCATATAACATATCATATCATCTACACCTTTCTTAAACAGTTTATCAATACTCTTTATTTATATCAAACTAACAGTTTCAATTGTCCTGTAGTCATCATCAGAGCTACAATATTCAAATATATAATTATATAATTAATGCACTTATACACATATACATAATTAAATACACAATATAAACAAAAAATAAATACATATTTTAATCTGATCATTATAAATAATCATTTCCCATTTTATTACTTTACTCTTAAAATAATTCTATCAATATTTATTTTATATCACTTTATTTATTTTTTTTTTAAATATTATTTATTATAATTATAAACTTTAACATTTATTCTACTATTTAATACATATTGTCATTTTACTTATATTATAAATCAACTTCTAGTCTTTTCTTACTTTTATTAGACATTTTACAATTATCTTTTCCCACATTACAAATTACTTTTTACATTACAAAAATTACCCACCTCTTCACAATCCTATTTCCAAAACACAACTGACAAAATTGTCAAAATTTGTATACTTGTTTAATACTCTCTCTATTCTCATTTTTTTCAACTTTATTCTTTTAACCTTTTTCAAATTCAAACTATTATTAATAATAATTGTTTATAAAATTATTGTTTTTACCCCAAAATCCTTATTAAGATTTTGTTTTATATTTTTAATCAAGATTGTCTCTTTAATTTTCCTATCTCTTTTATTATTTGTATAATTAATCATTTTTATACCATCTTTCTCAAACCTGTGACCTGTTTCTAATGAATGCAAATAAATAAGTGATCTCATCATATTTATATTGAATTAATCTTGTATAAATTGAATTCTTTGTTTCTCGCACATAGTTTTTATATTTTTACTTTTACATGATTTGCAAAAAGCATAAAAGGAATATATAAAATTGAATGCAAATCATGTAAAAGTAAAAATAAAAAAATTAATTATGTGGGAGAAACAAAGAATTCAATTTATACAAGATTGATTCAACATAAATATGATAAAAGATCACCTATTTATTTGTATTCATTAGAAACACATCATAGGTTTGAGAAAGTATAAAAATGATTAATTATACAAATAATAGAAGGGATAGAAAAATTAAAGAGACAGTCTTGATTAAGAATATAAAACAAAATCTTAAGAATGATTTTGGGGTAAAAACAATAATTTTATAAACAATTATTATTAATAATAGTTTGAATTTGAAAAAAGTTAAAAGAATAAAATTGAAAAAAATGACAATAGAGGGAGTGTTATACAAGTGTACAAATTTTGAAAATTTTGCCAGTTGGGTTTTGAAAACAGGATTGTGAAAAGATAGGTAATTTTTGTAATGTAAAAAAGTAATTTGTAATGTGGGAAAAGATAATTATAAAATATTTAATAAAGATAATAAAAGGTTGGAAGTTGATTTATAATATAAGTAAAATGACAATAATATGTATTAAATAGTAGAATAAATGTTAAAAAGTTTATAATTATAATAAATATTTTTTTTATAAAAAAAAATCAAATAAAGTGATATAAAATAAATATTAATAGAATTATTTTAAGAGCAAAGTAATAAAATGGAAAATGTTTATTTACAATGGTCAGATTAAAATGTATATTTATTTTTTGTTATATTGTGTATTTAATTATGTATATAAATATGTATATAAGTGTATTAATTATATAATTATATATCTGAATATTGTAGCTCTAATGATGACTGCAGGACAGTCAAAACTGTTACTTTGATATAAATAAAAAGTATTAATAAAGTGTTTAAGAAAGGTGTAAATGATATAATATTTTAAAGTAGAAATCAATATATAGGAAAAGAAAGAAGAGGAAAATTATATTATCCATATAACATTATTATTGTTTTCTAAAGATAACTCCAGATCACAAACCATAAGAACTGTGACTGTAGATAAGAAAAAGATAAATATAACAACTTACTCTATTTTATTTTAAATAGTTTACTAAGATAATTTACTCATCTCTAAAATCTCATGCTTTAATGAATTCAAATCATACAAATTGCCAATTGATAAAATAGATAGCTAGAAAAATAAAGACATTATCACTTTTTTAAAAAAAAAATAATTATTTATTAAACTAATTATAATTAAGAATTAAGAAAATTAAAAATGACATAATATGATAATTCAAACTTAAATATAATTTCCTATAACAAATGTAATTTCCTATAACTAGTATGATTAACTAATTGACTTTATCCATTAAATTATTTAATTTTTATTTTCATTAACTTATTTTTTCTTTCAATAACAAAAATTAAAAACAACTTTTTACAATCAGATAAAGAAATTTTAAATTAATCTAAAACCATTTTTATAATTCTAAGGAAAAAATTAAAGGAATAAAAAAACATGTTTCAAAAGAAAATGTTAAATTAATAAAATTATTCAAAATTATCAATTATTATTTCTATAAAAAAATTTACCTACAAATGAAGATATAATGTGTACATTAAAATACATTTTCACCATGATTTTATTTTCTTTTGAGTCTTTCACTGATGGTTGACATTTTCAGTTTTTTTTTTATTGGCTTTCATTGTTGAGTTTAATAATCCTTTTTGTAGGCCTTAGAAGTTTATTAATGTACACAGTTAATTCATCTATTTTTGCCATGCAATATTTTGTTTTACAGGCTAAATTTATCCATTTTTGCAACCTAATAATTTTCAGTCAGGCTAAAACATATAATGATATTATCATGCTTTTGAATGGAAACCATGTTTGTTGCAGCTAGAAATATTCTCCTTCTCTTTTACATTTTTTTATTCATCAGGCTACATTGTAAAATATGCTCAGCTTTTAGCTAAACTTAGCACATAGTTTTTTCAAATTCATACTAGAAAATATTTTTTACTTGTAGTGTGCTCTATACACCTTAACTTCTGCTTCTGATTTCTTCAAAACTAAATCAAAAATAACTGTTTTTCACACAGCACTGAGATTTATTGATTTACCTTCATCCAATCACTTCTCTCTTACATGTACAAATTAGACACTGCTCAATTAGATATATTTTTTCAAAAAATATTGTTTAGTTATTTTCTTTTTTATATAATTAAAAAAACTCCTTGTAGTTGTTTTTTTCTTATGGCAAAAATTAGACAATTTTTAATTACTATGATTTAATAAACATTGTTTATTGTTTTGATGAGAGATAAAGAGAAAAAAAAGAAAAAACAACTCTAATTAATTAAAACCAAATTTAACAAAATATTAAAACATTTGTTTTATTTTTGTTAAAAATCTTTTTAATCATAAAAGTTTACCTACTTTATTTTTCTTAAAGAGTTAAAAGTACAAAATTATTAAATAATTTTTGAAGAGAAAACTTTTTTCTTTTAGTACTTTTTTTTTCAAAATTAAAACTGATATGTAATTAAATTACTGAAGAAAGAGAACAAAAGAAATTGTTTGTTTTATCATATACTTTTCACTCTCTTTTACAACCATTTATACCACATTATAATAATATTGTTATTATTATTATTTTTTTTTTAATGCTTGTATATTCTCATATTATCATTTGGTGAAAAAAATATTTAAATAAATCATATATACATTATTATTATAAAAAAAAACATATTGAAAAATTAAATCTTACTATTTTTCCATTGTAAATTTATTTTAATTTTAATCTTGTATTGTGTTATGTGGCCAGACTATATATGAGTGTGTAATGATAAATAATCATAACTTTAAATATATGTAATTGAAATGGGAGTAACTACCTCCCATTTGTTTTTGATCCTCTGAATATATTAATGATGAATAGGCAAAATTCATTATAGTTTTAAAGTACATCAAAAACCAAGCTTATATAAAGATAGAGCTACAAAATAAATGATATCATTCTTATAACTATTGATATTACATAAGTCAGTGAAAAATAGTTAGTCCCATTTCAATTACATATCAGTGTGTGTGTTAGATTAAATATTTTTATAAATTTATTATTAAACAAAGTAAAGTATGAGTCATTTCCACATTATTAAGTTAGAAATGAATTATCACTATTGATTGTTCCAAGGCTAAACTACTTTTTACCCTAGCATCTAATAATAGTTTTTTTATCTAGAGTTTGATTAGATTTTATTTGTAATAAACTCAAGATAAAAAGCTATTTTATATACTAGAGTAAAAAGAGATGATTGACAGTTTGCCTAGCAATATCATTGCTAAAGACATTTTTACTTTTGTAATAAACATTTTTAGTTTATATACATAAAATTAACATCACACTTTGTATACATCATGTGTGGATATATATATATAAATACATCCAGATTACTTTAAAACTGCAACCAATTAGTCTTCTATCACATTATCATCATTTAATTATTATATAACATAAAAAGTCAAATAGTCACTACTGATTGAACATATTTCAAGTCTTAACATCTTTCATTATCTGTCACTAATTTCCCATGTCAAAACATTATTGATATATATATGGTTGTCATTTGATAGCTGGTCACGGCCACTTGTTGGTGTTGTTTATGTGTTAAAACAATAAAATGTAATGTTACCAGGCCACGATTTTAAAAATACGGTGACTTTTTTTGATCTCCTAAATTTTTTCTACTCCATCTTTTAATATTTCATTTTTAGTGGGGTTTTTTTTGGGGGGGGATATACGGGCGATTTTTTTTTTTTTTGACTTTAACTTTTATTTTTGAAATCAATTTTTATTACCTTTTTTTAAAAATAAAAACAACCAAAAAATAATTCTGTCTCTAACTTTTACAAAGTATTTCTCAATACACCCCCCCCCACCCCCAAATAAAATAAGATCAAAACTTTTGTCTTTTTCAAGTTTTGTTTTCTTTTTTTGTTGATGTATAAAAATATGGCTACTTTTTTGGGGGGCTATAAGATTATATTTTTTTTGGCTTTCGCTGATATACTAAAACTTTTATTTTTAAAACCAATTTCTGTTACCTTTTTTAAAAAATAAAAACAAACACAAAATAACTTTGGTCTTTATCTTTTTTGTCTCAGGGAAGACAAAGTATTTCTCAACCACTCCCCCCCCCCCTGCCCAAAAATTAAAATAAGAGCAAAACTTTTGAGGTTTTCAACTTTCATTGTCTTTTTTTAAAAAAAAAAAAGATGGCAACTATATGGCAAATTTTGTTTTGGGGGGAGGGCTTTATTTCTATTACGCGATGTCTATTTTGCCATTTTTTAAAAAAAACTTTTCTTATTAATTACATTTTTTGATCCTTTCAACACACCAGCACAAAAAAATTACAATAACATCAAAACTTCAGACTTTTACATGTTTTGTTTTATTTTTTCAGATTTAAAATATATGGCGACTTTTTTTTTTTTTGGCTGTACAGTGATTTTAATTATGCGATTTCTATTTTGCCCTTACTATTAATGACATTTTTTGATCCTTTTATTTTTTCCTACTACATCTTTAAAATTTTATTTTTAAGAATGGAATACATTTGTTTGCAGGAGCCTGACTGACATCGGTAAGTGGCACAATTTGTATGCCATTTTATTTGTCTCGTATAATTTCTCATGAAAGCATGATTTTTCATGTGAGCTCAGCCAAAACATGTTCATCCCTACAGCTTTCCCAATACTTTGCAAATTTCACATTGGGTAGGGAAGGATGGGGATGGTGTGATAATTCTTAGTGAGTCAGACTGTGTGATTTAAGTAGAAATTAAATTACTCTGCTATGGAAATATCAAAACTTGTGGCCACTTGAAATCCAAACACCTTCAGACAATATGGTAGTGATTAGTGAATTGCATGAATATGCATAGTGTTGTGAAGCACAAATCAGGCCATAATATTTCTGTGCAAAGCCATCAAGCAACCTGCAATGGTTAATATAAACACAACTGTTTTCTTAGCCATAAGTTTAGGCCGCAGATGACCCCGTCAAGCAGCCATGACTGGCTATCAAATGACAACCATATATATATATATATATATATATATATATATATATATATATATATATATATATATATATATATATATATATATATATAACAAATAAACACAAGTAGTTGATAAAATATAAATAAATCACAAAGCAATTTCATATATTAAAATATTCTTCATTGTGGCAAAAAATGCTAAAGACAAATTTAAAAAACTCAACTCTCCTAGTACTTTAAATAAATTGAAACACTATATATAATATTTAAATGCATAAACTTGATTTAGAAATTAATATAGGCTCAATCATGCACAAACACATTTTTTTTGCTTTCAAGAAAACTCAACTGATATTTGGAATTAAGAGGTAATTATGCAATTGAGAAGAAAGACCATGGGGTTTCTGGATCTTAAACTCAGAGGTAAAAAGCCAAGAAACTCACCATGCTGGATAGTGCATGATGGTGAGAATCCCATCCATGTTCATATATTTTATGAATAATCACATAATAATGATAGCAATATGACAGCATAGAGTAGACACTAGGAATTTGCTCTGCTCAATTCTTTTAAGGCTTCCTAGAGGAATCAAAAGGCCTTTTTCCATTAGCAGTAAATTCCTTCATCCTATAGTGGATTGATAAAAGTTGAAAATGATGATAAGCATAATTATATCAACTTATTTTTATCAAGCCAACAGTTAAATTGTTTGATTATGGTAAAGTGTAAAAAATAACTAATCAATCTATAGTACATGTGATTTGAAGACCAATATCTTTCATTAGTTGCTATTGGATGTCAATAATTCTTCATGTTAGTACAATAATATTTTTATAAGACCGTTGCTACTGTATTAATGTGATGATTGGAAACATTCAGTGGCATCTTATGAAGAATATTGGGTCATAAAACATATTTCTTGCAAAATAATTGTTTGATTTTTTTTTATGTTATTCAAAAATATATGATGTTTTATTAGATGATATGATTGACTACAAATTTAATTTATATATATTGTGCACATTCCAATTTAGCCTGTGACCAAATTGCAATAATGTGCATAAAATAACAAAAAAAACATCACATTTTCTTTTAAAGAAGGGGAAGCTGTGGGACATCTGAGTTCAAACCCTACATGATCAAGTACCCAAAAGACTCAGAAGGAGAGTGGAGAGATGTCTCTCTCTCTATTCAACTTTGTGTTAGTAAAGGGGATAATATATATTTTGTATAGTTTAATAGTTGTACTTAAAAGTTAGAATTTTAAGACACATATAAATAGTTGTCTGTAGACACAAACTATTCAATTAATCATATTTCTGATGTCTTCTTTAAAATTAATTTATACTTAATAGATTCTAAAGTTCTTTCTTTAATAATACTTTAATTCTAAATAACCTTACTAATTTATTTTCTGAATTTTTAGTTATAGCTTTTAAAATCATTCAAGTTACTTTTAATAGGCAAGTTTTATATGTTTGAATATCTGTGTGTGTGCCTGTATTTACAGACATAAACCTAAAGACAGTTACACATATATTAAAAGAAAAGGTTTTATTTAGATCATTTTGTAATTTCTTTATGAAAAGTTATATTGTTTAAAACAGTTGTTATTTAAGATCCAATTGTTTTATTTTGTCTGAAAGAGTTCGAGTTTCACTTAACGTTTCAAGCTGAGGTCAGCAGTTAATAAAAAAGAGAGATAAAGATCCATTTTACTTGAGAAAAGGGAGGAGTGCCATTTTTATTTTTCCTTAAGGAAAGAATAAATCTGATTGCTTGTCAGAACCCAGCATTGTTGTTTTTTATATATATTTTTAAAGTTTCTACAGCCCGATGGCAGGCTAGAAAGATATTTCATTATGGGCCTCCATTGCCCATCCAAGAAACTTATGCCATCAGAAGAGTTTAAATCCAAATTATTAAAGCATCTTATAACTGATTGTCAACTAAGAAAGAAGAAACTGATTTCTCACTTGGGCTGTTAAATCCAAATGTAGCTAAGAAATTAAAGTGCTGAAATTTATGAAACCATGCCATTAGCTGAATTTGAACCAAAGCCAAAGCAAAATGCTTAAAAAAAATATGAAAAGCAGAATATCCATCTGTCTATAAAAAGTAATTATACTCAGAAAAAATAAAGAAACCATCTCCATGATAAAATGATCCCTATAGAAGCAAATGATTTGATCATCATCTCAGTAAAAGAATCGCAAGCCCAAGCCAAACAATAGAACTGTTCCAGTAAACTGCTGTAATTGGTAAATATATGTGCATTATGTATTGGTGTGTGGCTGATGTTAAATTATAAACCTTCACTAAACTGACTTTAAAATTGTTGGACTCTTTGAAACTGTCTGTGCCTCAAAATTAAAAAAACTGGTAATATGAATTTTAATTATATTTTTTATCAGTAACTATTAACAAATCTTTTTAATAATAAATCTATTTATCTCTCTTTAAATCTTTGAATCTTAAAACAAAAATCAATTAGAGAAAAATTTTAATAATAATAAATATTGCTCTATTGATATTATATATCCTTAGATTATTACATGTAACCATTTATATGTGGGTTTTTTGTTTTTATAAAATATGTTTATTGTATTTTGATTCAAATATATGAAATATGTTGATTTATATTATATTGTCCATCAAAAGCGTATAATAGTTTTTTATTTATAATGGGAATTGACACATATACACACACATAGACTTAGCAATATAATTATGCTTACATGTATGGTTGTTGAGCATGAATGTTAAAAATTGGTAGAAAATTTAACATTAGGAAAGATAAATTTGTTAAAAGTAATTAATGACCTAGATCGGTGGAAAGTCAGATAAGTAATTTGAAACTAATTTCTGTAAATGCTCTAATCTCTATGATCTGACTAACCTTTCTTTACTCATTTCTCTTTTTAATATTGTTTAAATTTTATCAATATAAAATGTTATATGCAATAGATGAGTGTGTATGAGTATAGAGTGTTTATTTTTAAATAAGGATGTTTTTAGGATATACAATTTTTATTTATCCACTATAGAAATTAATGCACACACTTACACTATATGATATGAACATCAAAGTTTACTTTTTATTAAGGGAAAGAGGGAAGATCTTTGGTATTATTAATATTATTATTTAAAATGTAAACAATTTATTATTATTAACCATGTAAATTTGATATCTGTATTATTAATGTTTAATCAGTAATAAATGTTAATTTGGTTTATTAAAAGAGACATATATCTTTCTTAAGAGTTATTCATTGTCATGTTAGTCATGATCATTCATCATCACTGATGAATGTTAATCATTAAGTCATAATTTAAATATAATAATGTTTTAGGTAAATAATTATAGGTTGATAAAAGATAAATTTTATATTTTGAGTTATTTCTAAAACTGTGACTAAAAGCAGCAGTATCATCATTATCATCATCATCATCTTGTTAATCACTAGTCTAAATGAATGTGTTTAATGGCCATATAAATAATGTTTTTCACTGTTTATATATTATTTGTGAGCCATTATAAGATAATGACTACCATCAAGATCATCAAATATCACTCAAGGTTTAGTGAATTGCCACCGATAAAACTATAGTGTTTCGTATGAGCTAGCAAGACCTATGAGAATGTTAGAGAAGAATTTAAGATGTTAAATCAAGTAATAATTTGTCTGATAATTATATATGCACAACTAAAGCATATGGATGTTTTGTTTTTCTTAATGTTAGTGCAAATGTGATATGGTTCTAAAATACATAATCCTACATCCTGTTATAAATAAGGTACCAAATGGGTTCAAACCAGCTACATCTATAAGTAGGTATCTAATGTAACTTTGTCGAGGTTTAGATAACTTAGTGGTGCCCAGATAGACCATATACACAGACTTACATATAAAGTAAAAACTTATATATAAAAATTGCTTAAAAACATACTAGTTCATTGAGTCATTATTTTTCCCCAGCCATTTTAATATTTAATTTAATATTTCATTTTATTTTAATTAGTTACAATATATATATATATATAGTATAAAAATTCACTTGCAGAAAAAAATGTATATTTAAAATGGGACATGTCCTGAGGCAAGAATGTATATAAGTGTTGCCTGTAGGTTACTATTGTAAAAATAAAACACATCTCTACTAAAGTTTAAAGTTGCTTTATATTCTAACTATATTTTTGATTTTATAATTATCCATTAACATTTATTTAATCAATAAAGGTTAGCCTGAGACTTTTACCATCCATTTAAAAATAGTTTGATACTCATTTACTAATCAATAATTTAATGTTTCAGTACATCATCTGTTGCCAGGATTCATAACATATTATAGATTTGCTTAAAAATATTCATCTTCCTGGAAATATTATGACGTTTCAGTAAAAAGACAGTTTATTAGTTATTACATGCATGTAATAGTAATTGTGACTCTAGAGAAGAACTATCGTTTTTATTAATTTGTAGTGTTGTGTTTGCACTTAATGATTTTATAAAAAGAGCCTCCAATTGGCATAAACTTGTGTTCACTAATACACATAGAAATTGACTTAAAGTCGGATCTATATAATTATGTAAGCAAGTTGGGTTGGGTTCACAATTAATTTCAAATTATTAGCTTAAGTAATATAAAGAAATAAAAAATGCTTGTTAAAAGTCATGCACATTAGTTCCAATTTTGAATTCTTGTTCGCATTGATGAAAACAACCAGAAATTAGTTTATAAATGGAATGTTGTAGAACTACATATGTAGTTCAATTGATTTCTTATATGTACAGTAGATGGCTTTATATAATAATGAAGAGAAGCAATTTTGGAAGCAAATAAGTAAATGTATGAGATTATATGATGTTGTTTTTTATTATTTTCTACATACATGTCCATGTGTTTCACTTTCCTTCATCTGCATAAGAAGCATCAATTTATGTCATCCACTCTATTTCAAACCTATCACTGGAAATCATAATCAATCAATAATGCTATTGATCTTTATAAATAATTTTGAAAACTAATAGCCAAAAATTAGTCTGATAATTTAGAAGTGGCACTACTATATAGAATCTATTGATTATTCGGTATAATTAATTACGGTTTTGGAATAGAGTAAATAGCCTAAAATAAGACTCCTAATGCAGTCACTGAAAAAAATTGGAGAATATCCAGTTATGTTGTTTTCTACATATTTCATTAAATTCATTTTAACATGTCAAATTTATATCATAAATATGAAACTAATTAAAGTTTTTATATATCAACTACGAATATTGCATGTCTTTATAATATTACATGTCAACTATTTATTCAATTATATATTTATTTATTAAATTATGCATTTTTATATAAACTGTTTTTATATGTATTTTCTATATTTATAAGAAACACTTTATAAAATACAGAAAATTTGTGGCTGTGCCGATTTTATTACTGAGAATAACGTCATTTTTTATGTTGTTTGTTTAAATAGAAACACTTGTATAGTAATTTAAACTTATCAGAGAAAATAAGGTAGAATTAAATTAAAATACTTTACTATTATATTTAATAAGAGTTGATCCTTGAATAATTTTAAAGTCTGATAACAGTAATAAAAATGTAATTTATGGCATAATAAATTATTATAAATAATCATTAATATGTTTGTAAATTAAGTACAGCAGTATATATTATGAAACTTGTTTTTCATCTTGTTTATATTAGGAAAAGTGTAAATTATTTTATTATACAGGGATGATGGATATTTATGATATACAAATGTAAACTCATTAAAAAAATTTTTTTTTAAATATATTGTTTATGAAGTATTATATATATTTTCAATTTATATTTTTACTTTAACTGTAAAAAAATAAGTGAAAGAATTTATTTTTTTAAAAAAGAAATGAGAAAAAAAATTTTTTTCATTCTTTTATTTTAAATATAATTTTAAATGTTCCTAATAGGTCTTATTTATTAAAAACTTCATCACCTAAATGTGTTTTTTACTTTTGTTAATTAATAAAAAATTTATGGCAATAAATTCATTAATTATTTATTATATTTGTATATAATAGAAGATGATAATATCCTAGTTCTCTGTTTATTGTTTTTTGATATTTTTTTTTTAATAATTTTATTGGTTAACTTTAAAATTGAGAACTATATAAGATACTTCCAGATCCAAAAATTAGTTGATTTAGAAAGAAAGTTTTATTGAAAATTCTTAGAAGTTTTATGACTTTAAAATTTATATTAAAACGTGGTTACATGTGCTATAGGATTTAAAGTTAGTAAGAAAAATCTCTTAGTCAGGAATGTCTAAAACTTTTGAATTATCTGCTAACAATCCTTTCAAGTGATCATCATCAAAAAAAATCCTAATTCATATTCAAGTAACCGACTGAGAAAAGCTGCTGAAAAATGTAGTCTACAATACCAACAAAAACAACAGGGAACAATAACAATAATAAAAATCTACATTTCAAGAATAGAAATTGTTATTTGGCAAATATCAATTTCAAACTGCCAGGATTTATCTGTAGTATTAGTAGTAAATTGAAAATAATGTAGATTATTTAACAATTCAATCTCATCACTGTTTTATAGGAAGAATTAACCAAAAAATTAACCAATTAAAACAAGAATTAAACAAATTACTTATAACACAAATCTTTAGAGTCATAATAAGCAAGAAACTTTTTTATTCAATACTGTAATATTAAAAACCCTAAATAAATATTTTGATAATTTTTATTTTTAAAACTTTTTTTGTTTAATTTTTGATTATTATTAATAATATTGAGCATTGATTAAAGTATATTTAATATTTCTGAAATATATTAATATATATTTGTAAATGTGAATAAACATAGCTTTTAAATGCATATATAAAATAGAAACAGAAATAAACAAAATTTCACAAATTATCTGAAAACTCATCACATTACTTAAGTCAGAAACATCATTAAAAATGGAATAATAATTTACTTTTAAGATTTTAATTTTAGATAAGCTTAGTTTTTTGACAAAAATTGAAATTAATGTAGGAATCAAATATTATCCAGATGTAAGCACAGCATTATTAATTTTTTATTCATAATCAATTAAACAAAGTTTAGAAATAGAATTTCATTTTTAATTAATCTTTTTATAAATGATCATTTAAAGTCAATTAATTGTAAATATTAATAATACAGTTTAAATGAATATATAAAATAGAAAAAACCATAAACAAAACTTCATAAGTTATCAATAAGCAGACTCACAAATTGTCCAGAAGATAAATAGACGTTTGTTGATAGCTTGGAATTATGTTTACGTCTGTTCCTATATCATATATACTTTTACAAGCTGTGATATCAGTAACATTTACATTTAACTGACTTTTATTGACCATTTATACAAAAAAAGATGGTTAAAATGATTTAGACTTTATTGTTTGTTTAATTTTTTATGACTTCAAAATTAATAATGTTGAGTTTACATTTGTTTTAGATTTGATTTCCATTCTTAAATTTCAATATTTGTCAAAAATTCAAACTCTATTTCAGAATACATTGTTATTTTATTCTTAATGGTGTTTCAAATATAGCAAGATGGGTATTTGTATTTATTTACAGTTTGAAGAGTTTTGTTTATTTCTGCCTTTATTACAGGGTTGACATAAAATCAACAAAATGTCATATAACTCCTGCTTAGACAATACTTTTAAATAGAAATCTATTTATCCTACCCAAGCTTACACTAGCAAAGTGGAGTAAAAAAAAACAGTTTTTTACTTAAAAGTAGTGTGTAAGCTGATAACATTTGGTGTTTTACTGGTTTCATTATAATCTTAGCTAAAGTATATATGTCCCTACAGTTTTTTAAAAAAAAGTGAGAACACTAAAATATATAGATATTGTACTATGTGTCAGATCTTAATAACTATACAAGCACATTGTTTTAGACACAAACATTAAGATGCTTTGAATTTCAGGCTGGTAGTTCACCAAAATAAAAAAAAATTAAAAGATCATTTACAGAGAAAGATGCATTAGATTTGACAAAATCCAGGTGCACTAGATCAAGATCTGAAATTCCTCACTGATGAAATCATAAACTAAAAACTAGTCTGAAGATTTGTATAAAACAATACTGGATAGGAATTTGCTATATCTATTGATTACTCAAGGTATCAGAATTTAAATAGGAGAAGTAGGGCTTTACTGTTATATTGTTTTTATAAAATAAAGCTAATGATATTAATTGTAAAAAGTAACTACGTATTAACCTTATATTTGGAGAAACAAATCATTATTTTCATTGCATTAATTGACTTCTAGTGTGTAGACTCAATAATTTATTACCTTGTTTGAGTCATTTATAAATATTTCAGTTGCAATATATATATAGTACCCTATCCTGGATGACCACTTATTACTAACTCCTCAAGCTTAGCCAATTCAAATTTCTTTATTATACATGAAATTCTAGTAATACACCTATATTTATTTTTTATCTAATACATTACATTAGCCTTAATAAATTATTTAATAATAAAACATTAATAATCATGAGACTTGCTATTTAAATCTTTCAGTAAAGTGCCCCCTTTTTTTAACATTAAGCATTTACCAAAAATTTTACCCTCAACGGCATAGAAATATCACCAAACACTACTCCATTAAAATATTAATAACACTCCCATGATTCAAAACTAAGATAAATAAATTATATTTAACAATAAAATGTCCTAAATTAAATTTAATTATGACACCATATTATATTTATTTATATATATATACATATTCTTTACTAATATTTTATAATTTAATTGACATCTCAGGTAATTATTATTACTTTTTAAAATAAATCAATTAATTGATATAACTAAATGTAAAGAGGGATTTTATATACATCTAGCTATATTTACAAATAATAATTAAAAAAACAAGTGTATTCATCAATTCTTTTTTTTTTTTTTTTAAATTATTAACTACTTTTTTTATAAAATTTGACAAAACTAAGTTTAAATTATTAAATACTGTTGATCACTATTTATTATCATATACAAATTTAACATAATTTTCATTACCATGTATTATAATTTAATTATTTTATATTTATAAGGCATACTAACCAGTTTATCTGTCTTTATTATAAGCCTCAAGTAAGATAAAGAAAATTTACTTTACTTAATATTTTAGATTCAATATCAAATATCTTTAACAATCACAATATTTTTATTATTTATTATTGCATTTAGATTATGTGTAACAATATCCAAATATCTTTAATTATTATGATGTGTGTTTGGTTAGAATGATGCATAATGACTTGGAAATAGCATAAAACAGACTCTCAACATTTTGTTAATTATAAAACAACATTAACATTTTATTACAGCAATAATACAAACTTTTAAAAAAAAAATTTACATATATTATATTTACCTAAAAAAAATATTTAACATATAAAAATTTAAAAATTAACATTTAAAAAAAATACTTAGAAGAGAAGTAAATAATTTGCAATAATATTTTTATATTTAATTTTGTGAATTAAATAACAATTCCATATTAAAACATATCAATAATTGTAGACAACTGATAAATTATCATATTATACATATTTCAAAATATATTCCTTTATCATCATTACTTTGTCTTAATCTTCTATCATATTATAACTTAATTATAACTCTATAACTTGTCATACTTTTCTATGTTTATTCTTAATTATAAAATAAACATATACTTATTTAAATATTAATTATGATATAATGTTATTATATTATTTATAATATAAATCATTATCAGGTTTTTTTAATCATCACATCTCTTATAACTCCAACATTCACTCTACAATTTGATCTCTAAAATTTGATATTAAAAAAATATTCATAAAATCTTTATTTATAAATTCTTTTAACATTTTATTGATTTTACATTTAACTCTCCTTGCATTAAATGAATTATCATTTGTACATCTAGCTATTATCTTTATTCAGATATACAATTCTCTAATATGATGCATATACCGATATGATTTTACTGATTATAAGGGTGGGATGGACACTTTATAAAACTATAAGAAACTATGGTATCATGGATTACATAACTTAAGGCCATATCTTCTTACATCTACCTTAATTTTTACCTTAGCTTTTCTTTTAATCTCTTACAGATTTATAAAAAAATGCTACTATCCATATATCACAAATATACTAACTTACTTTGATTGTATAAGTGTATTGTAATTAATATTAATAACACATCCCTACCACTACAGGATTTCCTAATGAGTCTACTTTCCCAAACCACTAGTTTTTTTATCAAACATTCTGTATAAAATCCTCAACATTGTAGATGAATATTATTTATTCTTTCTTAAAATAATATGCAAACTTATACTTAACATTTCATACTTTGGACATATGAAGAAGATTAAAATAAAAGCAAACAAATAGTTTATGATATACAACTTATCATAAATATACTAAGTTAGTTATTTTTAACTTATTCAGAGATCAATTATATATAATTTAATAATCATATTCAGATAATAATAACTATATTCATTCATTTATCATTTATCTTTACATGAATATACACATAATAAATATTATACATATATAATATACAGGGTATATCAGCACAGACTTTTACATGACCCACTACTCACCACTCTATCTCATATCACTGATACACTTGAACACATATATGTCAAAAAGATAAATAATCACCAATATATGTATTTCATGCTAAACCAGCAATCATCAGTTGGTCCAGATTATCATCTCTACACATCCATGCAATACATTCTCAGATATATATTAAGATAGACAATTTTCATACTTTAATAAACAGGCTTTACCTGATTCCTGGTTTAAATAATCCAATATCAATATCTTATAATAAAAATAGTAAATTAAAGTTACCTTAATCATAATATTTTTATGATTATTATTGATGACCCACTGGTTGATATAACTCCATGATATTATAGAATCATAATAAAAAAAAAACAAGAAAATTTTTAATTTTTTTTTCTTTATACCAAAAAATTCTAAAATATTTAAATCTTAAAACTAATCACATATTAACAAATAATTATGAATAACTAATATAGTCTTAAATACTATAGTTTCTACTAGGGTAATAAAAACAAAGTTTTCTTGAAATCTTTGTACTGAATAAAATATTTTTAAAGGGAAAGCATGGTTTTTATGATGACCAGTTTACTTGAATAGAAATAGATTTTTTTCTCCTTTGCCCCTCTGCACTTTTTTGGTTCTTCACAGCATAAATGAAAAACATAAAGAAAATCCAAAGAAATGTTAATTGCCAATAAGAATAAAAAGTTCTTGTATTAAAAGTTCATTCTTCTTATATCAATGATAAAAATTCCTTCATATTTAATAAATATAAAATTTATTATTTAATAAGACATTTATTATTTTTGAAAGTTTTCTTTTCTTTCATTCAACTTTTAAAATATTTACTCTAGAATTATACAGTTCTAAATTTTTTTCTAAAATCATTCACATTTAACATGTTAGTAAGCTCAATAATATTTGCTAGTAGAATTATAAAGTTCTATTCCTGAATAATCTATATTTATCATGTTAAAAAATTACTAATCATTACTTAAATGGAATAACAATTAATAGATACATTTTACTAAAAATTGGTCAGCATTATATCTTTTTTCTTTTAAAGCTGTTATCACTCTACTAAAGTCACTAATAAATTTATATCAGGAAGTGTTAGTAGTTTTACTAAATGAAAGTCATTATCTTTATTACTGTTAGTTATTAAAGTTAATAGAATATGTTCTCTATTATTCTGTGTATGAAAATTAATCAAGATAAATTCCTTACATATCCTTCACATTGTTCTGTACTCAGAACAGTTTGATATTCTGCAAAGACTTTTAATCAAATCCATTTTTATCTTCTGAAATATTTTATTTTCTTTCCTATCGTAAATTTCTATGTGCCTTTTGTAGTATACCAATATGGATAGCTTGGCTTTCTATTCCATAGTTAAATTAGTACATAAACTTATTAAAATATTTTCCATATTTTACAAGTTATTGCCACTACTTTTTAAAGTCAAAATAAGAAAATTATAATAAATTTAGACTTAAATTTTAAAAACAAAAGGAATGCTGTTCTATTCCAATGAAATTTTCTTGATTTCTCCTTTCTGTCATCTACTCAATGTAAATTTATAGGAAAAAGTTCTCAATATCTGATTGATTAATTATAACCAGGCACTTGCTAAAATTTACATATTAATTATTTTTGTCTAGATTTTTAAAATTATTTTATAACTGATATTATTAAATAATATATTTTTTATAATTTTGTAATGTAATATTTAAATGCTTTTAATAATAAATCACTCTTTGTTTCATCATAAATTTTAACATGTAAAATTTATCATTTATATTACTATAATAACTATTAATTTTAGATACTTTTTATGAAATTGATGCAATTAATTAAAATGTAGCATTTGATTTAAACAAGTAATAAATCAATTTTAGAACAAGAAAGTAAAATATGATTTATTCAAATATTTAAGCATGAAGCTTGTATCCTGTCCATCACTCTTATATGTATTTAAATGGATAAGGTCCTATACATGAGGGGCCAAAATGACTTGAGGTCAACATGGGCATGCAATAATATTGGCATCAGCATGGGATCTGAGTTTTCATCATCAGATTTTCAATAATACGGATAGTTGAAAAGTTGGAGGTTGGAGTAGATTGAAGCCTGTCCATTAAAGTATGGAGATTTGCTATCTTAATATAAACTGAGCACTGATTATATATATATGTATGGGAGATGATAATCTGGACCAACTGATGAGTTCTGCTTTAGCACAAAATGTTTATTAATTATTTATCTTTTCTACATGTGTGTGGTCATGTGTATCAATTGTATGAGATAGGGTGGATAGTTGAAGGGTACTTGAAAATCTGAGTTCAAATCCTGTATACTTACAATTAAGCTCCCACATTTGTGAAAAGTGCCTGGTTTTCAAATATTTACACATCAAGCTTCTATGCTGTCTATCTCTCTTATATGTTATAACGATCCAAACGAAGTGGTAGATCGCATCGCACCGCACCGCACTACCAAAGGGCGCCATCTAGGCATTTGAGCCTAGAAAAATTTATAGAGTAGGCAGATACGCGCTGTTAGGATTCCACTTTATTTACATATTTAGATCGTTAGCCCATTGTCACTAGCTCAGTGGAATAGCAGAGATTTAATAATATCATTTACTAGTATATAAAAGAATAAAGTAAGCCACTGCCAGTAATTCACATACAAACATTTATTTATGCACATATATATAAGGTTTAAAATTACTTTAGTGATTTACATTTAATTTAACATTTAACATTATTTTTTTTTTTTACTTTGATTTTACTTTAATTTACATTGCATTACTATTATATTATAAATTTACATTTTTAATCAAGTTCGCACAGATGGGATTATATTAACCTGTTTAATATGTTGCTATAGATCGGTTACATAGATTTCAACGGTCAAAAACATTTCAAAGTAAACATAAACGATCAAAATACAAAGTTATTGATTACTGACAATTGCAGAGGGAAATATAAGAAACCCTCTAGTATTCATCGTAAGATACCTGCATCGTCACCAATAACTTAAAAGACATCCGAATAAATACCTTTTAGATACTCACCGTAAGGTATCAGTATTTGTCGAATGTCTATATATTTTGATCAAATATGAAAACGCAAACATATTTAACCGATAGCCAATCTATGCAAGCGTCTATAAACAACTTAAATTTAATAGTTTTATAGGATCGAGCCTGAATATACTATATAGATTTGCATTCGAAAATAAAATATTCTATCCCTATTTAACCCTAGGCAACACATTTCGCAATCAACCGGCGCCAATCCATCTGATACATTCATGTATTCAATGTAGCATGATACGACAACACAACAATATTGTCAGGAATGTACATCTGAACAATATGTAGAAATAAAAACGACATTGACTCTCCACCCACAGGAATGTGACATCTGTGGGCAAGTAGATCAATAAACTAAAAACTCCATAGGAATGGGCTGCGGTCTTCTGCCGACTTACAAACCCATCCATAGGCAAACAGAGGGTGTGTGGCGTATTTTATAATCCTGCCCGTAGCGGATCTCATATTACACCTACTAATTACATAAATATATCCAATCCATTGAACCAATTCAACTACGAAATGAACAACCCAAGATTACCCTCCCTTAATATATCTTTACAAATCGATACAGCCATTCACGCCCGACTTAAGTTTAACATTTTTTTTATAATTTATTTAACGGAAAACAGAAATCATAATAAAACTTAAAGAACAAAATTAAATAAATAAATAAATACATGGAAATGATTTTACAAATTAAATACATTAAATAAAATTATAACTAATTAATAAAATAATGTTGGTCAGATAGAATAATATTAAAATCATTTTAAATATGAAAAGTTTTTTTTAATTTACTGTTCATAAATTTTAAAGTTCTTACGGTTATTGAAATAGTTCATCCTATTATATTCCTGGCCGTTTAAACGTGAATTCCACGTCGTCCGAAGATTAGTATCCGGTTGATTTATTTATTTATCCTTTGGAGATTTTGTTTTCGTGTAGTTGGTCCTCATTGTATAAACGAGGCATTTTTTTCTCTTTCTTAGCAGAACTGAAGGGATTGAAGCTGTGGCTTTTCAATCCCCCAGCGCTAACACCTAGCTGTTACATCATCAATAATCAATCAATTTCCAGTCACTAACTTATGCTTTCCAAAACTTGTCCTTTTTATATTTTTGTCAAAGGATTGAATTAACATTGGTCATGGATGTAATGATCCTTTGCTGAGGTCCGATTTCCCAAATGGATTTCTTTCATTGGCTAATCCGTTTCTATTGTTTTCTTTCTATCTGCTCTTCCGATTATTTCATTTAAATGCTCAAGGCTGGTTTACATTTAACTAATTAACAATCATTTCCATTTCTAATTAATTACCCTGTTTTCCAAATCAAAAATATATTTAAAGACAGATTTAGAGATATAATTTTATCTCCAAATCTTTTTAAAATTTAGTCTGAAAAATACCTTTTTCTTTAATAAAAATTTTATTTTAATAATTTTTATTATCTGTGCGACTTAATATATAAGAGTTTAAGACGATATTTTAATTTCAATTTTTAAAGAAAGTTTTTAAATGCGAACTTTTTATTTTAACTTGTTTAATAATATATAATACAATGTAACGAACGTCTGTGCTCGTTACAATGTATTTAAATGGATACGGTCCAATACATGAGGAGTTAGAGAGATTTGAGGAGTATATATATGTATTTTTCGCCTATCACTCATGATGTATTAATGCTATTTTCCACCACAGTAAGTGAGGTTGCATTTGTTTTAGATATGTAATGAGAAGATATGTTTGTTTGAGAAACTCTGTTTCTTCAGGTTGTATTTAGCTATTTTAATTTTTAAAGGTATATCAATGTCTGAATTGTGCTGTTATGATAGTTTTATCATCCACAAACCAACCAACAATAATTTATTTTTAAGTATGTAGATTATGCATATGGTTATAAGTGGCAATTTACACATACTAAATAATTAACATGTTCATCCAGAGTTTTTTGCTGAGGGAAATGTAAGTTTTTAATTTTGAATCTTAAAACAATTGGTGTAATAATTTTATGTTGACAAGAATTTCTTAGAGGGTGTGTATAAATGACCTCTGATGAGTGGTCCATGCATCTAATTTAATTTAAATTTAGTTTAAATTTACTTAAATACATCACTAGCTATAATTCTAAATAATAGAAAAGTAATTAATTATAATTTTAAAATTTATGCTGTATATGCTAGCCCAGCACAGCTTTTGCTTTAGCTTATTGTATTAAATATGAACAGATTAGTTTATTATTCTGGTTGCTAAATCTTACCACAGTATTATAAAATGTATCAGTTAAAATAAAGTTATGTTTGTTAAGCTTATGCTACTATAATAAAAATAAAGATATTTTAGAATCCTTAATATTTTAAGTGGTTTATTTGGATAGATTCAAATATTAAATTAGCCTCTGTTCACTCTTGTAATTTTTTTTTATTATTATTAAAATAAACAGTTGGAAAAGAGTCAATGAGATATAATCAGTTATTTTATTTGACTAAAATTTTGTACTTTAATGTTAAGTCAAAATAAATATTGGTAGTCAAAATATTTAAAAGATAAGAGACTATTTTGGCAATGTTTCCAGTAATTTTTGTAAATATTTATTATATTATTAATAAATCAAAATTGCTATTATTTTAAAAGTTCAGTTTCTGTTTGTTTTTTCTTTTATATGCTATTGTCTTGAGTTCCAAAAGTTTACAAATTTCACAAAGTATACAGAGTATTTTATACTGGGTTAAATTATATAAAGCCATGCTTATCATTGTGATTCTCATATTGAATCATATTAACAGATAATCACATATTCACAGATACTTAATATCATGTTTATTTTAAGATTGATTTTAAATTAATATTATTATCTTCTCAAACTGAAGATTATACAGTATAAGATGAAGACTATTAATGATTCAGAAGATTATTTACTATGTTTCAAACTGCACATTGTCTTGTATATTTTTAAAAATTGAAATCCATCTCCATTTAATTTCATAAGTAAGGTTGTCTGTGAGTAGGTGGAAAGGCATAAAAAGCACCCTTATCCTTTTCCCAGCTCAAGTAATGTCCTGGATAATAGGCCATAAATAGTTTCAATTTAGATTAATTATTCAAATCTTTAAATTAATATATTTTTTATGCTATGATTTAATAAAAAGTAGTTATCTTATCTTGAGGAGGCAGTCATTACAAGTGTAGTGCTTGCATCCTATGGTCATCCAAAATATCACTCACTTGTTTATTCATTCAAGCAATTATTTATTAGACAACTTTAACTTTTATCTTTCATAAGAGTTTAGTTAAAACCCCTGAAATTGTTTACTCTTGTCATTGTTAATATGGTTTAGTTAGATAGTCCTTCAACAAAGTGCCATTTGTTTTATTCAGAATATATGATCTGATAGGAGGCTGACTCTAATTACTATTAAATAATGATTTAAAATGTACTTTATATTATTTATGTTAGATTAGGTAATAACCTGTAGATTTATACTTTACGTTTGTCTTCAATATGATATTATTAAATCATGGATCACACTTCCAACGTAAAGCTGTAACAACTAGAACTGGTTATGAATATGAGAAGTACATCTTCTTGAAAGTGCTCAGCCATTTAATTTAGTTTTCTAGTTGTTGTTACAGCTTTACATTGGAAGTGTGATAGCACAATTTAATATTATCATTATGTTAGATTATTAACATGCCACAATGGTTATTTGCATTGGTGTTGGATTATGTCTCCATCTGATTATCTCTGTAACATCATTCATCCTTGATTTATTGTAACCCCACTGAATTAAGTTGTTAAGAGTCTCTAATGTATTATAAAACAAATAGTAGAACATAGTCATCTTTCATTTTCACATACAGAACATATCTCATCTCATATTATCTTCCATTTCTTATCTCTCATATCTCATATCATCTTCCATTATCATCATCATCTCTCATCTCTTCTTTCATTCTTACATTTCATCTCATATTCCATTTCTCATCATCTTTCAGTTCATTTCTTCATTCTTTCTTTCATCTTTATTGACAACCCTCCCCCCCCCATTCATTATCCCTATGTAGGTTACAATATATATATATATTAGTTATACATAAAACTTCCATTCTACATCGCATATCCTTGGAATATATGAATAAAGATATCTGGTGAAAATAAAACCCAAAGATACACTTTATTCTGCAAATTCATGCTTCAGTTGGCCTGAGTCACAAACTTTACACATAATTATCATTTGTTAAATATTTATTAATATCAAAATATTATAATTTGATTTATAAGGATCAAAATTTCTACACTCACAACATTGACATCATCTACTCCAATAAAATACATTAATGATTATTACTAATCATTTATTAACCTGAAGATTATCATACCATTCATGTCTTAGGATAGACTTTAAACCTTAATTAAAGTAAATGGGTTCAAAGTTGTGAGTGTAGAAAATTTGACATTTATAAATCAAATTGTAGTATATGAAGGTTTTTGTTATATAGATTTTAGAGTATTATCTGTCTTATCATTTGACCTATAACTATTCCATTATTAGCTTATTGATGGATATCTAGATATACTTAGGGAGGATAATAACTTCATTTTGAAAAACCTTCATCCACTAACATTTGAATAGTTTGATGAATAATATCTTCTCCTTCAATAATTATCTAGAGACGATTATTAAAGATTTTTGCTTTGCCGCAGTTATTTAAAGCTGTTTTATTTTTTTTTCTTTATATATGTGTGTAGTTACAAATATAAATTAGATATACACCGTCTATATAATATATCTAAAGTAGTATAAATATATGCTTAAGTTATATGTAACAAAATTGGTTAATGAATACCCACTCAATGATAAAAATTAATTAACATCTGGTTATCAATATCAATGCATAAAAAGAAATCAAAAACTACTACTTCATTGTACAGTTTGTTGCCCATCATAATTGTCACCTTCTCATGTGATCCGAATAATATAACATCAGTCTCACACCATACCTCGGCTACCTTTTATGTAAGATTTTGATCAAAAGAAAAAAAAACCATGGATTTATATATAGGCAATACTTCTTTATAATTAATACTTTCATTTAGAATCATTCAGTCATGTGGAGAATTGAAAACTATTGATTATCAATTTTAAATTTCTCTTATTAGACTTTCTAAGTAATTTATTAAAAACTCAATAATTATTGTATTTTTTGTTGTTTTAGGCAGTATAATTTTGATCAATAATTTAACGCCAATGTGATCAAATTATAAGCAGTTTATTATCAGTTCAAATTTCAACTGTGATACATTTATCTTTAGATACAGATTGGCTATATATTTAAATGTATGTTTACCTAATATCATTTCACTGTAAACATGAAATCACAGATATAAATCATGATTTCAGTAGCGATAGATAGATAGATAGATAGATAGATAGATAGATAGATAGATAGATAGATAGATAGATAGATAGATAGGTAGGATAGGGGTTAAGTAGGTAGGTAGATAGATAGATAGATAGATAGATAGATAGATAGATAGATAGATAGATAGATAGATAGATAGATAGATAGATAGATAGATAGATAGATAGATAGATAGATAGATAGATAGATAGGGGTTAAGTAGGTAGGTAGATAGATAGATAGATAGATAGATAGATAGATAGATAGATAGATAGATAGATAGATAGATAGATAGATAGATAGATAGATAGATAGATAGATAGATAGATAGATAGATAGATAGATAGATAGATAGATAGATAGATAGATAGATAGATAGATAGATAGATAGATAGATAGATAGATAGATAGATAGATAGATAGATAGATAGATAGATAGATAGATAGATAGATAGATAGATAGATAGATAGATAGATAGATGCAATGTTATTAATCTTGCTTACTTGTGTTCTGAGACTTCCTTAACTAGAAATTTTGTCAACTTAAAAAGAAGTCAATAATATATATATATTATTTTTCTCATCTACTCCTGCCCATATATATATATTATTCCGTCATCATAATTTTTAACTATTACTGATCCACAGCAAGATGTGTCTTTCCAAATTTAATTCAATTTCTCTGATTTATAGCCTCTTTTCTCTACATTATACTAACAAACTTTCTAACCCCATCCATATATCTTACATGTGGTCTGTTTCTAGATCCTTTTACAGTCTTTTAAGGTACGTTTCAAAACTTAAACAGCTCATTTTTTATTATCCCTTTTATAAGTGTTTTCAACTCAGTTCCATTTCAGTCTTCTAATTCTTTAAGTGATATCATTAGTAATGATTTGTTTTTTCATTCAAGTATTTTGCTTTCAATTCTTTTTAATATTCCCAACATACATTGAGTGGTCTGAAATTTCAGTATTACTTTCTATTAAAGAGTCCAAATCTTAGATCCATAAGTAAAAAGTAGAAAAATGCATCTATTAAAAACCTTTTTTTAGTCATGTTTTTAATATTAAATTGTTTGTAATAAAAGCATTTCATTCAAATTTAATTCTATGATTTATTGAAAACCCATTATGATTCATCTATGCTAGTAATACGACCAAGGTTCTTGTAATTGTTCATTTCTTTTTAATTCATGTTTATCAATTTTTATTTTTTTTCATCTGAAAAAGTATCTTTATCATTATTTTAATCTTTTTAGTATTTATTTGGATCCTATTTGCTTGCTTTTATCTGATAACTGGTGCAACATTTCCTGAAAATCTGAAGCATTGTTTGCAAAAATAACCACATCGTCTATAAAATGTTAATGATTTAAATAATCTCCATATATTTTTAACTCCTTAGCTTTCCATTTCAATTGACAAAACAT
The DNA here is from genome assembly GCA_028023455.1 of Epiperipatus broadwayi. Lineage (NCBI taxonomy): Eukaryota > Metazoa > Onychophora > Udeonychophora > Euonychophora > Peripatidae > Epiperipatus > Epiperipatus broadwayi. Next base: position 364,289 of record JAQFVV010000060.1, read on the forward strand.
TTGTTTTTTATTGTATTTTTATTTTATTCTCTATAATTTATTGAATGCAAAATCAATGTTATATATTGTACAAAGGAAACAAGTATAAAATATAAGCTAATACATGTGTAAAAAAATGATAATCAAGCAAGATGAATATGTTATATACATTAATGAATTCATTAGAACATATAGATTAATACATATAGAATAAGGGATAAAATAAATAACTGTGATATCTGGTACCATTGTCTAATGTTTAACCTAAGCAGTCCATCAATAACGGTGTGTATTTACCCAATCTGCCTGACAAATGACTCAGCTCAGCAGACTGTTCCATTCATTAAATGATCTTAATGAGATTCCATGTTTCATAAAATCTTAAGTTGGGAGTTAGCAGTTTGTCATGATTCTTCATTTTTTGTAGTTTCCTAATGGTAAAAGCCTCTTCATTGGAAGCATTGGTGTTGAATATTTTTCTGCACCTTACAGTCCAAATTGCATAGTTTATGAATAATGACAATCTGATTGTGGCAATTGATCTTGTTCTTATGCTGTCATTGAGCGATATGATTAAGTAATAGTCAACGTTGAGCTTCTTGGCAATTGTACTTCTTGTGATCCAGAGACCAGGGCATGAGCGAATCAGATGTTCAAATGTTTCTTCATGCCTATGACAGAGAGGACAAATAGGATCAATTTTAACAATGCCTCTCTTATATGCTAGAAACCAGTTGGTACTCATTGAATTGATATTGATTTTAAGAATAAAAAAGAAACAGAAAGTATGGAGATTATTAAAATAAAATACTTATTTATAAAACTGCTGTAAAAAGTTTTAGGACATATAGAATCATACTGTCCTATATCTTTATCAATGTCAGTCTTCTTAGTTTTACCATATAAGCAAATCATCGATGTTTTGTTTTGATAAATATCCATCAAAATATGACAATATTCTGGGTCTATATCTTAGTGGTTCAAAGCTTTAATCTCTATGGAAAAGTTTATAAAACCAAATACCTTTTCATATTTTACAAATACTAAGTTGTAACTCATACTTTTTGCTCTTTTCTATAACTTCACTCAATACTTGAGTAATACCGACTTTATTTTTTTTTAAAAAAAACGTTTTTAAATCAAGCTTGTTCTTTTGATTAGTTTGTATCCAAACTTTGCTGTAAATGAATTGTAATTATCTTAGTAATATTTTGTATAGAACTAGTAGAAAATTGATAGATCCCTCATTTTTAATTCTTCTTTGTTGTCTTTCTTAAATATCAACATTACTGTAGCAGTCTTCCAATCATCTGATACAGCGTTATCATTTAAACATTCAGTGTATAGTTTTGCCAATATAATCTGTCATTTCCTGGAACTTTTTTTCCTTCAAAGATTTAATTGCATGTCTCACCTGTTATTGAAAATTCTTGGCAATTCTAAGATGTAATAATTATGACAATTACTTTGTTTTCTTGTTCTTTAGTACTATATAATTCCTTGTAAATTGTTCCACATATTTTATAATATTATATTTTTCAATAATAGTTCTATCTCCGTTTTTTATTAGGGGATCAACTTTTTTTCCAGTACCAAGATGTTTTATACTCTTGGATATGAAAGAATGTGGACGGAAATCTCACTATATATTTTTTCAAAATAGAAAAGTATAGTTTGCATCTATCAGGTTAAATAAAAAATTAATATTAAAAGAAAATGTTGAATTATGTATATATCTTTAGCAAAATATCTAAAAGCTGAAAATCTTTTTAATAGAATCAAAAAATAAATAATATATTACTTAAATGTAAAAAAAGAATAAATAATTTATCTTAGATCTTAGTTCAAATTCAAATTTACTTTTTGTTATGTTATTACTAATGCATAGAGGCAAAACTCTCCATACATTTACTGCCACTCAGTGGAAACCAGAGTAATCAATGGGTGTAGGGGGGTTGTGCATAAAATCCCTATCTAGTGCCTACTCATCCAATATCACCAAGCTAGTTTCTAGCTTATGGCTTTTATTAGTGAGAAGCCTTAAATCTGAGAGCACTGCACCTAGATCTTAGGATTTGATGCAACTCTCCAGCAGCCACCTTTTATCTTATTAGCTAACTATAAAGCTTTGAGTACAAAATAAAAACACAGTAATGTTTTCAATTCAAGCTCATTAGCTTGTATAATCATATAGATCTGAACTCAGTGAGTGGTGCTACTGTATGGAGAGGTTTGTCTCTGTGTAAACAGTTTGTGTACGCATGAAGAATGGTGATCAAGTGCTATTTAGCAGTTATTATTAATGCACTGCAGATTACTATTCTGTTTAATTATATAAACTTATAACTGCTACCTTTTTGATTAATGATATGATACAATATATACACTGGAACAGCAGAATAAAGTTTAAAATTGCAGATTTTCTTCTATATGTTTAGAGCAAGTGTGAATTTGAACAAGATTCAAATGTGTGTCATTCTGTTAATAGTAAGCTTGTACAAGATCAAGGTTTTTTTTACATATTTATACTAAATTCTTGTTTGAACTAGAATCAGAATAAAATAAGATGTTAGGATACAATAACAAATATGCGATTATAAATAATGTGCTTAAGACAAATCTATAAAATATAAGTAATACTTGAACAAAATTGCAATACTTTTTAAGCATTTTCTCCTTGCCTGGAATTTTTAATACCTACATCATTGATTTCTTTCACAATTTCCGTTATGTAAAAGTAAAGAATTTTTAGTAAAATCTTAATTATTCTTCTAAAATAATTATATTTTCAGCATATTTTATCAAAATAATTTATAATATGTAAAAAATACTTGCTGTATCAGCAGATGACCTGCCCATCTTATTTGATCGGTCAAAATATTGTTTTCTTTTTTTACTAACATAAAAACTATTACATGATGTCAACTGAAATATGGGCATTTAATAGATCTCTGATGTAGCTTTTTAAAGATGTCTTTCACAAAAAAATCCGATGAAATTTGGATTTTTTATTAACTTTTTTCATAACCAGCACATTTAATTTTTTTTTTTATCAATTTTGTAATTTCCACAAAGCAATAAAGAAAAAAATATTTATCAGCCTTCAAATATACTTTTATTAGAATAAAAATACTCTGATTCACAAACATCTAAATGTAATCAGAATACAGGATTGTAAGTATACAATTTTAATTTTTTAAATAATATTTTTAATTTTTTTTTAATTATTTGAAAAAAAATTTTCATTTTTATTAATTTGAGTTTGTGGTGGTGTGTGTCTATATCAATTATATATTTATTTATGCCCATATAGAATTCATATCTACTGTAATTTTCTAAGTTCTAATCCACTTATTTTATAAAAATAATGATTCTCAAAAAGTTTAATAATTTATTATTTATTATTATGTTTATATGGTGTGTTTGTGTTTACAAGTAATAATTTACAAAACTAATAATCAGATATACAGAAATCTATGGTAAATTTCTAAGTTCTAAATCACTTATTTTATAAAAATAAACTTGTTTTATAAAAATAATGATTCTCAAAAAGTTTAATAATTTATTATTTATTATTATGTTTATATGATGTGTTTGTGTTTACAAGCAAGCCAATAATCAAATCTTATGCCTTGATACTCATGCTGTGGAGTCACTCTGGTTTTCTTATATGTTTTATTACATTATTTTCAAGTCTATAGCTAACAAATTTACTATATGCAAATAAATTATATCTATGTGATAGAATAAATATAACAGATAGCATCACTGGTGTGCATAAAGAATATAAACATCACTGGTGTGCATAAAGAATATAAATATCACTGATGTACAAAAAAAAATGAAGAGATGAAACTCATTTTATCAATGATATAGACAGTAGCCTACAATTTCTAGTTTTAGATAGACAAGAAGCCAATTACTATGGTGACAAATGCATATTTGTCTTCTGGAAATGTTTTGTTTTGTATCTTTTATTAGGAGGAATCTGTTTCTTATAAATGCCTTTGACATTTGGTAATTTTTGGGGATACAAGATAAAAATGAAGAATTCTTATGCAAATACTTTTGGAGATTCTGAAGCTATGGATTATCTCAGGTAAGACAAATTATATATGGTTTGGAAAATAATTTTGTGAGGAATACAAAGAAAGTGACACTGAAGATATAATTTAAACTTAGTTAACAATGAATTAGAAATTATGAACAAATAATAAAGTAATAATTATTTCGGATATTGAAATTTTTTTTCTTAGTTTTTTAAATGGTTATCACTATTTGTCTTAGACTTATTGTTTTCCTTAGTTTTTATAATTTCTATTAATGTAATTTTTTTTTTGCTCTAACAAGTTATTGTGAAAATTGTGTCTCAGGCCAATTTTTTTAAAAATTTTATATGGCACCTGGGGAACAAAGCAGTTAAAAATATTCTAAAACATTCATTTTCATTTTGAAAATCAAAACATAGAGCTGTCAAAATTGTTGACAAGCACTCCCTTTGTTCAAAATGAGAAACAACCAATCAGCACCTTGAAAAGTCCACCTTCTCCCATTGCTCTAGCTTTAAATTTAAATATTATTGTAAAATAATTCTAGAGAGGGAAGCATTTTACAGACTTTTTAAACTTTAAAATGAGCATAATTCACTACAATAATGTAAAAATTACTGGATTTTTTTAGCTGATTTATTTATAATCAAAACAGATGGCAGAAAGGTTTAAAGTGTTAAAAAAATTCCCAGATTTGAATTAATATTATATGCAATGCAAACCATTGGCTACTGTTGCACTAATGAAGACATTTCATCTTTCTTAAAACAGTTAAGAAATGCTAATATTTTTTATTAGTCATTCATTAATTTAGAGATTCATCTTGGGGGTAATAGATCTTTTCCACATGTCTTTGGCCATATGTTTATAAATTCATCCTTCCACAAGGTATTAAAAGCAGGTAGAACACCAGTCCCCTACCTTGCACGAGATTGGTGTAGTGAAAATTACACTATAGAAATATTAAAGAAATATATCTACATTTTATATTGCGAAATTTGTACAAATATCAATAGCAAAAATACCACAGTTCAATAATAGAACTTTCTAAATCGGCTTTTAGTTCATACTTCATAATTCTAAAAGAAAGTACTTTGAATATGAACTTTGATCCAGATAATTGCGGAAAATTTCAAAAAGTAACAAAATGCCCAAAAAATGAATTTATGTAATTTTAGTTTCTTTTATTTAAGAAAAAATAGATAAATTGTTATCTTATATTAAATATTTTTTATGATGAAAGTAATTTGAATTTTATATTGAAAAGCCTGATTGTTTCAAAGTTCAATTACTGTTTTTTTTTTTTAAAAAAAAATCTTAAAAATTAGCACAACTTAGAATTGATCAAATATCTTAAGGTAATACTTATTTTTAAATTCAAAATGATAGATTTCAAAGTTCAATTTTTTTTAATTCCTAACTTTTTGTTTTAAAGAATTAAATCTGCATGATTTCAATTGCCTCATAATTAAAGCAGAACAATAGATGGCCAAATTCTTCGGATTAGACTTCTACTTCCATATAACTTTTGCTCCTCCTACTTAAATATGGGACATGATATAACGCTGCACTTGCTATTTGGAATGTTTATTTACAACTCTTCCTAAACAACTTTTTTTTAAAATTAATTTCATCTTATATAATTAATTTATTTCTAACGCTAATCACGGATACAAATTTATATACTTTGATTTATATATATAATTAAGAGCTTGTTTGAGCTATTGGTACGCTCTCTGTATAAGTGCGGTGTGAGAAAATATTTAAAATCTCTATTCAAAACCTTCCCATCTCCAGCTTGTTTGAGCTATTGGTACACTCTCTGTAGTACATAGCATTTATAATAACAAAACTATTTCCCGTAATCCAAAAAATAATCCAAATAGTGTAAGTAGTTTAAATAAAGAACTGTGGTCTATGGATTCAGATCTATATAATTTTTCAAGCAGGTTGGCTGAATTCAAAAATTTATAAAGTTTTTTGAATTTCAGCTTTTTTTGTTTGATTATTTAGTATAATAATGGTTAAAAGTGATTACTAAAAACATGTAGAGCTTTCAAACCCACGTTTCTATTGATAAAGAGATAGCCAAAGGGCCAAATCTGATAATCACTAAATATTTACATTTACAATACACGGCATCATAATAGAGAACTGCACTTTTTAAGCTAAATAATCAAAGTATTATTAGTTGATGTGGTACTTTTTTTGTTTTGTTTTTAAAAGTTACATTTTTATTTAGTATATTCAAAAATTACACATTTTTCATATATGAAAATTTATATAAAAAAAAAATATAGATAGTACAAGCATATAAAATGATTTACATGTATTAATAAAAAAAATACATTTAACACATACGGAAGAAGCCAACTGTTTAATAGAGGAAAAGAAAGAGAAGCAAAAATCTATGAGGCATGTATGATATTTGGGGGGCTAATGGCCTGTTTCTTTCTGATTTTAAGTATCTTATTGTAAAACATGGATTGCAAGTTACTGAATGTAAGATTAAAACAAAAATGGTATCTCAAGAACCAAAGGGTGACCATAATAAAAATAGTGATCCTAAATGAGGGAAGGATCGAGATCACATTTTATACTGTCAATGAGAGTGTTGATAAATGAAGCGTGTGATCTGGTGATTGACTAATAATATTTCTATAGATAAGAAGAGCAGAACATTGTAGAAAAATATGATGTATTGTCTCTTCAGACTTGTAATAGAGTGGACAAGGAGAGTCAATATTAGCATTCATATTTCTTTATGATAAAAAAAATGACTAATGTGTAGAGCTTCTAAATTGATTTTAATAAGGAAATCAAGATATTTTGGTTCCAGATGCCAGAATTTGGAGATAATCTGTTTATTAGTGAGATTAAGTAGAAATGGCTGCTGAGATTGATTATCATTATGAGCCATGTTATAAGCTTGCTAGTAAAATATTTTCTCAGAAAAGGTGCTCTGATTCAGATCAATACCATTGGATGAAAAGGTGCTCTGATTCAGATCAATACCATTGGATGGTGATGCATCAGTAGGGTTAACCAGTACAATTTTCAGAGCATCTAGGTAGTCAGAAATAAATTTAAAGACAGTGTTAAGTGATCTCTGAAAATAAAAGGTAGGGATTGGATAAAGACAGAGGCCAATATCTTTGACATCTTTATGCAAGGGTCTAATGTTGATTGTGACAGCTTTTTTATTCCAAATCAATTTGGAACAAAACAAATCTATCTTAAAGGCATTAATATAATTGATAAGTAGCAAATAGTAAATCATTTTCAGAAAAATTAAGATGTTAATAAGAGAGCTTTTTGCATACAGAGAAAGGAAAGCTCTGGACAGGAAATTAATTATATTTTCCACAGATGAGAGATGACAGTTCTGAATTGACATTCTCATGGCATTTATTGATTTGTAAATGGGAAAATCAATGATGTTATAGGATGGTGCAGTAAAAGACGTTAAAATACTTTGCTATGTGGACAGTTTGTTAAGGTTAAATTGAAGCTTAAACCAAGTAGTATAATTTTCCAGAATGTAAATAAGCAAAGGAATATACTTTTTGGAAGGAAGAGTATCACATCCATTAAGGACATATGCTTGACTGTCTTATTAATCAATGGAATATGAATGCTAGGAAATTTCTTCTATATTTTAAGAAAAGGGTTAATATAAATAATAAAGAATAAGGCAGTCAAAGGAGACCCTTGTGGAATACAATTAGATGGCTTAAACCCTAGAGACATTTTGACATTTAGAGAGATAATAATTTCTCTAGCTGTTAAAAGGTTAGCTAAAATATATAGAATAGGACAGAAATGTTCAGAGATTGTAATAACTCAATGGGAAAGTCAATAGGTACAGAATCAAAAGCAGATGAGATATATATCTCTACTACCATGGTGATGACATTTCTAGAAAATCTGACATGATCAATAACATTTTTTACATAGCATAATAGCTTCAGAGGTGGAGGCATCTTTTTTATAAAATTGGTAGTTTGAGATAGAAAGCAGAATAATAGGCTGATTTTTATTCTTGATGATGGATTCAATGATTTTGATAAGCAACTGGGACATAGAGATAGGATGAAGGTTTTTTAGAGGGAAGGTTCTTTAAAGAAGAGGAAAGAGCATTCAGTTTGAGAAATGAAACTAGTATAATTGGATCCAGTCCATCAATGTAATGAACTTGCTTAGACAAAAAGTTGAGCACATTCATAATAACAGATAGTGTGAAATAGTGGTTATGCAAAAGAAACAATTTAGGAAGTGCATCAGACCCAGGATGAATGTTACCTGGTACTGATTTTGGCTTAAACATAATGTTAGATTTTGTAATACTATGGACTCCGATGACTCTCACCAAAGGCATATAATGGAAGTTCAGGACAGTTACAAGTTTGCAACTTCATCTTAAAATGATAGTAAATAGAAGGCAATATATTAAGACCTGTGCAGAAATTCTGATTTTCGACAATTTAAGAAGGAACAGACTTTTTGGTTTTATACAAAAGGGCCCAACAGATCAACCTTTTTGATTAGTTATAAAGTTGAGCCAAAAAGATGTTGGCTTTTTTAATAGATAGATATTCAGCTAATACAAGTTAAGTGTGTCTATACTGCTGGTTAAAGACAAAATCAAGAAAATTGAAGCATGTCACAAAGACTGACCTTCATTTTCAAATTAATTGAATTGTGTTGATAAAGGAAACCAAGCAACAACAGGTTGTAATGAAAAATTATTTCAGAAAATACAGCCTTCAGAGATGTATTAAGTAATACTCCTAATGTACCATTATACTGAAGAGCAGACTGAGTGCGGACATTAATATCAATTTGAATGGAAAATGCCAAGTGACCTGAAAAGAAAACTGGTTGCAAAGACTGATTTATTATAAAGTTTGAGATCTGGCAAGTAAAATAAAAGTTCAATGATAGTTGAATACTTAAACATATAGAAAGAAAAAAACATTACTATGGAAGAAGCCTTCACTTTCATCAATCTACAGTTGATAAGGTGGACATACTTACAAACAAAATCAGCATAAGGCATATTAAAGTCATCAAAAATAAGAGTAGGAAAAGAATTTGAAGAAAGGAATGAGATTCATCTGGCAAATAAGCTGTTGTATCAGAATAGAATTGATATGTAAATACAGAAAAACAATGTTAAATGTAAAAGCATTATGATGAAAGGCAATGACAATCATGTTTTGATCAAGACAAAGGGTATTAAAAAAATCAAAAAATACTCTATGATGGATTAATACACCTATCCTAATAACTGACATGTTAGAAGTAGATAAAAGTGAATATCCAAACATCCCTAGATATATCTTGCAGGATTGATGTTGGAGTGCATAAAAAATTTGGTCTCAGAGAGAAAAGTTATAATGAAGAGAGAACTGAGATATCCATTTTCTGATAGCAAACATCTATTGGGGTGAGTTCAAACCTCTTACATTGATTTTGGTAATATTCAGAAGCATAGTGACTCAATTTAAACAACCACTGAAAACACAATTAATAGAACAGGTAGATAAACAATAATTTAGTACGGTTGCCATTATAAGCAACAAATATATAAGCACCCTGCATAACAAAAACCAGGACCTCTTAGAAAAAAAGGAATGAATAATGCCATATATTATCACATGTTTCAGCAACAAACCTAACTTAAAACTCAGATAAATTCTGAGGAGTAAAAAATAATTTGAATACATGATTTAAAAAAAACATAACACACTAACTGGAGGACAAAAATATAAATCAATGTTTACTAAAGCAAAAAAGCATGATCAACCTGATATTATTGGACATCATGAGATAATTCACAGTCCATATTTAAATTAGCATCAACGTGCTTTATGAGATCAAAACCACTAATAACTTCCTACATCCTAGATACATGCCTATGAGTAACCACCACATCAAAGAATTTTTTTTTTGTTCTGGGAACAAGGATGCAACTTGAGCTGGTGCTTGCCTGATCCAATGCTGATCTGTAGATACATTTGATTTCAATGCAGATTCAGACTCAAGGAAAGTCTTCTGTTTCTTAAGAGCAGCTGAATGAAGAGCTTGAAGTTTTGTTTTTACAGATTTAACTTTGGAGATGACTATACTATCTATATTTTGATTCTGTTTTAACATCTGTTTATTTCCAGATTTCCTCTTCTTGTATGATTGAACTGGAATAAATTTATCAGAGGATAAAACTTCATTCTCCATCACATAGGAGGGCATTGTTTCAGACTCATCATCAATGAGGTTAGACTCCCAAGAGCTAATATCAGTAACAGTTTTAGATGATGGGGTAATGTAAGAGAACCCTAAAAATCTTCATGAATAAAGATTGAATTTTGGTTAGTGATAGACTGTGTCAAAGCTTTGGAAAACTGATGACTTTTGGACAGTTTCATTCCACACCACTTGCAAAATCTAGAAGGGCAATTTTTTTACAATGTGATTTCTTGCTTTGCAAAAAAAAACATTAATGTGCAACATTTCTGAATTTAATTATCAATGGGAAGGACTCAGTGGCATAAAGAGTTGTGATGTCAGTTGACAGGACTCCTGTCCTTAAAATAATACTGAAAGTAGCTGTTTTCATTAATACTGGAACACCAGCTTTTTTTTCTAGCAAATATTTAAAGTTTGATACAATTCCAAACTTATTAAACAGAATATGGAGGTTCTTATCATTGAAGTCTATGTAGCAGATTTTAATTTGCCCCATAATCAATGTAATAAAGTATTTTATATTTAAACACAAAACTTTTTTTTTAAAAAATTCTTTTGATTAGAATTACGAAACTCAACACATCCGTATCTGTTGTTAGGATGTAGCAAAACTTTGTAGACTATATTCCAGAACTTTTTTCATTTATCACATAAAAGTCTTCCAGTGCAAATTTTAAAAAGTTGCATTCAGCATTAATTATGGTTATAATTAGCTTCTTAGTATTATAAATCTTCTTAAATAATCTTTAGCAAAGTAGCAGATACTGTTAAGTTATACTTGTTACTATATTCCTGATAAAGCTGTTCAGAAGAGATTAGTCCATTTGTCAGTAAAATCTCAGTCAAATTATCATTGAACAAATTAAAAACATCATTTTCTTCAGTTCACAAACATGCAATTGTTTCCTTGAGCCCTCGAATTACATTTTTATAATGTTTTTGCATGGCTATTTTTTACATTTTCATTTTGTATTTCACTATGAAATTTTTTTTTGTTGACTTAATTTTGTTATTTACAAACTTATTAGACATGTGATTGTTATTAGTAATTGAATTGTAAGAGTTTGATTTAAAATGAATTATTTAAATGACCATCGCTAGCATTGCTAATGTACATGGCTGGAAAGTCTTTCATGCAATTAACGTCCCCAACAAATGAATTAATAATAATTTTTTTACCTGTTATCTTATGACTTCCTAATTACAGGAGTATTGAAAGGTGAAACAAGTACTCTGGTCAACTGAAGGTCATGCTGAGAGTGTAAAAAATAGTAGATACTTCACCAACAGTGGATTGTGTTAGTAAAAAAATTTCTACAAATGGCAAACTTGCTATTACTAATAGTAACTCACTGGAAAAATTTAAATATCAGCAAGGATATTTAATAATGTATCTCAATTTAGAGCTAAATATATAAAGGAGAACTTTAAATTCCTGCCAAACAGATCTTAGTAACGAATACAAAATCTTTCCAATAAAAAAATTGTTTTAAATATAAGACAAAATCAGCCAACTTGCCCAAAAAAACACAACCTAGATTTTTTTTAAAAAGTACTTTTTGTACAATTATATATATATAAGATTGAATTCAAAATTACTATGTATTGAATTAATGGATGGAAATGTGGTTTCATAAACTTCCAACCTCATTTAATCTCAGTTAATGCAGAAAGATAACAGGTGGCAAGAAATCTTATGAAAACATGTGACTGTACTAACTTAAAACAAAATGGAAATAGTAATTAGATATACCCAACAATTAATTTTGATTTTCAGTATTAATGTGTAAATTAATTACTGCCTACATTTTATATTTTAATATTTTAAATTAGGTATGTTATGTATACTTGATGCTTTATTGATGCCAAACATCTGAGAAACTAATTAGCTAACTAAACAATTTTATTGTTCTAAATGTAAAGTAATATTAGTAGTAAATAAAACAGCCTTTATTTAATCCACTGTAGAGCAGAGACATCTCATATAGCCTCTTATAGAAGAGCAATAGTGATAAAAAAATATCATGCAATAGGCTTAATAATTAGAGGTGGTGGTATTTTAAGCAATTTTGTATCTTTGTTTTACTAACTAACAGCATTTGGACATCCATTTACCAATCAATATCAAACATGTAGAAAGGTTGTATAGATATCTATCTGAAAAATGATTCTAAGTCTATTTTATAACATTCAGATTTAAGGCTTGTACTTAAATCACTTTAGCATAGCATATGAATGTTTTAATCTTGTATGAAAAGACCTTTATCTAAATTTATATGTATATATTGCAAGGAAATCAAGACATATATCATGTGACTTAATTTAATAAGCTTGTGTTACAAATGTTATATTATGAGTGTGCTAATAGCTCTTAACAAGCTTTTCAGAATACGCTTCTGACTTCCTCAATGAGGTGCCAGGATATTCAAGCATTAGATTTAAAATACCAGATCAATCCCAGCATTTTATCTAATGGTTATCTATTAAGTAGAAAATCTAAAATTTTCAGACATCCATATGTCTTCAAATCCATCTATCTAACTTAAATAGCCATATGAACTGAATTAAGTTTAGATACACCATATATTAATAGCTTTAGCAATATAAAAGCACCAATGTCTTAACTGCAAAACAATAATTTCAAGAAAATCAGTCATATCACTTGGCTTAATTTAATAAGCTTGTATTACAAATGTTATATAATGAGCATGCCAATAGTTCTTAACAGGCTTTTCAGAATATCCCTATGCCCAAACTGTTTTCATGCTTTTGGCATATATATGTAATAATATTATAAATCAATTATAATTGTCATTTAGGAGCACTTTCAACTATCCTTGTACTCTTTGTCAACTAATGCTTTGAAAGGTTAACCTTCCCATAATTCCATGATTTTAATGTTTTCTGCCTGCCTATTGGTTGTTCAATAGGCAGGCAGCAAATGTTAAGATCACAGAATTATGAGATGGTTAACCTTTCAAAGAATTAGTTGACAAAGACTACGAGGATAGTCTAAAGCACTCCTAAGTGATGATTATATTTTTTGTCCTTTTCAAAATTTTTGATTATTGTATTTACTAATATTTAATTATAATATTACATATATATATATATATGTGTGTGTGTGTGTATCTTATAAATGAAGTGCTTCATTAATGCTAACAAATAGACCAGATGATTATATTTGTCAAGACATTAGGCACCATTAATATATTGAATTGATTGCAGCACAACTTTATATAATTTTCAAATCTTATATCTGTTACAAACTTAATGCTCCATGTCTGTTAACTGAAATTTTTTATCCAGCTACATAAACATGCTATTTATGATAAACAAAGCAACTTTTAAATGACCTTCTTTGAGGCATGAGTTTCTCCAATAACCCTTTACAAAAGTTCAAGCTTTATGAGCATTTTTCCACCCCATCTTATTCTCTAAATAAGAATAGCTAGTTAACTTGAATGGTTAGTTAGATAGGAATTAACTCTCTTCTTTAAAAAAAAACATTGACCAAGCAAAATATTTAAAACGTTTTCAACCCAGATTTCATTCCAAATTATCGACAAGATAAGGCAGTTGCAATATCATTTTATACCACTATCGTACACAATGTATGGTTTGGTGAGGTTTGGTGTTGTTGGTAAAGCATCCTTGCGAGGTTCCAGGATTGATTTTGTGCTCACAGTTTTGGCACTCAAACTTCTTATGAACTCCTGAGTAATAAAGTCATATATCTTTTATATATATGTGGGGTTAAATTCACATAATAAATTCAATGTAATATATCTACATTTTACATCAGAAAATGAAATAAATTAAAACAATTTATGGTAGTTGTAAATTATACACTGTACATTGGTTGGTGGCGCTGTTTCTCTTTAAAAACATAATGATATAACATTACTGGGCCTCTTGGATTTTTTTTTTAAAAAAATACCGTACTTTTTACATACGGCTTTACCAGCCTTTTTTTTTTGTTTGTTTTAATATACGGTATTTTTCCTAGACTTTTTTTTCATACATTTTTTTCCCCTCAAATATACCGTATTTTTACATACGACTTTTTTTTTTGGTTGTAATATATAGTCTTTTTCTATATGTCTCTTTTATTTACTTGACTAACAACTGGGCTGAATTTATAAAATTGTCAACAACCAATAAGTTATAACAATTTAATAATAGATGGTGTGTCATACAGAAGTTGTTCAAACTTAAATTAAATTTAGGAATGTTGACACATTTAGATCATATTTAATAATTCTGGAAGAAAAAGTCAAAATGATCAGATATGAAAGACAACTATGATGAATTTATAAAATTATCAACAGCCAATGAGCTTTAACAATTTAATAATAAACTTTATATGTGATTCTGAAATTGATCAAACTTGAGATAAATATTAGAATGTGGGAAATGATTAAATATGAAGGATGATACCAAATTAGTTTCAATCCCATTTTTGTGATAAAAATATTTGCAAGGGTGCTTAAAATATATTGCGTCACTGCTGTAATATATTTCACAATTGGTTTAGAAATATTTGCCATTTTGAAAAAGTGGGAAAAAGTTAGCAATTCTTTAATAAAAAATAATGCAAATTGTATATATAGTTTTGACATCTGGTTTGTGAAATGATTATAAAATATCATATGATTACAGTAATTTTAACTCACCCTCAAGTTGTGTACAAAATCACCTGTCCCCAAAGAAATTGCATGGCAACATATTACGGAGAGACCAAAACTAACATTACCACCAGAGTAGCTCAACACAGATTACCTGTATAACAGAACTAAAACAAAGCTTGAAGGTAATTCTGTTTTCATTGAGCATGAGAGAGCCACTAGCCATGCTTTTCTATCCACCACGGCCAGTGTTATTTGCTCTGAAACTAACGACATCAAACGTAAAGTCAGAGAAGCTTACTACATTGTAAGTGACCCATCAGCAATTAACAGAAGAGAGGCCTGCTTTTTTCTATCTAGAAAATGGTCCACCTAACATCTGCATATGAATTTGCATATAATTTGCATTGATATTAGTTATTAATCAAATACAAATCGCCATAAATATGGGACTATAAACTGTCCTGAAAGCGCTTGGCGGTAAATTTAGATAATTTCACATACAATTAATAGCTTCATTACCTGTGCGCAGAGCACATATATATTTTAATTTATTTAAACGCTAATGAAGTAAAACTTTAACTATTTCACTAATTTTAACCTGATTTTTTCTCTTTTAAATATACTTCCTGATCTAAATGTTAAAAATGTTGATTTTGAAATAATAATAAATATAACCTCAATCTATAGTTATTTTAATAATTTGTTTTTTAATTAATTTAATCTTATATAATGAACTTTTTTACTTCTAATGCGAATCACGGATACAATTTTAAATATATTTTTAACATACACTTATTTTATATAACACCTATTATGAGAAAAGTAGCAGATTTTTATCATTTATTGTTCCTAAATTATTTTTACTAATATAAATATTTCAAATTGCAAAGTATGGTAATAAATATTGTTGTTAATCTGGTTTCAGCTCTCTAACCTAATCGTGAAAATTAATTTGGATTAAAAATTTAGGATTCTTTTTTCAATCTTTTTATTTAATAGTAAAATTGTAGTTAAAAAAGTAAGTTGCCTTTACTCAACTCATTTAGTCTCATCTTTCAAACGTAAAGTTTTTGTTGATAAATAAAAGCAGAAACATATCTGAAAATGTAGATTAAAATATACTATCATCTATTAATCATCGATTACTCAAATTTATAATAAAAGGGTTAGAAAATATAACTGTTTTTGTCTGTTACATATAACGCAAAACTAACAAAATCAATTGATTTGGTATTACTGATCTTTTTATACAGTGATATTTATAGATATACAAAAAAAAATATTGAAGTCAAAATTGGGTGTATGTAATTTAAGGAATGAAAATGTTGTTGCATGTATATGCATTAGGTCAAGCAGAAAGATGGCTGACAGCAAACGAAGCTTACAAGTTGTACTTGTAAAAACTTAGAAGAAAATGGTGAGAAAATTTATATTATAATTGATCAGAGGTACCAATTCATGCTGTATAAGTAATCAAAAGTCTATCAATATGTTGATTTAAAAAGTGTTAGTGATTTAAATTAATTATGGTATAACCACATAATTTAGTGATTGTAAACTATATATCTCATATACGATTAATGCTCCATTATATGCGACTCATCTAAGAAACTAATTTCCTGAATATTTTATTAACCTAATTGTATAAATAATAGCAATGGTAAAAATAAAATACAATAATCTATCACAGGGCATCAAACTTTCCAATAGTCACTCATAGAAAAGTAGTAAAAGAAAAAAAGACTATTCAATTACTAGGTAGCAATGCTTTGCGCAATTTTCTATTCTTAATTTACTGTATAGCTAAAAATAGTTCAATATTGTAGTGTTTTGTAAAATGGCAGACATGTTTGTGCATTCCAGAAAAAACTAGAATTTATTCGTATGGCTGTTTTTAGATTGCGCTCTGATAGCTGAGAAATTTAATTAGTGCATTGACGTAATGGCGATCGACAATTCCTAGAAATATTTGCTAATTACAAATGTTTCTAGATAAGAGCCTTTACCTTATTGGTCAATGCATTGATTGATCATTGCAGTTGTCAGAGAGCGATAAGAAGACTGGGTAACATCCAGCAGTGTATGGAGTGCGTCTACAGTAGAGTTACTGTTCAATTCCAGTAGGAGATAGCTGACGGCAGTCGCAGTGCTTACTACGACATGTACAGCTACACTGGACTGGTGCTAAAGTAGGCCCATTGTGAACCGTTTTGTAGCAGCCAGCCTGAAAGAACATCATGGGAATTGAACTTTAGCGAACTGTAGAAATAGATCATTGCAGACCATTTGTTTGGAGAGCATCTGCTTGCAGACCATTCATTGGAGAGCAGTCAGTGCAGACCATTCATTGGAGAGCATCCATGGCAGAGCATTCAGTGCAGACCATTCATTTGGAGAGCATCCATTGCAGAGAATACAGAGAATATTCAGAGCATTTGTTGCAGATCATTCATTGGAGAGCATACGCAGTTGAACAGTAGCGAACGTTATTTGCTGACCGCACAGTATGACTTGCAGTTATAACATTGGCACAGTCGTAAGTGCAGATATAACATTGGCGCAGTCGCATTTGAACCTGGGAGTAGCGAATACGTTGAACTACAAGTTTAGCCGTAGACAGAGAAACCGAGTGAAAATGTCAATCCCAATTAGTAACATTAGCAACAAGGGTTTTTCTGGAGTGGAGGGAGGTGTGTAGTGTTTTGTAAAATGGCAGACATGTTTGTGCACTCCAGAAAAAACTAGAATTTATTCATATGGCTGTTTTCAGATCGCGCTCTGATAGCTGAGGAATTTAATTAGTTCATTGACATAATGGCGATCGACAATTCCTAGAAATATTTGCTAATTACAAATGTTTCTAGATAAGAGATGTTACCTTATTGGTCAGTGCATTGATTGATCATTGCAGTTGTCAGAGAGCGATAAGAAGACTGGATAACATCAAGCAGTGTAACATAGAGAGCACTAGAGAGCAGTCATGCAATAGCGAGTAGCAGACAGTACGGAGTGCATCTACAGTAGAGTTACTGTTCAATTCCAGTAGGAGATAGCTGACAGCAGTCGCAGTGCTTACTACGAAGAGTTTGTGTACAGCTACACTGGACTGGGGCTAATGTAGGCCCATTGTGAACCGGTTTGTAGCAGCCAGCCTGAAAGAACATCATGGGAATTGAACTTTAGTGAACTGTAGAAATAGATCATTGCAGACCCTTCGTTTGGAGAGCATCCGCTTGCAGACCATTCATTGGAGAGCAGTCGGTGCAGACCATTCATTGGAGAGCATCCGTGGCAGATCATTCAGTGCAGACCATTCATTTGGAGAGCATCCATTGCAGAGAATACAGAGAATATTCAAAGCATTCGTTGTAGACCATTCGTTGGAGAGCATACGCAGTTGAACAGTAGTGAATGTTATTTGCTGATCGCACAGTATGACTTGCAGTTATAACATTGGCACAGTCATAAGTGCAGATATAACAAATATTATTAATTTCCAAATAGAATTCTAGCTAGGTTTGCTAAAGATCAGCTACCTGAAAAGAAAAGCCTCAATCCAGATAGTAAACAATGCTCTAATGCATGACGAGCTTTTAAATAATAACATATACAAGATGTACAACTGCTGCTGTAGATATAAGTAATTTAAAATTTTGTAACCAATATAAACTTAATACTTTAATGTATGTAAAATGTCTACTACCTGAATATTTTACTAACATACAAATATAAATATACTATCTTAGATAATAATAAAAGCAAATGCAATACTGACGTCTAGGCGTTAAAGTTTAAATACTTTTCAACTCCATTTTATCTTCTAGCTAAGAATAATTAGATAACCATTTATTGACCAATATTAAACAGCTATCTAGACTAATTAGAGATTATCTTCATTATATATATATTGTAAAAGATGGAAAGATCCACCCTTTCCATCAAAGTGCCATTTATGTTAAAAAAAATTTTTTTTCTTCAATTTGGCTTAGACGTAGGGGTTTGTATATAGTTTGTGTTTGGTAGTTGTTGTTTAGTTCATTTTATTGTGATATGTGCCTTTATTGGTAATTGTGGCGCTTAAATAGCAATGATAATATATAAATTTGTATTTGTCTGTGTATATAAATAATAGCATATAAAATTGCTACTATATATTTATTTTTTATTTTATTTTCGGTAATTGTTTATGATATAATTTTTTTGTTTATTGCTTATTTATTTACTTATTTTTGTAAACTGCCAAAACTGATTTTTTGATGTGATTTCTTGTTTTTTTTTTTTTTGTGTATTATTATTTTTTGTTAATATTTTTAAAAAATCAACAATTGTTCTATTAAAGATACTAAGTCAGCAGAAAGGTTAAACAATAGAAAAAGACAACTATAGCAACAAAGAAGACGATCATTACCATTAAAACTGAAAAAAAGAAGTCAAAACTTTACTTTGTCTGTTTCATAATATTTTTTTTTGGCATAATTACAACAGTATTGGATTAGATATAGCATCAGAATGTCAAGTTAAAACAATAGATTACTTTCTGGGGCATCTAGCCTTTTTTGCCTATCCTATTTCACTATCAAAATCCAGTGAAACGTGTAATTAATCACCAAGCAAGTGTCTAAAATCCAACATCAGAGAGAATAGCTATTCTGATTGTAAGATCTTCTAATCAGTTTGACTAAATGGTCAAATCAATCTGCGAATGCAGCTAATTTGTCAATTTGAATCTTAAAAAAAAGAAATGCCAGAGATTAATTGCTCAAGCAGGAAATATAAACACATGTTTGTTAATGTATTTTTTTTAAGTTATTTTACCCACTATGGAATGGAACCAAAATCAAAATATTTTAAATAAACAAAAAACTGTAAATGATAAAGAAAGTTGAGATTATATAGGTAACTAAAAATTAATCAATTTATTTATTTATTTTCTTCATTATAAAACTTTTTTTTTAACAAAAACTCGTTTTAAAAATAGATATGATATATATGATAATTTGGAATTTTAATCAGTCATTATAATTTAAAAACATATTTGTTTTCCATAAAATATTAAAACTTATATTTATGATAGTTTATTTATGATGTCTATTAATAGCTTATTTTAATATCTTAATTTTAATAATAAAAATGATGCCAAAGGCAATTATTAATTGATTTTTAATTTTTTGTCATAAATCTGTTATATGTAATTTGATTATAAATTGCAAGTTAATGACAGTGATTGTAGATATTCCACTTCATTCATTAGTAAAACTTGTTGTGTTTAATTTTAAAGTATTATGTATATACATATGCCAAGCATAAATATTGTGTATGATTTAAATTGGGAACCAAATAAGGTGTTACTTGTTTGTGTGGAGAATCATTTTTAAATGTATATAATGTAATAGATTTGTGTCTTTTAAATTATATCGTTATTTTATATTTTCATAATCACTTGATTATCTTCATTTTATTACTAGATGTGTTTTAAAAGAATGGATCAGGTTATAGTTATTTAGCATCAGAATTGTATATTGATTTTCCCACATACGTTATTTAGGAGTTGTTTTGGTATGTATTTTGTTCATCTATAAAAGGTGTATAATATGGATCATAGATATATATTTCATGGTAGGCATTTAATAAAGCCTGGATCAATAAAGTTATAAATAAAATGTTGAATTTTGCAGGCTAGGATGGAAGCTTTATATCAATAATAAATATAAATATTTGGTTCTTATGATAAAAGACTAACATAAGTTAATGTAAATAAAGTAAATAGATATATAGACATAGCCTAGTGGGGAAAGAATTCTTGGTATTTTGTGTTATTGTTTTGTTAAAATATTCAGCCTTGAGATGCACATCTATGATGTAAAATTGTTGCATAAAAAGTTATTATCAATTTATCATTTTTATTACAGTTTTATATATGGTAATTGATGAACGATTCCTATGAAAACATAAATTCCAATTCATGCTTATTGCTAAATAAGTATTTCCATTTGACTCATGTTTAACAACATTGAAAATTTGAAAAGTCAACTGATTTTGTATGTTCTTACATATATTTATTGCTGTTTGAAAAGATCTTACCACAATTTAAAATAAAGCATATATCATTTGTTTTATAAGAAACGATTTGGTGTTTTTATTTAAAAATTATTAATATGTTTATTTTCTCTTTTCAGTGCAGAAGTCATTAGGTAATTTGTTAGATTTACAATCAATTAAATATATGTAAATATATCATTTTTTATAGCACTTTGTTTGTAAACTGTAATATTTTAACACAGCATTACGCTGTTGCACATGTGCTTTGAAGATTTTAACTATCTTTTCCAAAGACTTTATCATGTGGTTGAGTGTTAGTATTCATTCATTTATAGTTAAAATCTTCAAAGTGCATGTGCAACAGCGTAATGCTGTGTTAAAATCAATTAAATAGTAATTTTGTATTTTGTTAATATTCAATCTCATGACCATTTAATTAGGCCATCATTAATTGGAATATTAAGTTACAAATAATCCTTATTTGTAAATATAGGTTGGATTCAACAAAATTCCCTTTGCTTCCAATTTGTATTTTAGTGAATAATGAAATCATCAATCAAGTTAACCCTGGCAGTAAACCCCTCAATGTCTTTATCATTGTTCTTTAGTATCCAGATTTATTTTACATATAACTAGCTGAGGAAATAATTTGGGTAATAATTAAAACATCATTCATTATATATTTTCTATTGCATGGATGTAATGTATCAACAATTGCCTACTCAAATTGGTAGGTGGTTCAAATAAAAGTTTAGCATCACAACCTAGTTCATTGCATTTTAAATTCATTGATTGGGTTAGTTTATACTTGTTATGTATATACTTTAAGAAAATAAATCAATACCTGAGATATGTTATAATGAAAGTGAATTGTCCATTTCAATTAGCTCATAATGACTAGGGTGATTTCATCTCTTTTCACATGTATATCACATTCCATTACATTTACTGCCAACTATTAGGATGATTGGCCGTTCCAAGGGCTCAAAAAGTAAACAATTAATGAGGATGAACTCATATAATGTAAAATGGTGTAGAGTTTTAATTTCCTTTTTTTCTTTTATTATGATTCATCTGTCTAATACCTGAGTTAGTTTGTAATAGGTTAGAGTTAATAATCAATTTATAAAATTCATACTTAATCACTATTATTTTAGGGATATAAACTATCTCACAATCATTACATTATCTACCATTAACTAACTAAATGTAGATTTATTTAACATGTATGAGCATTTCCAGTATGTTTTAAATATATTAATGTTACATTTTGAGTTAATGTGAAATCTCCACATTTTAGTATTATGTGGATATGGTGTTATTATGGGCTTATTGGTTGGTGGAATTCGAATCATTGGATAGCTATAATTCATACTTAAAATCACAATGTTTGTATTTGATTAGGTGATTATTTGTGTTATAGGATGATGGCAAGAAGTGGCAAGCCTTAAATTGTAACAACTGTCATATAAATATATAATTAGTATTTTAGTCAATATTGTTATAATCATTAGTTAGCATAAATATGATAATGGCAAAGAATTACCAAGCGCTAATGTTAGTTTGCAGGACTTAATGGAGATGATGATTAAAATGGAAGCTAGGTTAAAAGATAACTCTGCAAAACTTGAGGTTAGATTGGAGGCTAGCTGCAATGAGTTAAGAGCTGAATTAAAAGCTAACTCTAATAATTTAAAATCTGAATTAAAAGCTAACACTGATAAAATGGTTGATCAAATGATGACTAACACTAATGAAATAATTCTTGAAAGGAAAGCTAACTCTTGTAAAATGGATAAATGGATTGCAGATTGTGGAGCTAACACTTCTGGATTAAATGCTGAAATGGAGGCTAGATTGAAAGCTGACTTTAATGAATTAAAGGATAGCTCTAATGAATTGGAAGCTGAATTGAGAGTTGAATTGAAAGCTGGCTCTGATGAATTAAAAGCTAACTCTGATAAAATAAATATGGAATTGACGACAGCACTAAATGATAATTTTGAGTTTGAAAAGAGTCAGGATAAAATAGATATGGATAGATTTTCATTAGTTCAAGATCAACCTTATTTGAGTGAGATGTGTAAAAATAATAGCTTTTATGTAGAAATAAGATAGTTTCAAAGTTCAATGGTGCTATTGTTATGAAATGCATAGTAATCAATGCATAAATTCTAGCCACTGAGAGAGGTTCAGAATTAATGAAAACATAAGATTATTGCATGAAATCAAAATTTATAAGAAAAATATGTCAAATATAATCTTTTGAAGAGAGTGTCATGATAAGACAAAATTATTTTGACAAGTTGTTTCCATATAGGAGTCTTAAAAGTAAGGATCTAAATTTTGATAAATTGTTATGTGATGTGAGTCTTTATAAAAAATTTGCAAAATGCATGTATGTATGTGATTTGGGTGTAATGCATTTTTACCATTGTAACAAAGTACTTAAAAGGCAAAACTTTATACATAGATTTAGTTCTCATCATTCTATAGCCAATGATGGCAGAGCTAATACAAATTATTTAGTATACAATAATGGAGTATTAAATGTAGAAAATTTTGTCCAGATGTGACAAATAATTTTTTTTATGTAACTTTATTTCATAGGGAACAGTATTGTGATAGTTTTGTGTGGTATGCAGAAACTATATTTTTAGATGAATTAAAGACTAAATGTTCCAATGGGTGTTCATGCCATTGTTGCAATGTACTTGACTTGTTTTATAATTATCACACCAGGACAAAGATGATAGAAAGTATATCGTTGGGGTTTAAAAGAAACAAAGAGTTAGAAATAGCTGTTTATAATAGTTTTATCTATTATTTAAAATTTATATTTTTAAACTTTTTAAGAATCAATTATTATATATCTGGCTTATTTAGAGAAAATAGTATTTTCGACTTGATGTTCAAATATGCATTCAGGATCAAATTTGGAGTCATAGGCCTCACATTAATGTTCTTTAGTTATTGTTATCTTTATTTTACACTAATTAAGATGGTTTTAATTTGTTATAATAGATTAATAAATATAAACTGATGAGATAAATCATGAAATAATAAAATTGGTTTATATAAATTTAGGTTGAAGGCCACCCATAAATAATTGAAGCGAAATCATAATTAATTTAGGTGTTAATATTACCATCTTTGTATATAGTTGTTTGTATGCAAAAAACATTTTTTGTTAGCAGGAGAGTGTTGTATAGGATGGAAAGATCCACCCTTTCCATCAAAGTGTCATTTATGTTTTTTTTAATTTCTTTAATTTGGTTTAGACATAGGGGTTTGTACATAGTTTATGGTTGTTAGTTGTTGTTGTTATTTAGTTCATTTTATTTTTTATTTTATTGTGATATGTGCTTTTATTGGTGTTGTGGAGTTTAAATAGCAATAATAATATATAAATTTGTATTTATCTGTATATATAAATATTATATATAAATAATCGTATATAAAATTGCTACTATGTAATTATTTTGGGGTTTTTTTGGTAATTGTTTATGATATAATTTTATTGTTTATTGCTTATTTATTTATGTAAACTACCAAAACTGATTTTTTGATGTGATTATTTATGTATGTCTTATTATTTTATTTTCATATTTTAAAAAAATCAACAATTGTTGTATTAAATATTCTAAGTCAGTGCATGAAAATATAAACAATAAAAAGGGATCACTATAGGAACAAAGAAAGGGATCATCACCATTAAAACTGAAAGAAAGAAGTCAAAACTTTACTTTGTCTGTTTCATAATTTCTTTTTTTTGGCATAATTACAACAGTATTGGACCCAGATATAGCATCAGAATGTCAGGCTAAAACAATAGATTACTTTGTGGGGAATCAAGACCTTTTTGCCTATCCTATTTCACTATCAAAATCCAGTGAAACAATCAAGTGTTTAAAGGCTGACATTTGGAAAGAATAGCTATTCTGACTGTAATATCTTCTAATCGTTTTGACTAAATGGTCAAATCAATCTGCCAATACAGCTAATTGAGCAATTTGAATCTTAAAAAAAATAAATGCCAGAGATTAACTGCTCAAGCAGGAAATATAAACATGCATTTGTTAATGTTTTTTTTCTTAAGTTATTTTACCTGCTACAGAATGGAACCAAAATGAAAATAATTTTAAATAAACAAAAAACTGTAAATGATAAAGAATATTGAGATTATATAGGTAACTAAAAATTAAGCAATTTATTTATTTTCTTCATTATAAAACTTATTTATTTATTTTTTTAAAAAAATTCATTTTAAAAGTATATATATATATATGATAATTTGGAATTTTAATCGGTTGTTATAATTTAAAAACATATTCATTTTTCATAAAATATTAAAACTTATTTGTATGATAGTTTATTTATGATGTCTATTAATAGTTTATTTTAATATCTTAATTTTAATAATAAAAATGATGCCAAAGGTAATTTATTAATTGATTGTTAATTTTTTGTCATAAATCTTATATATGTAAATTGATTATAAATTGCAAGTTAATGACAGTGATTGTAGATATTGCATTTCATTCATTAGTAAAACTTGTTGTGTTTAATTTAAAAGTATTATGTATATACATATGCCAAGCATAAATATTGTGTATGATTTAAATTGGGAAACAAAGTGTTACTTGTTTGCATGGGGAATCATTTTTAAATGTATATAATGTAATAGATTTGTGTCTTTTAAATTATATCCTTATTTCATATTTTCATAATCACTTGATTATCTTCATTTTATAATTAGATGTGTTTTGAAAGGAGGGATCAGGTTATAGTTATTTAGCATCAGAGTTGTATATTGATTTTCCCACATACATTATCTAGGACTTGTTTTTGGTATGTATTTTGTTCGTCTATAAAAGTCATATAATATGGATCATAGATATATATTTCATGATAGGCATTTAATGAAGCTGGATCAATGAAGTTATATATAAAATGTTGAATTTTGCAGGCTAGGATGGAAGCCTTATATCAATAATAAATATAAATATTTGATTCTTATGATAAAAGACTAACATGGGTTAATGTAAATGAAGTAAATAGATATATAGACATAGCCTAGTGGGGAAAGAATTCTTGATATTTTGTATTATTTTGTTAAATGACCCAGTCTTGAGATGCACATCTATGATGGAAAATTATTACTTAAACAAGTTATTATCAACTTATCATTTTTTTTCAATTACAGTTTTATATATGGTAATTGATAAATGATTCCTATGCAAACGTAAATTCCAATTCATGCTTATTGCTAAATAAGTATTTCCATTTGACTCATGTTTAACAAAATTGGAAATTTAAAAAGTCAACTGATTTTGTATGTTCTTATATATATGTATTGTTGTTTGAAAAGATCTTGCCACAATTTAAAATAAAGCATATATCATTTGTATTATAAGAAATGATTTGGGGTTTGTATTTCAAATTTATTAATATTTTTACTTTCTCTTTTCAGTGCAGAAGTCCTTAGGTAATTTGTTAGATTTACAATCAATTAAATAGTAATTTTGTATTTTGTTAATATTCAATCTCATAATCATTTAATTAGGCCATCGTTAATTGGAATATTAAGTTACATATAATTCTTATTTGTAAATATAGGTTGGATTCAACAAAATTCCCTTTGCTTCCAATTTGTATTTTAGTAAATAATCAAATCATCAATCAAGTTAACTCTGAGAGTAAATCCCTTAATATATCTTTATCATTGTTCTTTAGTATTCAGATTTATTTTACATATAGCTAGCCGAGGAAATAATTTGCGTAATAATTAAACCTCATTCATTCATGCATAATATATTTTCTATTGCATGGATATAATGTATCAACAATTGCCTACTCAAATTGGTAGTTTGTTCAAATAAAAGCTTAGCATCACAACCTAGTTCATTGCATTTTAAATTCATTGTTTGGGTTAGTTTATACTTGTTATGTATTTACTTTAAGAAAATAAATCAATACCTGAGATATGTTATAATGGAAGTGAATTGTCCATTTCAATTAGCTCATAATGACTAGGGTGATTTCATCTCTTTTCACATGTATATCACATTCCATTACATTTACTGCCCAACTATTAGAATGATTGGACATTCCATTACATTTGGTGCCAACAATGTAAAAGCTTGAAAAGTTAACAATTAATGAGGCTGAAGTCATATAATGTAAAATGGTGTAGAGTTTTAACTTCCAATTTTTTTTCTTTTATTAGGATTCATCTATATAATAGTCGGTTAGTTTGTAATAGGTTAGAGTCAATATTCAATTTATCAAATTTATACTTGATCAACATTATTTTAAGGATGTAAATTATCCCCCAATCATTACATTATCTACTGTTAACTAACTAAATGTAGGCTTATTTAACATGTATGAGCATTTCCAGTATGTTTTAAATATATTAATGTTACATTTTGAGTCAATGTGAAATCTTCACATTTTAGTATTATGTGGATATGGTGTTCTTATTATTGGCTTATCAGTTGGTGGAATTTGAATCATTGGATAGCTATAATTCATACTTAAAATCAGAATGTTTGTATTTTGCTTAAGTGATTATTTGTGTTATAGGATGATGGCAAGAAGTGGAAAGCCTTAAATTGTAACAACTGCCATATAAATATATTATTAGTCATTTAGTCAATATTGTGATAATCATTAGTTAGCATAAATATGATAATGCCAAAGAATTACCAAGTGCTAGTGTTAGTTTACAGGACTTGATAGAGATGATGATTAAAATGGAAGCTGGGTTAAAGCTAACTCTGATAACTTGAGGTTATATTGGAGACTAGCTTCAATGAGTTAAAAGCTTAGTTAAAAGCTAACTACAATAATTTAAAGTCTGAATTAAAAGCTAACACTAATAAAATGGTTGATGAAATGATGACTAACACTGATGAAATAATTGTTGAAATGAAAGCTAAAAAGGAATAAATGGATTGCTGAGTGGAAAACTAACACTGCTGGATTAAATGCTGAAATGGAGGCTAGATTGAAAGCTGACTTTAATGAATTAAAGGATAGCTCTAATGAATTGGAAGCTGAATTGAGAGTTGAGTTGAAAGCTGGCTCTGTTGAATTAAAAGCTAACTCTGATAAAATAAATACGGAATTGACGACAGCACTAAATGATAATTTTGAGTTTGAGAAGAGTCAGGATAAAAAGGATATTGATAGATTATCATTAGTTAAAGATCAACCTTATTTTGGTGAGATGAGTAAAAATAATAACTTTTATGTAGAAATAAGATAGTTTCGAAGTTCAATGGTGCTATTGTTATGAAGTGCATAGCAATCAATGTTGGAATTCTAACCACAGAGAGAGGTTCAGAATTAATGAAAACATAAAATTATTGCATGAAATCAAATTTTATAAAACAAGTATGGTCAAATATTCTTTTGAAGAGAGTGCCATGATAAGACAAAATTATTTTGACAAGTTGTTTTCATACAGCAGCCTTAAAAGTAATGATCTAAATTTTGGTAAATTGTTATGTGAAGTGAGTATTTATAAAAAATTTGCAAATTGCATGTATGTATGTGATTTGGGTGTGATGCATTTTACCATTATAACAAAGTACTTAAAAGGCAAAACTTTATACATAGATTTAGCTCTCATCATTCTATAGCCAATGATAGCAGAGCTAATACAAATTATTTAGTATACAATAATGGAGTATTAAATGTAGAAAATTTTATCCAGCTGTAACAAATAATTTTACTTCTGAGACTTGATTTCATAGGGTAGAATATCGTGATAATTTTGTGTAGTATGCAGAAACTATATTTTTAGGTGAATTAAAGACTAAATGTTCCAATGGGTGTTCATGCCATTGTTGCAGTGTACTTGACTTGTTTTATAATTATCACACCAAGACAAAGATGATAGAAAGTATATCATTGGGGTTTAAGAGAAACAAAGAGTTAGAAATAGATGTTTATAATAGCTTTATCTATTATTTAGAATTTATATTTTCAAACTTTTTAAAAGTCAATTATTCTATATCTGGCTTATCTAGAAAACAGTATTTTCGATTTGATGTTCGAATATGCATTCAGCATTCCATTTGGAGGCATAGGACTCACATTAACATTCTTTAGTCATTGTTATCTTTATTTTGCACTACTTAAGATGGTTTTGGTTTGTTACAATAGATTAATAAACATAAACTTAGGAGATAAATCATTAAATAATAAAATTGGTTTATGTAAATTTAGGTTGAAGGTCACCCATAAATAATTGAAGGGAAATCATAATTAATTTAGGTGTTACTATTACCATCATTGTGTATAGTTGTTTGTATGCAAAAAACATTTTTGTTAGCAGGAGAGTGTTGTAAAGGATGGAAAGATCCACCCTTTCCATCAAAGTGCCATTTATGTTTTTAAAAAAATGTCTTTAATTTGGTTTAGACATAGGGTTTGTATATAGTTTGTTGTTTTTAGTTGTTATTATTTATCTCATTTTATTTTATTGTGATATGTACCTTTATTGGTGTTGTGGAGTTTAAATAGCAATGATAATATATAAATTTGTATTTGTCTGTATATATAAATATTATATATAGATAATCACATATAAAATTGCTACTATATATTTATTTTGTATTTTTTTGGTAATTGTTTATGATATAATTTTATTGTTTATTGCTTATTTATTTATGTAATCTACCAAAACTGATTTTTTGATGTGAAATTTGTGTGAGTATTATTATTTTATTTTAATATTTTAAAAAAATCAACAATTGTTGTATTAAAGATTCTAAGTCAGTGCATGAAAATGTATACAATAGAAAGGGATCACTATAGCAACAAAGAAGAGGATCATTACCATTAAAACTGAAAGAAAGAAGTCCAAACTTTACTTTGTCTGTTTCATAATTTCTTTTTTTGTTGTAATTACAACAGTATTGGACCCAGATATAGCATCAGAATGTCAGGCTAGAACAATAGATTACTTTCTTAGGCATCTAGCCCTTTTTGCCTATCCTATTTCACTATCAAAATCCAGTGAAACAATCAAGTGTCTAAAAGCTGACATTTGGAGAGAATAGCTATTCTGACTGTAAGATCTTCTAATCGTTTTGACTAAATGATCAAATCAATCTGACAATACAGCTAATTCAGCAATTTGAATCTTAAAAAAAATAAATGCCAGAGATTAATTGCTCAAGCAGAAAATATAAACATTCATTTGTTTTTTTAAGTTATTTTACCTGCTACAGAATGGAACCAAAATCAAAATATTTTAAATAAACAAGAAACTGTAAATGATAAAGAAAGTTGAGATTATATAGGTAACTAAAAATTAATCATTTTATTTATTTTCTTCATTATAAAAGTTATTTATTTATTTCAAAAAATTATTTTTAAATTTATATATATATGATAATTTGGAATTTTAATCAGTTATTATAATTTAAAAACATATTTGTTTTCCATAAAATATTAAAACTTATATGTATGATAGTTTATTTATGATGTCTATTAATAGCTTATTTTAATATCTTAATTTTAATAATAAAAATGATGCCAAAGGCAATTATTAATTGATTTTTAATTTTTTGTCATAAATCTGTTATATGTAATTTGATTATAAATTGCAAGTTAATGACGGTGATTGTAGATATTGCACTTCATTCATTAGTAAAACCTGTGTTTAATTTAAAAGTATTATGTATATACATATGCCAAGCATAAATATTGTGTATGATTTAAATTGGGAAATAAATAAGGTGTTACTTGTTTGTGTGGGGAATCATTTTTAAATGTATATAATGTAATAGATTTGTGTCTTTTAAATTATATCCTTATTTCATATTTTCATAATCACTTCATTATCTTAATTTTATTACTAGCTGTGTTTTGAAAGGATGGATCAGGTTATAGTTATTTAGCATCAGAGTTGTATATTGATTTTCCCACATATGTTATTTAGTAGTTGTTTTGGTATGTATTTTGTTCATCTATAAAAGATGTATAATATGGATCATAGATATATATTTCATGGTAGACATTTAATGAAGCCCAGAAAAAAGAAGTTATATATAAAATGTTGAATTTTGCAGGCTAGGATGGAAGCCTTATATCAATAATAAATATAAATATTTGGTTCTCATGATAAAAGACTCACATGGGTTAATGTAAATGAAGTAAATAGATATATAGACAAAGCCTAGTGGGAAAAGAATTCTTGATATTTTGTGTTATTGTTTTGTTAAAAGATTCAGCCTTGAGATGCACATCTATGATGTAAAATTATTACTTAAACAAATTATTATCAACTTATCATTTTTTTACTTACAGTTTTATATATGGTAATTGATGAATGATTCCTATGCAAACATAAATTCCAATTCATGCTTATTGCTAAATAAGTATTTCCATTTGACTCATGTTTAACAAAATGGGACATTTGAAAAGTCATCTGATTTTGTATGTTCTTACATATATTTATTGCTGTTTGAAAAGATCTAACTACAATTTAAAATAAAGCTATATCATTAGTTTTATAAGAAATGATTTGGTGTATTTATTTAAAATTTATTAATATTTTTATTTTCTTTTTTCAGTGCAGAAGTCATTAGGTACCTTGTTAGATTTACAAACAATTAAATAGTAATTTTGTATTTTGTTAGTATTCAATCTCATAATCATTTAATTAGGCCATCGTTAATTGGAATATTAAGTTACATATAATCCTTATTTGTAAATATAGGTTGGATTCAACAAAATTCCCTTTGCTTCCAATTTGTATTTTAGTGAATAATCAAATCATCAATCAAGTTAACCCTGAGAGTGAATCCCTTAATATGTCTTTATCATTGTTCTTTAGTATCCAGATTTATTTTACATATAGCTAGCTGAGGAAATAATTTGTGTAATAATTAAACCTCATTCATTCATGCATAATATATTTTCTATTGCATGGATATAATGTATCAACAATTGCCTACTCAAATTGGTAGTTTGTTCAAATAAAAGCTTAGCATCACAATCTAGTTCATTGCATTTTAAATATTTCGTTTATACTTGTTATACATATACTTTATTTAAAATAAATCAAAACCTAAGATATGTTATAGTGGAAGCGAATTGTCCATTTCAATTAGCTCATAATGAATAGGGTGATTTCATCTCTTTTTATATGTATATTACATTCCATTACATTTATCACCCAGCCATTAGAACAATTGGGCATTCCATTACAATATATATCCTAAGCTTATTAAAAAAATTCCAATTTATTCAGCCCAGATTTGTCAGCAGTTTATATACCATGCTACCCCTGCACCATAAGACACATTTATTTTTATATAGTGATATATAAAGTATATTTCACAAAAATCTGGTACAATTAATCATTGTTAAAGTTTATAAGTCAGATTTTCAGTACAATGCTAAGTTTGATCAAGATTTATTGCATCGAAATCCTAACTTAACTATTTTAAATTTTAAAATTGTATTAATTATTAATTATCCATACACTCTTTCAGGCTATACTTTTATATTTTATCATGGCTTATATATTTTTGTTATTAGTTTGAGTTTATTCTTGCTATAGACAAAATACACATCAATAGCCAAGCTTAGCAAATTTAAATTTTAATGCCATATTAATTATTAATGATCCATATATTGTTGGTGAATAATATTCCATTATATGTTTAAGTGGGTTGTTATATATACATATAGACAAAGTTTTAAAGCTATGTATCAAATATTTTCTGTGTGTATGTTGTTAGAGTGATACCACTGATTAAGTCAAAAATAAAATATGTGTGTCTGTATATATTTATAAATTATATTTACTTTAATCTTCAGAAGCAAATCAATCTCTGCACATGCACTGTTTTATCATAAATTGATGCACACTCACCCATAAACCAAGATTTAAAAGAACAAGTGAATTCACTTGTTCTTTAAGCTTATCTATATATAAGCCAAATAGCTTACCATGTATTATTCAGGGCTTAAAGTGTTCAAATTATACAAGCATAATTCAAGTATCACAGGAGGGAGAATTTATTTCATTTTTAACTCCCTGCAATTAATATTTAATAATTTAAAATCTAAATATATTGATAATAATTTTATTTTTATATAGCACAGTATTTATTATAATTTTTGGGAGCAAATCAATCTCTACTCATACGCTGTTTTAACACAAATTATGCACACTCACCCATTCACCAAAAGAACAAGTGATTCCACTTATTCTTGAAGCTTACTTATATATATATAAGATACCTTTTTGCTTACTGTGTATTTTTCAGGGCTTAAGTTTATTGTATAATACTTTTTTTAATGAAGTTCAAATTATACAAACATAATTCAAATATTACAGGAGAGAATTTATCTCATTTTTAAGTACCTGCAATTAACATTAATAATTTAAAATATAAATAAATTAATAAATATTTGATTCTCATGCAGCATAGTATTCATCATAATCTTTGGGAGCAAATAAATCTTTATGCATGCACTGTTTTAACACAAATTGTCACACACTCACACTCATCTTTAAGCAAAGTTTTAAAAAAATAAGTGAATTCACTTGTTTTTCAAGCTTATCTATATGTAAGCCTAATGTTTGCTTATCATCATTATGCAGGGCTTAAGACTATTATATGCCTGATTTTTAAATGATGTTCAAATTATGCAAACATAATTCAAATATTACAGGAGAGAGAATTTATTTCATTTTTAACCCCCTACAGTTAAGGTATAATAATTTAGAATTTAAATACATTGATAATAAGTTTATTTTTATACAACACTGTATTCATTGTAATCTTCAGGAGCAAATTAATCTCCACACATGCGCTGTTTTAACATAAATTAATGGGCATCAATCCATAAGAAAAGATTTAAAAGAATACATGGATTCACTTGTTCTTCAAGCTTGTCTATACACAAGCCAACATTTTGCTAACCATGCATTATTCAGGGCTTAAGTCTATTATATGCCAGATTTTTTAAATGCTGTTCAAATTATACAAACACAATTTAAATATTATAGGAATGAGAATGTGTGCTATATAAAAATAAAATATTTATCAATATATTTAGATTTTAAATTATTAAAAATAAGATAAATTCTCTCTCCTGTAATATTTGGAATTATGTTTGCATAATTTGAACATTATGTTTAAAAAATCAGACATATAATAGAGTTAAGCCCTAAGTAGGGCATAGTAAGCAAAAAGTTGTCTTATATATAAATAAGCATAAAGAACAAGTGAATTCACATATTCTTTTGAATCTTTGCTTACAGATGAGTGCAGGTGAGTACACATCAATTTGTGTTAAAAAAGCACATGTGTG
This sequence comes from Epiperipatus broadwayi, assembly GCA_028023455.1. Classification (NCBI taxonomy): domain Eukaryota; kingdom Metazoa; phylum Onychophora; class Udeonychophora; order Euonychophora; family Peripatidae; genus Epiperipatus; species Epiperipatus broadwayi. The sequence continues at coordinate 398,583 of JAQFVV010000060.1, forward strand.
GAAATTTATTTGCCCTTGAAGATTACAATAAATATGATGCGTATAAAAATAAAATATTTATCAAGTTATATTTACATATATTAAGAATATTGTAATGATAGCAATATTAAAAAATACATTTAGCATAAATATTAAATCTAATAAAATTTAAGGCTAAAGATAAAAATAAATCTTTATTACTAATTAACATTTATTAATAATTCATCATATTTCTATTTTTATCAAAAATAAGGGGTTAAGATATAGATCCAAAAGAAAAAAATAATAATCAGAGACAACCAAGATAAATGAAGAATCTAGATAGGGTATTTGTAACTAGACCATTTACTACAAAGAATTTATTAACTTGAAGAAGATAGTACCAATTACCCATACAGTGTAGACACTATCCTAGTAATATTCATCACTACAATTCAAAGTAAATTTAAAACTCATTGTAGGCCATATCAGTCTACATTATTATTTTAATAATTTTTATAGCAGTTGAATTGTTGCAAATAAGAATAAGTAAATTTGTGAATGTATATAATTTCTATATAGTAATGGTACAGAATAGGGATAGTATGTGGAGACATTGGTTTGTGGCAAATCATCTTAACTGAAAATCATAGTCATTATCAGTTAACATTGAATTAACAAATATAAAATGAATAAATATACAAGAAATAAAAAGATCAGCATTGGAATAACCATCTAAGTAATTATAACAGTTATGCATCACCAACATTAAAGAAGAAGAATAAACAGGCATTCCTTTGTGACTGGACTTAAAAGAGATTTCAACATCAAAAAAAAAAGACTGATTACCTAGCCAATATCAATCTTAGGGCATGGTATATAAACAATTATTTGAGTGCACCTAAAATATTTATTATAATAAAAAATGCTGAGATCAGGACACATGATCATTATCAAAGCTCTCCACATATGGTACCACATATGTTCAGGCCAACTATAAACAAAAAAAAATTCTAAAAAATATAAAATAAAATGCAGTGAATGAACTTTAAAGATGATCTTAACCTTTGTGCCATCCAGAGAATTATCTGGATATCCAAACATAAACACAAATTCTGAATATAAATCAATTAATTGTATTGCTTTAGAACTAACTTGAGATCTCAAGAATCCTAGGGACAGTGATTGTGAACAAGAGAAAGGATAAATATATAAGCTTACTCTACTTTAAATAGTTTCACTGGGATAGTCTACAAATCCCTAAACCACCATACTGTAATGAAATCAATGTCATACACTTCCAGTTCATAGAACAGATAGCTGGAAAAATAAAACCATTAACATTTTTTGACAATTATTTAATAAATTAACTAATAATTAAAAAACTAAAAAAAGATATGATAATATGAAAAAATACATTTTTTATCAGCAATGTATAATTTTATATAGTAAGTAATATTAATTTGTTGTTGACCCTTACTAATTCAATTAATCAACTTAAACTTGAAACAGAATTATTTTTTCCCTTCATGATTAAAGCCATAAAACAATATTTCAAAGATAAAAAAATTTAATTTAGCTAAAACCCTTTTTTCCTTTTTTTATAAAAATGAAAAACTCCTATAAAATTACATTTTGTAGGCAAAATAATAATAAAAAATATGTTTCAATAAAAAAAATTAATCATTTTATTCATTACTACTAATTATTATTTAACAATTATCTACAAATGTAGATGTAGATGTGCACATTGCAATCCCATAGATTACTAAGATGTTTTTGTTTTAATCGTTTTTTGGTAGTTGTAATTTTCAGTTTCCTTTCGTATAGCTTCTATTGCTGAGTTTAAACAATCATTTTTTAGAAGTTCTATCAACTATTTCTTTTATAGATTGAAATTTTAATTATGATAACTCCTCCATTAATATCAATTTACAAGGTAATGTACACACTTATCTTTATTCATTTTATGATATATTTTTAGGTTTCTCACAGAATGACCTATTCATTTTTTAATTTACTAATTTGTAGGCCAGACCAATACAGAGAATGAATTTAATTATTTTTTAATCTACTAATTTGCAAGTCATGCTAACTCATGGAATGATTTTAACCATTTTTTAATCTATTAATATGCAAGTCAGACTAACACAGAAAAAGACAGCCATTCTTTTTGATAGGAACATAGCTTGTTGCAGATTTGTCTATGAATATTTTTATTTTAACTTTTATTTTAATGAGTAGGCTACATTGCGATGTTTGATGATGTTCAGCTTTTAGTTAAAACTTTTCTTCAAACCATTTTTAAATTATTTTAAATTCTAGCAGTGAGGCTTCAGAAAATAAAACTATTTCTCTCCGAGTTCTTTACAGCTGAAGTGCTGCTACTCTTTTCTTTAATAGTTGAATCAAGAATAACTGATCTGCTGCTTTAACCTGCCCCTATATTATTTTTTTAAACAATCCTGTATCCATCCAATTACAGCTTATCTTAGACATGATAAGATTAAACCCTAACAACTTGAATCTACTTTTACAAAGGGTAGTTTAATTATTTCTCTTTTTTAAATAAAAAATCCTCCGAGTTGTTTTCTCTTATGCCAAAAAACAAGATAATCTTTTAATTATCTTTTAATTTGAACAGCATTACTTTTTGTTTTAGAGAGATAAAAACAAAAGAAAAAACTCTTATAAGAATTTCTTAGTAAAAATGGTAAAATCTTATTTTTTCCTTTTCTTTTAAAAACCTGATAAACAAACATTTTTACATATCTATTTCTCATTCCTTTTTAACAGTTAAAATTAAAACTTATCAATATCTTGCTGAAGAAAAAAGTTATTTATCTTAGTATTTTTTTTTTTTTTTCAAAATTAAAACTAGTACATAAATGACTGAAGAGAGAGAATAAAAGATAATATTTATTTTATTTTATATTTTTCTTTTCCTTGAACCACTAACCTTTAACAAATTATATTTACATTCTTATTACTTAAAAAAATGTCTGGGATTTTCATATTATTATTTAAGAAATGTGAAATATTTCTAGAATTAATACTTGTTATTGTAAAGAAATAATTATTCTCATTTTTCCTTTATAACTTTTTTTCATTTGAGAAGTTTATAATATCTAGACATGGTCATAGTCAGTCTCCATCAATAACATTACAATATATATATTGTACCCTTGACAATTGATACAGATAGTTAGATAGAATTGGAAAAATAGTTATTTTTAAAAAAAATTAAATTTAAGTTATTTTCTAGTGTATAATTTTAATATTATAGGTAGTAGGAGTTCAAACTCAATAGATAGGAGTTTATAAAGATATATTAAATAGTTTGAACTCATTTGGAAATGAATTAAATAATAAATTGATACAATAAGTTGTTTAAAAGATAATATTAATTTTTATTTATGATATTTAAAAAATACGACAGAGATAGAATAGCTTAATTATAGCAGTAAATATTTTATATTATAGGTTTAAAGTAATTTTGTTTAAAACATTATTTAAATGATAAGTTAATTTAATATTAGTTTAAAGTGCATATCACATGATTAAAGTGATTGTATAAATATGTAGGCTTACAAAAAGTTAGGAAAAGAAAACTTTAATTTTAGTTTGTTAACAAAAATTTAAATACATAAAGTGTAACAAATTTTTAAGGTTAGAGTTAATATTAGTAAAGTAATAATTATGATCATTTTACTTAAATGTAATATTTTATTTTAAGTCAATTTCAGGTTATTCAACTATTAAAAAATTATTTTGATAAGAATATTTAACTTTTTAAATAAAAATATTTAATATTTAAGGTATTAAATAGTTTGATAATATTTCATATTGATCTTATAGTTTTAAAACAAATAATTTTAAAGGTGATATAAATGTAGTTATATAAATTATCAGATTTGTACAAGTAGTATTGACCAATGAAATCATTGGATTAAGACCAGTATAAAAAGAGAGGTTGAAGCCAGTCTTCAGTGATTCATTTTAGTGATATATTGTTTTACAGATTCAGATTAAGATAGATTTAGTTTGAAATTTATAACTATATATTTTTTATATTGTGACAGTAGTAATTTCTTTTTTATTATTATTAATTACTTAAAAGTGTTTTTAAAAATATAATTTGATTAATTATTCAAATAATGATTCCCTAAATACCAAATTTCTCTGTCAATCTATTCTTACTTGAACTTAGCTTAGAACGTCAATAATTCTACAGAGAGTGAGTCATATTGAAATATTAAGAAGTTACTGGTGAATCCTAAAATAAAAGTTATATGTATAAATGAATATATGTTGTACATTTATATAGTTAGAATACTTACTGTAAAACTAGTTATATTAGACAAAGATATTAACTAACATTTATTAGTGGTTAGATATTTTGCTATTGATAAGCAAAAACAAGAAAAGAAATGTAAAAAAAATGAGAGAGAGATGGAGAATCTAGTTTGGGTACTATTGTGTGGACATCTACATCATAAAAAACTACTAAACTTAAATAAGATGGTACCACTCATTTATGTAATAGAAGATATCAATGAAGTAGTCATCACTGATAAGTTTGAAAGTGGATTACTGATGTGTTGAAGGCCATATCAGTTTACTATTATTTTAATAACAGGACCGCTAAAAATTAGCTCATTCATTTTATATTAACAATTCTTTGATTTCGTTATTTTAACTGTCACATCTATTTGATATTATAATTTTCTACAGCTATTTATATCTTTTGCGATGTTAATTATATATTATCATGCCTAATATAATTGTAATAAATTGTGTTTTTAAAAAGCGCATTTACTAAGTTTCCCTAATTTGAGTTTAGTATTCATATACTTCTTGTATTTGTGTTATTACTTTATTTTTATCTACTATAATGAAATACATTTCGTATCGCAAAATAACGCAAAGGATTTTCTTGAGTATGTAACTATAATAACGTCACAAAATTATCAATTATATACTGGCTGTTGATAATTTTATGAATTCGATAGCAGTTACTTCCTCAAAATTAACAACAGCCAATATGCTTTAATTTAATAATAGAATTTTTATTTTAGTGTGTGATTCTTTTAGATTGTAATTAATAACTCTAAAAGAAAAACTCATCAAATTTGCAAGTAGCATTCACATAAAATATAAAAACTAGATAAAATCCTATAAAATTAGGCTACATTTTCTAAAAAACTAACAAAATGTACAATTTAGGCATTTATATAATTTCAATTTCGCTTATAAATACAGTATATACTATTTTTATTTTTTTATTAAATAATGTTTGTAGTCAATTCCGGATTGTTTAGAAGTTCAATTTCCTTATTCTTAATCTTTTCTCACTCATACTTGAGTTGTAATTTGATATAATTTAAGGGGTGAAAGGTAGTATATGTTCCTACTTGCAAATTGTTTCTGTTCCTCTCTCGGTGTGTGATATTATATACTTCTTCTCTTCTTTCAATATTTATAAAAGACTTTATTTTAAAATTAGATTATTAAGAATATTTACTGTTAAATTTTTAATTGTGCTATTCGTAAGATTGCATTCAATAAATACAATGGCAAAAATTCTTCAGGTATACAAAAAAAATGCAATCCCAACAATAAGAGCAGCGACATTTAGCTTGTATGCATATTGGTACACCAGATGTAAATTCAATTTCGACTACAATGCAAAACAAAACCTCAACACTTTCCACCACAAGCTAGAAAAAATAAAAGAAAGGGATAACATGCTAGCACCACCAGATATTTTTGCTGCAACTTGGTCACTGTTTAAACTAAAATCAGCACTATAGTTGAAAATCAGTAAAAGAGATACAGAATAACACAGCTAAAAAAAAAAGAACACAATACACCAAAACGAGCAGGACACATATGATGGGGTCCATCAACATAATGTACATATAAAAAAAATTAGACAAGCTGAATTCAGGCAACTTTTGATGCCTTAAGAGTAGCAAAACCACAACATAAAGAACTCAAGAGAAAGTTTTTTCTCTCCTATATATATGTGAAAAAACTTATGCCCAACAGAACTGTTTAGACACAGGAACAGACTTAATGCTTACTGTGTAAGCCCAATCTTACCTATGTAATCATTGCTTTTTAATCAATAAAGTATGCTTTGAAACATAACTATAATTTCAATGTCTAATCTCCAACAACTTTAAATTAATTAATAATGTTAATAAATTTACTTCTAATGCTAATTGCAGTTTTAAATTTATGTTTTTTTGTTTTTTTTTTTACATGGTCTCACTTTTATATAATACATATTAAAAGTAGGCATTTAAGGTCCAAAACTATTTTTAATAGTTTAAAAAGTAATCTAAAGAGAAATCAAATAATATACCTAACTCTCAGGATTAACTGTTATAAAGTATATAGTTTTTAATATCATTTAAAATCTATATAATATTTAAGAAGGTTTGGCTGATTCAAAACTTTGAGATGTTGATTCAGATCTTTCAAATTCATAAACAGCATAGGGATGAACTTTGAATTTAGCCAGCCAAAAATATTCAACAGCAAACGATAAAACCAGACCTCTTAAAACAGCAAATAGCAATTATATGCCAAGGGTAGCAACCAAGAGCCAGCCTATACTGAAGTTTTCCAACTCCATCAGAGACAATAATCAATCATGTCACTAGAAAAGAGGACAGTCTACACACTACTAGAAACCAGAAAAATTAATAGAAAACTGCCAGTGCATCTATTACAGTATGTGAAATAAATGACCTTTTATCTAGGAGATAAGGAATGTTGTGATCCATTTTTGTTTACTCTTAAAAAATAAACTTCCCATTTTTGAATTTAATAAATGGGAAATGATTATTATTGGATAATGTATGTAAACATACAAACCAGTGATAATAATGGATGAATTAGCATATTTTCCTTTGTGATTTATTACTTTCACTCATTAAAAACAAATGGACTATCTCTTCACCTGTAGTCTATGAATTCTTTCTGTCCTATGGATATGATTATCCACAAATCAACATTCAGTGTCCAGATTAGAAGAAAGTTTCTGTTTCTGTTATAATTGTCAGACCAATATACATATTATAACGAATACAATAAGTGTTACTGAAGGCTATCCTAGGTTTGTGTATGTTTTTTATGTATAACACCCTTAAAAATACTCTTCAAATTAAAAAAATAGGAATTGATTGTAGATATTAAATACATTATTGCATTCAAGTTCTACCATTTTTTTAATCACTGATTATTTAAGTTTACAATAAATGATGCTTGAATAGATAACTGTTTTTGTTTATTACATATTATAATAAGTAAAGAAACAAAGAATGAATAGGTACTGGACTTTTAAAGCAATGATATATATATATAATACATTGAAGTCAAAACTAATAGGTATCTAATTAAAAAATACAAGTAGTGTTGTATAATTACACATTCATTCATATTGTTACAGTTAATGCAGGAAGATGTTTGGCAGCAAGTTAGGATTATAACAACATGATCTTATATTAATCTAAAATAAAATGGAGAAAATTAATTAGATATTCAACAAATAATGCAGAAGTGAACAATTAATTTTGCAATATGGGTGATTTAAAAGGATCATTGTCTAGCTTGCATAATTTCATTTCAAAAACTAATTAAATACCTAAATATTTTATTAATCTACATGTATAAGTTGTAGTAATGATATATAAACAGCCTTTAAAGTAGTTCACTGCAAAATAAAGCTTTTACGGTAAGATAAATGAACATTGAAGGTAAAGTCAGTAGACATTGGGCTTTCTAAAGTCCAGGTTGTAATGTTTTAGAAATATTCCATCCTTGTTTTATTGTATATTTAATTAATATCTAGATATCACTTTACTAATCAGGATTAGATGGGTTTCTCAGGAGCAGTTATCTAAAAAAATATATATACTAAGCCGATTTTAAAATGTCAAGTTTATTCAGTCCAGATTTGAACCCAGATTATAATCATGGTATTCAATGCTCTAATCCTAAGTAACATAATCTTTATATAGTAATATATATAATTTGTAAAAAAAAAAAAAAAATTCTAAATGAGAAATCCAATTGATATTATAAAACAGTTTAACCAACCATTTTTATCTAAATATTATGCAGAGTTGATGACTTAAATTGAGTTTCTATTATATGTAAAATATCGCTATCTAAATATTGTCTTAACTAGATGTACAGCTATAATGGTAGATTAAACAATTTTTAAATAGTTTTCTGAAGAGTAAGAGCGTCTCCAACAATTTTTCATAAAGTACAAAAAAGGTCCAGGATCTATGATTGGTTGTGGTTTACAGTTTCATTAGTCTTTCATTCTTTATGGTTGAGTGCCCAATTTTAGATGGATATCAAGCAGTCTAGGATTCATCTTCTGAATTGGAAAAAAATTCAAATTTGTTCAGCTAGATTTAAACTAAAGTTGACCATAAGATAATCAAATGCAAAACAAAGAATTTACTTGACTAAGCAACTGTGTTGCTATTCATAAAAGGCATTAACAATTTAATAGCAGAATTTGTATGATTATAAAGTAGATCAAACTTAGATGAATGTTACCATTGGCTTTTAGATCGCAATTAATTATTCTAGCAATAAAGAATAGCAGAGATTAAATTTGAAGGCCCCCTTATGAAGTACTATAAAAGTCTTACAGAATTTTCAAAAACCATGCTAGAAAGTATCCCAATGCAAGTATTTATGTAATCATGTTATTTTACAAAATAAAAAGATAAAAAAAATTACTGAATAAACTTTTATGATTAAAATACATTATTTCAGAATTGTTTATAGAAATTCAATTAGCTCCTGTCTCATTTTTTTTATTCTTAATCTCTTAGTTGAGTTGTATAATTAACATCATTTGAATTGGTAAAAATTACAGCAGCAAAGGTAACCAAATTCATTGAGTTGAGCTCCTGCTTGCAGATATTTCTGCTTCTCTATAGATCTGTTTTTATTATATGCCTGTTTTTCTTCGAATGTATATTTAAATAAGATTATTCGTATTGTTTATTTCTTAAAATGTTGTGTTAATCTTCAACCTCCAATAACCTGTTTTCAATAATCTTACATCATTAAAATATTCCTAAGACTAGTAAAATAAAAAAAATATGAGTTGTTGTTTTTTTACATTTTGATTTATAAGTATCAAACTCAAGTCACCCATTATTTGACACTATGTCCTTCAGATAAATACAGTAATGATTGTCTCTAGTACAGATATAAAGTTTAAACTTCAGTTAAGATTAATATATCTGAATTTTTTTAATTAAACACATACACACACGCATGGTGTTATTCACATTTCTTTTCCAAGATCTTTATAAATATATGAAATAATTTCCACACATTCTTTTAAAATCATATAAATAACGATACAATAAAAAACAAATGACCTTCAAGATGCATTTCATGCTGAACCAGCACTCATCAGTTGGCTCAGGTCACCATCTCTCATATATATTTATAAGAAGAGTATTTATCAATAGTAAATTGTTACATTTTGATTTACAAGTATCAAACTCACTCCAACCACAACTTTGACACTATCCATTTCAAATAAATACAATAAGATATTACTAATCATTTATTAAAAGAGAGATTGTCCCTAGCTCACATACATATGGAATTAGTCATATTTCTTTTCCCATGTGGAATATCTTTATAAATATATTCATATAAATAAAGATACAATAAAAGATAAAAATTAGAGGTAAATAAATTTGAAGGACCACTCAGATGAATGACTATAAATTTAAGTCGCACAGAATTTTCAAAAAATACTTTAACGTGTGCTAGAAAGTAGTCAAAGCAAATATTTATATAATTCTGTTCCTTTACAAAATATAAAGATTTTTTTAAAAATCATTGAATAAATTTTTATGATTAAATTAACTCTTCTCTTTCAAGATAATTTTATTTGACCTATAAGTGATTACAAAATAAAAAATAAAAAATAACAAGAAATATCTAGACGAGGTTACAGGGTGGTATATACAAAGAAGAAATGATTCAAAAGTCAGTAGAATATAACCTGTGGATGCGAGGTGAATATTAATCATCTAGTCTATAACGAAATACCTTTGTTAGTAAACCCTGTTTTGGCAAGTTATGGTTGGAGGGTTTTATTAAATCATAATAAGATATTAAGTCATAATAAATATTTTCATATAAATTATTTAGGGGTTGGTTGGAGAGGTGCTGTTTAGACCAGTTGTGAATTCCCATGTTAATATGGCCAGGTATGGATCGGCCTCTCTCTTGTCTGTTTCTTGGATATTTTTAATTATGCTGAGAAAGCAGTTATTGATTTCGTTAAGCGGTAATTTTTGAAAAATCACCTTGCATCTGGTCAACCAGATGGCAAAGTTTATGTAGGTGGCGAGCCTGATTTCAGTGAAAATGCCTCTATTTAAAACCCCTTCAAGAGATGTTAGATCTGGACCATTATTATCAATGTGTTTCTGGAGGTTTTGTCTTAGTCCCTGCCAGACCGGACAAAGGCGAAGGATATGGTCCATATCTTCTGGGCTGGAAAGACAGAGACAACATATGGGATCTATGCGGAAGCCTCTTCTATTAAGAAATATAGCAGTGGAGAGGCTACCAAGGTTAATTTTGAGAAGAAAGTCTGTGTGTTTAGGTGCTAGTTTCAATCTACGGGCTAGTTTGCGCAGTTTGTTTATGTTGATGGGGAGGTAAGTGTGTGCCTTCTGGGTATTTGAGTTGGATAGGTTGAAGACTTCCCAATAGGTTATTTTTGAATTGAACATGGTCGCGGAAGGTACTATGTGCGTAAAAATGTATGATATCTGCATTTGTAGCCAGATGGGAGTGAACCTCTGAGGGGGCGGTCTATCTGTGGGAAGCACTTGCTCTTTGGGAAGCGGACATTGGAAGGTGCTGCAATCAGAATAAAGTTTATGGATCATATTGTAAGTTCTCTGTATTGCGAATACCTTTATTGAATGCAGTCCCAGTCCATTCATGTCTCTTGGCTTTTGAAGGGTGCGCAGACTGATAAATGATTTGCGCCCACCTCTACAGAGTCGCAGACAATGGGATTCTACTTTTTTAATGAAAGCTTCTGTTGGTTTAAAACCCGCAAGATAATATATAATCTTGGGGAGTATGAGGGAGTTTAAGAGTGAAACCTTTCCAAATGTAGATATATATATTCTTGAGAGGCATGTTATGATGATGTCTATTTTGTTTAGTAGTCTTCGTTGTGTTTCCATCCTCATTGCTGTAGGGGATAGTGACATATTGAATCCCAAGAAAGGCTGAGGCATAGCTTGTAATGAACCTGTCATCCTGTTAGCTGTTTTGATATTCCAAATTGCTGATTTGTTCCTGTTAACGGTAAGCCCATGCGTCTGAGCATAGTGCTGTAATAGGCTTTCAAGAATGTTTATTTCTTCATGTGATTTAAGAAACACCACCACATCATCCATGTAGGAGATGTGGGAGATGTTTTCATTAAGAAGAGGGATGGAGATCCCAGGCAGTGCATCCTCAATGCTCAAAAGCAAGGGATTTATATAGATCATGAAGAGGAGAGCACTTAATGGGGAGCCCTGGGGAATGGAGATGCAGGGTTTGAACCCAGGGGCAATTCTCCCATTTAGAGAAAAAAAAAATCTCTCGATTTGCTAGGAGATTCTCTATGATCTGAATGTATGCCAAAGGAACATGAAGAGCCTCTAGTTCACCAAGTAGTACATCTATTCGGACAGAGTCAAAAGCCCCGGCAAAGTCTAGTTGGACTGCGACTGGCCGGGATTGTTTTGTTCTACGGATATGATCAACGAGGAGTCGAAATTGGCTTACAGCATCGCCAGTCGATGAACCCCTCTTAGCATATTGATGCCTGGAAAGTTTTGATATGATTTTCTCTTGAATTTTATCTTTTATAATGCTTTCGATAATTTTGATTAGGAGAGGGACCATGGATATTGGCCTAATGTTATTTAAGTCCACAGGTAAATCTTTCTTTTTTATGAAAGGGACCACTGATATAGGATATATCCCTGGAAGATGTAGGCTATCAGTGGCTAAGAGATCAATGATTCCCCTTGTAACATGTATGGTAAATTTTTCCAAGTGTAACAGAAGAAATCTAGGAATTCCATGCATGCCGGGATGAGTGTGTTCAGGCAGGCTTTTAATTTTGGAGATGATATCAGCTTCAGTAATGCTGTGAGAGTTATTTGAGTCTTTCACAAATTTGTGTCGTCTGGCAACAGTTCCAATGGGCTGCAGTTTGGTGGAATAATAATCCCTAATTTTGTTAAGCATACTGATGCCAGAGTAAGTAATACCGTCAAGGCACAAAGAGGAGGGTGTGTGATTTCTTTTTCCTGACCCGAGGGCCCATCTGATATAACCTGGAGTCCAACAATCTTGTTGTTCCAGATAATTGCGTGCTCGCTTAATATGAATATATTCCACAAGAGTCATTCTGGTTTGTTTATATGTATGTTTTAGGAGTAGAATTTGTGGGATGTTGTGTTCTGTAACTTGGATGCTTTTCAGTTCAGATGTAGTCCGATCAAGTTCTGAGAGTAATCTTAATGGCCCTTTCTGGTATCTATTGTATTGGTTAATAAACTTTTGTGTTGTGGTTATAAATGTATTCCATCCTTGTAATGCTGGTAGATTCCATATCTTCTGTTCTTGAAAGGTGATGTATATATCTGAGATTAATTGGGGGGGCACATTGTGCCTGTTGAGTAATCTCATCGTCCGGGGGAGGTTGGTTGATGTATGAAGTTGTGGTTGCAATTTGATGGTAGCTTGAACAGCGAGGTGATCTGAAAAGGCAATAGGCCAGAGCTGTGTATCTATGAACGAGATCATTTCAGGAGAGTAGAATATGAGGTCTATGAGCGAGTGAGTACTTCTGGTATAGAAAGAGAAGGCTCCTTCATGAAAGAGTGCTTTCCCACTGTGTATGTTTCTAGCAACCATCTTTAAATATTTTTTCTCAAAATTGTCAAAAGTGTGGTTGAAATCACCAAGCCAGATAACTGGGCTAGGGTTCGATCTAATTGCTATGTTTATATTATGTATAACTTTGTGTACTATTTGTTCATCTTTAACCAGATACACATTGATAAGAGTGAACAGAAAACCCTGGATTTGTATAGTAGCAATAATGCAATTGGTATCTATGTGCAGGATTTTGAAGAAGTCAATAATTGAATTTCTATTGATGATGAGAGCAACCCCAGCGGTAGCTGAGATGGAGAAAGAGTAAATAAAGTAACCAAAGCTCTCTATTGTTTTTATTATCGTGGGGTCTGTGTGAAGGTGAAGCTTAGTTTCTGATAAGCAAAGTATATCTGGTTTTTGGAGTTTGAACCAATGTGAGATAGCAAATGCCCTGTCTTTGGAGTTAAGCCCCCTGACGTTGAGTGACGTTATTGTGAATGACATTTTGAAGTAGGTTGCTTGGTTTCTTGTTCATTAGCTAGAATACTTGCAGTGAGCTGGTAGTCTTTTTGCATTAGGCAGACTTCAGGATCAGTTGATGGGATCCATAATGTTAAATCTTGGGGGGCTATTTGCCCAGAGGTATTAGCTTCAGGTTGGGTATGATATGAGTTTGATGTGTTGTCATTATCTGATTTTAGGGATTCATCTTTCCGTTTTTTATAGTTGGGACTAGCATTGCACTGTATGTCATCAGAGGTTGAGGTGGTCTCATTTGAATCGATATTTCCACTATTGTTATTGTTGTGAACAAAGGTGGTGGATTGTGTGTTTCTGTTGCGGCGCTTTTTCCTTTTGCATGGTGTGGTGAAGGGTTTAGGGACATGGTCAGGCCCAGACTCTGTGAGGCTTGCAGTTTCTTCTTGCCTAGTTTCAGCATCCGTTTCTTCTTGCTCAAAGTCAGAACAAGTGTCTGTTGAAGAGAAATAAGTTTTGCTTGTCTTGTTTTGACGTGTTTGGTGGCATCCCTGTGGGTTGGTTTCTTGGAATTGGTTTTGATTTTTTATGTTGTTTTGATGAGAATCATTTGTTGACTGATTATATGTTTTCAGCTTGATAGAAGTCTCATGCTCTAAATTTATATCTTGATTATGTTCTATTCCGGGTTTTGTCTGTTGCATGTTTTGCTGTTCTTGTATATGCTCTTTTTTTGAAACACACTGATGTGACCGACCCGCAAAGGTACCGCAAGAGGTACATTGTCTGGATGGGCAATTGTGCAGCAGGTGTCCCGTCTTCCTGCATTCGAAACATTGCGATTCTACTCCCCAGAATGAGATGAAAAGAGGCACTCTTCCAATACGGATTGTGGGGGGGATATCTAATGGCACTATTCCTTTTTTTAATGTAATTCGAAAGAGTGCTATGTTTTGCGGAACTTCTTCTTGTATTCCAGGGACCCTAAGATATTTAAAAGAAGTGACTTGCCCATAAGGCATTAGAAGGTTTTGTAAGTCAGAAATATTGAATCCCAAACCACAATTTTTTACCCTGCCACTTATTGAAGTGTCACGGACTATGTTTGGATTGATGGTAATTAGGTATCTGTTATCAAGTATCCTATATTTGTTTTTAAAAGCTTGTTTTGCGATGATATTTGTAAACTGGAGGATTATATAACGAGGGTTGGGGTGATATGATACCCTTTGAATCACTTTCCAGAGATCTTGGGCTTTTAGCAGGTCGAAGAGTTTACTGGTTGGAAAAGGGAATAGTCTTAGTAAGTGGTCTGTAGTTGACAGAATGAGTGAGGCTTCATCATTGAAGATAGCGAAAGATTTTAGTAATCCTTGTGGCATGGCTTCATTGAATTTGGTAACTGTTTCAGTATAAAGCTGATGATTATTGAGTTGGTCATGAGAACTGTTTGATGGCTCATGTATAAACATTCCTGTGTCTGATGCCTCATCCAACTCCCCCATCAACTCAATCAATTGTTGTGTGGCTTCATTATTGTCTTGCGGATTATTTGAATTGTTTTATGTTTCCTGTTACTGATTTGTCATTATTGTTTGATTTTACAATGTTTGCATAAGTGTTGGCTGTTATATTATCTTTTTGTGTATAATCTGGTTTAGTTTTATATCTTTGTGATTGCTTAAATTGTTCATTTGTTGTTTTATTGGAATCGTGATTATCATCTTGATGTTTGAAATATCCAATGTTTTGCTTTATTTCAGAGGAAGAGCTGATGTCTGTAGACTCTTCACTACTAGTGTGATCTGGGTTTTTTGTTTTGTTTTCAGGCACAAGTGTTGATGTGAAACTGGGTTCATAATTTTTTCTCTTGTTCACGGAAAGATTGTATTCTATAACATTCGCATGATTGACGTTAACTGATCGCGTTGTTCTAATTTGCGTTGCTTTTTGCGTATTTTCGCCGCTGCAGATTTTATGTTTGGCTAAAAAAAATTTTTGTTTTTCATTTAAAGTTGATTTTACAATGTGGTGAGGAGTTAATTCTCCATCAGAAGGGTTTTGTAAAGGGTTTCGTTCTGTTTTAAATGTTTTCTCTTTGGTATGAGGAAACTTATCCTTGTCGTTTTCCCTTCATGTTTGTTTGCCAAGTTTTAACGTTTTATCGTTCAATGCGCTGGTATTTATTTTAGAAACACAACTTTTGTTATTGATAAATTATCTGATTTGTTTTGCTTTGTAATTGGGAAATTTAAATGTTTATATATTTTTTTTTCTTGACTATCCACTATGGGTTTTTGAAGTAATTCACCCCCCTCTTCCATGTTAGTTGTTGAAGGCTTGGAGCCTTGTAGGCCAGCCATGAACGTTAGGAGATGACGTTATTCAACCCAATCAATGTGGGATTTAAATCAAGCTTAATGTGAACGTAAATTTTTTTAAAAAACAAATGTAAACGTGCGGATTAATAAAATTAGTACTTACAGTCTGTTTAAGATCATTTTGAGGTGAAATTCCAGATTGAAAGTGAATATTTTAATGTTTCAAAGGTGATATGATTTGAGCAATGACTGGTCCGTTGAGCCACTAGAGGTCAGGTAAATTAACTCTTATTTCTGAATAGTTTAGAAGTTCAATTAGCCTCTGATTTCTTCATTCTTACTCGCTTACTTCAGTTGTATAAGTCATTTGAATTGTTAAAAAATTATAGTAGCCAAAATTTATTGCCAAATTCATCGGGTTGAGCTCCTGTTTGCAGATATTCCTGCTTTTCTATAGGTCTGTTTTTATCATATACTTCTGTTTTTCTTCAAATGTATATAACGGATTTTTTTAAACATGTCTATTTGTATTATTTATTGTTTAAATGTTGCATTGATCTAACCTATGATTATCTGTTTTTGATAATCTTACATAATTAACTTATTCCTAATGCTAATTACATAATAATTGTATATTGTTGTTGTTTTTATGCAATATCCAAGAGTAAGATTAATTACCAACTGCTATATATAGGGATAGCCAGCACATTAACAGATTGCTTTTCCCTCGTAAAAAAAAACAGTCATGTGTTCATGAGCCAATTGAATAAACATTCAAAGAACCAACTATACAAGACTATAACTTCATAAATTAGTGATTTATTAAATATTTCAACCAGAAGAGAATAAAAAACAAATAGTTTAATATCAATTGTATCAATTTATTATACAATAAATAATTCTAGGTACCAGCTAGAATGTTCTACATATTAAGATTATATACATTCGATATCATTTATCCAATAACTTACAAAATAATAAAAGTCTGGATGACTACTCCTTAGATCTGTTTCTTAACCTAAGTTATTTATTTATTCAGGTGCACATGTTCTTTGAAGGAGTTCAGTTTATCTTTATCAGTTATCAAAATAACCCATGATTTATTTATTTTTTAATTTGCTTTATGAATGTTCTTTTATTACTATTTTTAATTATTTTAATTAGATTTTTAATTAGTCTGCTTAATCCGTTTAATTATAGCTACTTTAAATTAATTTATTATATTCGTTTAATATAGGGGATTTGAACACAGGCTTTCAAGTTCCCTTCAGCCATCGATTCTATTTTTAATTAGAAATATTTTAGTAACAAATATATACTCAAATCATTTATTCAAATAATTTCTATCATTTTGCAATGTATAAACAACATTTTATACATCAATTAACACTCCTCCCCTCATTTAAAGAAGCTTTAGGCTGTTCTTTAAATGTTGTTTTTTGTTTTTTTTTTCTTGCTTGATTAGTATCATTGTCTTTCTTTTTTTTTTTTTTGGCTACTCTATACTATTCTTTTCTTTCCCTTGTTCCTCAACAATTCACTCAAACCTTATTCTCATCCTATGGATTAAGCATTTCTTCCATTGTGTAGGAACATTTTTTTTATTATCAACTACTACATCAATCAATTGTGTTTTTCAGTTTCTTGAATGATTACAATCAGCATTTTTATCACACTTAATTACTTCCACAATATATTTGAACTTACCACAATTTTTTAACCAATTCATACCTTCAAATTTCTTTCCCTACTTGAAATTTTATGATGATAATTTTTTTTTATTATATGAGATCAACAATGACATGTGGGCCCACAGACAATTTGTTCAGAGTAGTTCTTGGTATAGAATATTGGAAAAACATTACAGTTATTAGTATTTCATGAATATTTTTATTGCCATTTTACTCTGTTTGTTTACTATGCTATTTGGTAAGTGCATTAGACTCAAGATGATACAGAGATGTCAAAAATATGATAAATCCTCTTACTGACTAAAAATGTCATTGTGAAGTAAAATCAGATTCATTATCTGAAACTAATATTTCAAGTAATCATAACATACAAACAGTTTATAAATTACTTTATAGTATCCATTGCATTAATATCTGTAACTACCAAAAAGATGTGATCTTTAAAAGGACCAGCATAGTCCATGTGTATTCACTGCTAGAGTTTAACATCCTGTGGCCATGACTAAAATTCCTTTGCCAGTATTCTAATAGTTGATGGACATGTCATGCAGTACTTGACTTCTTGTTAAATATCTTTGTTCATTCATGGGTATCACACATATGACTTTTGCAGTACTTTGGTTCTAATGATGTTGGGATACACATCATGAAATAGTTTTACAATATGAATTCTACTAAAACCTAAATATGAAGTTTGTAATCAAAATACAACCATTTCACAGTGATCAGCTATCATGGACATTCCATATCTGTTATACTGTACAACTATGTTAGCACCTTTTTAAATTTTATACCTCTGCTGTAAATTTTCTATAATCATGCCTATGAGATATTCTAGTCAATGCAGCTGTGTGCCTAATTCTTTTTCTAATTTATAAATGAACTTAAAATCATATGAATCAAGTATATTCATCTACCTAAACATCCTTTGTCTCAAATGATCAGGTGTTCACTTTAGGTTGGCCCAAATTTCTAATAGAGATTTATGATTCATATAAATGTTAAGATAATGCCCATATAAACATTGGTGAAAATTTCTAACTACATAGGCAATAGTTAAGGCTTCCATATACATCTGGATATATATGCAGTCATGTGCTGATTTCCCAACCATGATGCAAAATAGTTCTGATATTATAATTGGAAATAGCAGTGGTTACAATAATTTTTAGATCATCTCTATAGTACAAGAGCAGTTAATATTCATTCTATTAAAAACCTTCTATTCAGCTCTCCATTGCTAATCTTTTTTTTTAAAGTAAATCAAAAATGGACTCATTACACATGCTTTCCCTTTTAAAAATTCTCAAAGAAGTTTAAAACTCTAAGAAAGCTTATAATTCTTTAACATTGTAATTTTAGTGCCTTTTTAACAACTCATACTTTTTCTGGATTCAGAAACTTTCCTTTACTATTAATTTCATGACCTAAAAACTTAATCCCATCCTCAGAAGTCTTCCAAATATACTTTAATGCATTGAGCTCTAACTTTTTGTGAACACTCACAAACTTTATTTACATAGATCCCTAATTCAGCTTCCACTTCAGCTATAATTAATATGGAAGCAAGATATAGAGTGACTCCTTTCTCTTGTAACAGCCTATCTAACTTCATCTGAAATAAATTTGGGTGAACATTATTTCATAAGGAAGTTTATTATGCTTAAACAATCCTAATTGCATATTTATGGTCTGAGGTCTATTTGTTTTCACTATGTATGATCTGATGAAATACGAACTGTAAGTCTAATTTAAAAAAAAAAAATACTTCTTGTAACAAAGCTAAAACTTTATGGACATTAGATAAGTGATACAAGTTTTTATTCACATATTTGTTTATTGCACTGGCATGCAAATGAATAGTCTCATCAAGTTTTAATATGCTTATTACCAGTAGTTCATAGTTTGACTTCTCAAGAGATGAAATTATATTTTTATCCACTAAATCTTTTATCACTTCATCTTAGGCTGCAATGTAAGAGAGATCTTTCTAGATTTGCAGATAGTAGGCTGGAGACTCTTTTTTAGCTCAATATCTATTGGTTGCACATTTAGTTTTGTTGAACCAGACTTAAACAATTCTCAAATCTTCAATTCTAGTTTTATATTTATGCCAACGGTTTTAACTATATTATATCTTTTGTGACTATGTACAAAAAGAAGTTTTTCACTCATTTATTTTCTTTTATCAGCACATTTACTATTCCAACCATGTTTATAGAATTTCTATTTATGTCACTTGCTACTCAATCCATCTTAGCCATTGGGATAATTTTCTTATTTTCATTTGCAATTTTATATCAATTATTTTCTGATAAATGCAACACACTCACTCAACTATAACTTTCTTTTTATGAATAAAAACGTCAAATAAGATTTTATCATATTTGTTGCTGTTTTGATATTAGGTTTTTGTTTACTATTTTCTCCTCTAAACTGATAGTTATCAAGCTCTTTTTATTTTTTCTTTGATTTTTTAATACTGACTCTATACAAGTGATACATAATACCACATATATAATAACAATCATTCTTATAATTATCCATTTTTAGTACTTCATTCTGACACAACAATAGCATGCTCTCATTCCAATATTAATATTTTGTTTCACTTTTTTCTCTCTCTAAGTTCAGCTTAGTAACAATCATTTGAGGATTATTTTTGCAGTCTTTATTTGCTAAACATTTTTCAGTAGTTTTTGAAAAGATTAATCCAGATTTTCTTGACAACTCCTGACTCAGTTGATCAAAAAGCATATTCTCTAACCCAGTATCAAAATTACACAGTTTAATACCACCTCAAAATACTATATATTTGTATATACTACTTAGCATCTATTCCTGAATCACAGGTATCCTACATGCCTAAATCTTGTTGGCTTAAAGTATTTATTTAATTTTTTTATTAATTCATTGTAAGGTGCATCTTCTGTGACTTTAGCCATAATCCTTTGTCTGCTAACTACATCATTGTCATCGCTTATATCTTTCCATGTGAATGAGATATATCTGATACCCAACTGGATCATTTACACCAAATTCAACAATAGGATTATTCTATCAAGCTATTATTAGTTTTGTTTAACCTATGTCCTAAAACTAATTTATTTGGTGCAGTACTTGCAAATTATCTAGGTGCTATCATTTCGCCACTCCAGGTGTAATTGTCGACTGCACCAATTGAAGTATGCAGAGTTATCCAGCTTTATATAACTGCCATCTGCTATTTACAGCAGCAGTCAACAGATTAGTACTTTACTTCTTCCATAAGGAGGCAGTCATGGGATCACTAATCATCAGCTGAATAAATATATGTGCATACTTATATATTAAAAGCATAAAGCTAAACTAGTCACTAAATATCGAAATTATTCACCAGACTAGCCAAGAAAATAAACTCTAAAACACACCAATGGTTTCACTGCTACATGCAGACTTCTCATGTGTAAAGAACTACAAAATAACAACATATTTAAACTAAATATATACCTATATATGTACAAGTATATAGCTCATAAACAAGTGGTTTATTAAATATTTTACACATTGCAAAATATAGGATGAACATTAATACTATGGTTCACTGTAGGTACTTAGTATTTTTACATATTGATTTAATGAATTGTATACCATTTTATCCCTAAAGGCTTAAAAATAATAATAAAAGATCTAGGTGGTCTGTACAAATCCTATATTTATTTTTTAAACTACTTATTCCCTGACCTCTCTAGTCTGCTAGGTCATTTATATTCTGTTAATGAATAATTCTCTAGAGGGAACATGTCCTTGAAAGGAGATCAATTATCTTATTGTTTGTGCGTTATCAAAACAACCTATGATTTATTTTATTTATAGATTTTTTTTCTTTACTACTTTTAATTATTTTCACTATATTTTCAATTAATCTATTAATCTTTTTAATTAGAGCTACTTTAAATTAGTTTATATTTTCAATTATAAATATTTTTCTACAAGATAACCAATATATACTTAAATTATTTATACATATTCTAACATTTTTTCCATATTCAAAATATATATATATTTTCAATTTATAAATTCATTTTTATACACCAATATAATAACATTTATATATTATTATCTTCAAAGCAGAATACTAAAACAAAAATTACGTAAGCAGAAAGTTCAAATGTCATCCAGTCAGTTATTTTTCTTCCAGTCTAGAATAAAATCAGTTTAAATTTCTCTTCACGTGATAAGATATTTAGTCTTGTCAGATCAAGATCAATTAAGATATATGCAATTCTTTAAAATAAATGCTTAGTTTTAAAGATACAGTTCCTGGTATAACATCGCTTTATATTATTATACGGTAATCATTTTAGCTTTTCTTTTTATTATTTCCGTAAATAATTATGCTTTCCCAATCTGAAGCTTTAACTTTTGTTTCTGAAATACTAAAAATAACGGAATCTTTACAAAAATTTCAAAACAACCGGCTTGAATTTTTAAACGAACTTATTGTAGCGTTTGCTAATGAATTGCCTTTCCAGAACTTAACCTTATTGTCTAAATGTCTCTCCGAAAGGAAACTTCCAAATTTAAATGAAATAAAGAAGGAAATGTTTTCTCGTAGAGGTGGTTTATGTTATGCTATGAATGCGTTTATGAAATATTTATTAGAAGCTCTCGGTTACGAAGCTTATCATGGTTTGGCAACTGTCATGGAAAAAGGAGATCATATGGTGGTTCTTTTGGAAAACGTCGAAAAGCCCGGAGATAGATTTTACGTAGATGCTGGTTGCGGACATCCAACGCTGTTGGCAATACCTTTAGACTTTGAGACCGAATCGCCTGTATATACTCAGTCCTTTATACACTTTAAAATTATTAATAAAGGTGGCAATATGTTTGCACGGGAACATTCTCAAGTTTATATTTCGTGCGATATAAGTTCCAGTCAGTCAGAAGAATATAGTCAGTTTTTGACATTTGAATTTAAAAAAGTAGATATAGAATCTTTCCAGCCGTCTATGAGTGGTGTTTATGGTTGTAAGGTCTCTAAAGAAAGTTTTATTCACAATTCCGTAAGAGTAATTAATTTTCGTCGAGAAAATCTGGTTTATTTTAAAGATGGTGTTATGAATGTGGTCAATCCTTCAGCTACAACTTGGAAGAAATATTTTTACAAAGATGTTGAAGAAATAATTCACGCTGTAAAAGCAGTATTTCCTCAATTTTCCGAAGAGGAAATTAGATTCGCTCTAAAAAATGTACCAAAAATACACTTCTCAGAATAATACTATAATAAGATTAAATAAGCAATGGGTACATTTAATTACTAACGTATTTAATTTTATTTTTATATAGTTGTTTTGGATTTAAAACTGTTGTGAAATGAAACGGCCTTTTTATTACGTAACCACCCAGAACAAAGACCTCTCCACTAAGAGAAACTGTAAAAAACCAAGCCTGTTAATTATCATATAATGAAGGCTACTTTCTCTCTAATTAAAGACAATTAATTACTCATTTCCTGCTTGATGCTGGATTAGCTATGAGACAGTTATGTAAGAAAAAAATTCTAAGCTCTTTGAATAGAATTTAATTTTGCCTAGCTTCAAATCCCAGGTCTATGGATAGTGATTGCACTATTTCTACACTACTTACATAGACTGTATATATAAGTAAATAGGTTATCATAAAAAATATAGCATGGAAATTAGTGTATCTATCTGTCACACTCACAATCTAAGGGTGCAAGTCCAATCAGTGTGAACTATATCTTTTTTTTTTTAAGATAACAAGATTTAACCCCTATTTCCATCGTATAGCCAACCAAATTAGGCAATCTGTGGATATTAATTGTTATTGGCTGAAATATAAAGTTACCAGATTTTTCCGGATCGGTGAGGAGAATATTGATAACCTTCATTGTTAAAATAAAATTTAAAAAGTATAAACCTATTGTGATATAGATCTCCGCACTACTGGGGAAATGGTCCTATTTCACTGAGCTCTGAGCCTATAGTTAGCTTTACCTCACTCAGAAATATGCTTTAAATGCTTAAACCTGTATTGTATTAAATTAATTATTTACTGTGTGGCAGGTGATTTATTTAAATTGTAGTTAGTGGATCTAGTTTTTATTGGTGTAAACAGCTATATTTTGGCCTTAAAAAATTAAGAAATGTACGCCAACATTTTGTGCAATTAATCATAATAATAAAAATGCGGATTTAAAAGTTAATCGGTTTCTGAATTTTTGGCCGAGTAGTGGGGATGGGTGTGATCACATTTTCATCAGTTAAAATAGAATTTTGTGTTCATCCTACATTAAAAATTCATTTTAACTCTCTAGTAGGCGATTGGCATTTAATGTATACAAATATATATATATATATTTTTAAATGTCATAGCATCAGCCGGGACGCGAACCCGCAACCCGGGCAACTGCCCGCAAGTGCAAGGCAGTCGCGTTAACCTCTCGACCACCAATGCAAGACATGTATACAAATATATGTGCGTAAAGATAAAATATCTTTTAAATAAATTGCTATAGGTAAAGCCTTTTTAATATTCTTTTATTTTTTAAAAAAAACTGAAAAAAAGCAATACCAGCTGAAATAATTCTAATTCTAGGTGCTGTACTCTTGAACTAAAAATAAATGCTCATTTATTCACCAATTGGACGGGGAGCTCAGTTAGCAAAAAAACGTGGCCATGAATCCGAGTAGATTTTAGGAGCTAATGAACTTTCTTAGAGCTGTCTTTATTAAATTTAATTAATTAATTTTTATTACGTTATCATTCAACTGCTTTTAGTTAAAATAAAAATGGTAATACTTCCAATGGCTTTTTGAATTATTATTAAGATAATTACATTTTGTGAGTTTCAAATTAATTGAGTTATTTTACCCTTTGTTAAATTTGGCCTGCAGTAATTTTTACAAGATTTACAAGATAGAATCAATAATTAGCTTATTCATTCAGTATATTGAATGTTTCTTATATACGTATGTAAATAGAGAGATTGGTTGAGATGCAATGGAAGATGAATATAGACTGAAATCTCTCTACTTATATATGTATAAGATAGAATCACTAAAAAATGATAACCCTTTTAACTGCTTTTTTTGAGTTTTTATTAAAATATGAAATATGGATAATAACATTTTGTAAGTTTCAACATTAATTCATGGAGGTGTTATTCATACTTGTATATATTAAACTTTAACTTCAACAGTACAAATAAATGCCAACAAAATCAACTACTGGGAAGCCTACAAGATCCAGAATGAGGTAGTAACACCAGATGCGACCCACCTCAACACCACAAATTACAGTATAATTTAAAAATTCAAACATTGGAACCTGGAACCAAAGTTTTTTGATTTTTTTGATTAAAGTAAACTTGAATGCCTTACCCACCAGCTATTTCTTAATCATGTGCAGATGTATCACATTCTTGGATCCACTGTGCCAGTTGTGTCATAGAGATGATACGATCAATCACATATTTAATCAGTGCTTGGCATTGCAGGGATGTAGAATGTTAGTTCAGTATATATACACTGCAAAGTCAGCTCTTATAACAACACTCAGCAATGGAATTGCAGTAGGAGAGTTTGTGACAATGAGAAGTGCCACTTTTTTGCTGTACTGCCTCAGGCTCACAAGATGCAAAATGGTATTCAACCAATGCAATAGAAATCCACAACAAATCCTACTAAAAAAAATAGCAGCTACAAAAAATAGAGACCAGCAAATAGCCTTCCAATTTTCTCATGAGAACCCATGGGGTCTAATAAAGCTGGAAATGTCAAAAAATTTGGGGCTAGCAAACCCTAACATTAAACAACTAGTGATATGGAATAGTAAACAAGAAGACCAAAAATCACAAAGATCAATTCAACAGAATAAAGAGGACAAAGTGAAAACAGCAATAAACATGTAGCAGCACTGAAAACACTCTACCAGAACATGGACATATATGAAATCAGTACAGAAGAACATTGATGCAGTCATTAAAAGCATGCAACAAACAAACAAAGACAGTTCTGTGAACTGCGCAAAGTCAACACAGGACTTATAAAACATGAGGCAACTCAGCAAGATTTAGACTCTACTTTTTAAATCATATCCTTTTACAAAATAGATGTAAAAAATTTAATTTATATATTGATTTATTCTTTAAATAACCATTGTATATTCAGGTAATAAACATTCTTGATAATAAAAAAAAAGATCATTGCAACTCTGTTTGAATGGAAACTGGGGTACTATGTTTGATGTGTGCAGTTGATAAATCAGATTTGATTGACAGAAGAACATGTTCTGTAAGAGACTGATGATTTTTCATCAAGCAGTGTCATACATAAAATCATGTTTCTATAAAATTTTCATTTGGGTTTAAATAAAATAACGTTTTTCACATTTTGATAGATTCTGGTAAGCCTTTTTTTTACACACTTTGAAGTAAAGTTAATCAAGCTCCGAAGATGGAAAATATAAATATTTTGTTTATATTTTCTAAAACAAATATGGCTATATTTTGTGACTTACGCTGCCAGTGAAATCAGTTTTTTTTTATTGGTTTTTATCAGGGCTACAGGATTCATACAAGAATCTGCTGAAGTCTATTGTGTTGCACATCGTAAATTAAGAAGAAAATAATTTAAAGAATCGGGTTTTGATTTCCTGTAACTTAGTTATTTTTCAGAGAATATTACACCCAGAGCTTAGTTAATAAATAAACATATTGGCCAAGGTAATTTACACTCAAATCCTAATAAACTAACATTAATAAATTTAATAACTATTATTAATAATGCACAATGCATAGTTGATATTAGAAATAAATATTTTTATTCGAACAAATCAAAATATTAAAACACAAATTACAAATAAGTTGGAAAGACTACACACATGCTAATCCAGACATAAAACAATTAATTAAAACAGTCCACATTCCGCTTACATTTTTTAGGCCATAAATAAAAGTCTCTTGAATAATAAAATTTAATGTCTCTATCAGGATTATATTATAAGCTTATTGGAGAATGGTTTGCAAACACTTAATTTAGTCACAATCAGGAATAGTTAATCTTAGTTTACTGGTAAGTTTAGCAAATTTCTGTAGATATTTGATTACCATGCATGGTTTTTCATGAGGTAGGATGAGCTCATGGCCATTGGATTTAACTTGTTCTTGGTCTGTCCTAAAGGCTAGTCATGAAAGTTTTTCTGGGGTCGACATCTTTATGATAAATGATGTCAAAACCTTTGGTCCACTTCAGCATGACAAATTATTTCAGCATAGAGTGACAACATTTGAAGTTTTTCTGATCTTTTATATTCACGATCAGTTTTTAGACTTTTTTGTGCATCTGTTTTTTTTTTTGTTCTTTTATCAGAATACCAGATAATAATCTAATACATTTTTTCTTAAACTTAAGTTACAAAGTCTTTCTTTTTTCAGCATAATTCTGCCATCTATAATTAGCTTTCAAAAAAAAAAAGTTTTAATGATTGTAATCTTTTACTTTGGAATTTTTCTTTTTATCTGTCTGGATTAGTAATCTGCATGTTATTTATTCTGTCCAATTTTAACTCTTATTTTTTAATCAAAGTAATAATTCAAAACAAAAAAATCAACTCTCATTGTATATTTTTTAAAAAAAATTACACTAACTAAAAAAAATTAAAATGATAAGATTGCTAAATTTACTTTTTCTTTTACCAAATACTAATATATTTGTACCGTATATAAATGAACGGTACAATATATTGTGACTATTTATTTTGCCTAGAAAATAAATACAGGTACAATCTACAATCTAAAAAAAAAAAAATTATTGTAATTCTAACAGGTTGGCTGGTGTTCATGCTGCATGTTTATAATTTAAACTCAATGAATAAAATGTGAATATGTTTTGAAGATTCACGCTTTCAAATCTAAGTACTTCAGACTGTCTTGGATATATAGAAAGACTAGTAAAGAGGAGGGTGGATGCCTTCTTCTTGTTAAATTCTCTATCTTGTATTTATGATTTGATTGCTATTAATAACACCTGATTGGCTAATAAGCGTGAGAGGTTTGCAGTCTCTCAGTTTAATTTTAATTGAATAACTAATGCTTTATTTCTGTATTTAAAGCTGTATGATTGCATTTTTTATTTGTTTAAGAATATGTCAATGCCATGATTGCTATTTTCCCAAACACTGATTTTGAGAAGTTGCAATGGTCATATTTGCTCATTCACACAACAAAATCAAAAGTTTTGGCAAATTATCCCAAAGCTGATCTAGATGAGGGTTTGAGACCTCGAATCAGATCACACCTTAGTTCCTTCACCAATCCCTCCTTGATTTACTACCATAAGGATGACAGATATGAGACTATATATGGACTCTTTTAGTTCATGTGCTGGCAGTAGCAAAGATTGGAACAGGAGACTCAGGGAATAATGACTAAATTAATATTAAATTAACTATAACACACATATACCTGGCTGGTTAGATAATGCATATATTAATAACCAATAATAAATTAAACAGATGTAGAAAGGATTTAGGATGAGTTGTGAATAACACACTAAACATTTATAAGTGTCTTAAGATATTTAATTATTAAATATAAGTAATAATACAAAATATAAGTGCATTGGGATTTACACTCACAGGTGTTATATAATGATGAGTAAGATTAAATACTCATCTTTATGCACTTTAATTAGTTTAATTTTAAGTTTATTACAAATTAATATTATCTACAGTTATACTCATGCCTGAATTATGCTATGCCATTCCTTTAAGGTTTGCTACTAGTTATATTTTACAAGAATGATAACTGGAAAAATATAGCATTTATTAAAATTACATAATGAGCAATAACTGTGCTCCCTATGCAGATTGTTTTATATAAACTAGATCTGGGATTCAGATCAATGCTGCAGACTAATATTATGGAGGGTGAACTGGTGACTTGTAGCATAGCTTTAGAAACTATGGTGCTACAAAAACTAGATAAAGGTTGTGACCTGAATGTGTGCTCATGGGATTCAGTACCAAGTACTCAGTTCCAGTGGACCATATTACTTAGTATCATGAAATATAAAAACATTTAGTTCAGGTGATTGGAGCTGCTTAATATACAGTTTGGACTCTTGTGTTCCAGTTCTAAAAGGGAGCTGTCCAAATTAAGAATAATGGGGTGGACCTTAAAACCAAGGCCTATTTTAATAAGAAAATATATTTAGCAAGATGTATTTTGCATGTATGTTCTTTATAAGGACACACTCATAATGCTTTCCAAAATATCAAATATTAAAATAACTAAAGCGCTAAATCTATAGTTTCAATCTGCAAAACTCCCATACGCTGGTTCATAAATTAGCATACATAAATCATGCTAAAAAGGGTTAATTAATGGATTTCATTTACAGAATTAAATCTATATAGTTTATGATAATAAACTAAGAAGGAGAAAGCATATCTGGGACTTAATTAACTAATGATTTATATTGTGTTTCAAAATGTTTTTGTCATTATTAACTAAACATATTTATTAACATGCAAACATTACGCTAAGCTAAAATATAGTATTTTAATTACATACATATATAATAGTAGGTTTTCATATTGGAGATTTCTGTGTGTACTAAAAAGTAACATAAATAAGGTATGTGAGAGCTTCTAATCATCTCTCCAAATTATTAATATTCATAACCTCTGCTTTGAATCATGGCATATCATAAATTAATGAAATAAACAATAAAATAGAAAATAGGCATGACCGCAGATTAGAAAATAGATTTAGAATAATAACTGAATACAGTTATTATATTTAACAAGAAGTATTAATTTATTTAAAATGAAATTAGGCAAGACTCTTACAAATATCATTATTATAAAATTAAAAGATACATTAAGAGATTTATTACAGAATTTAATTATTGGAAGTTATTTAAGTTATTATTTTGAATGTTCAACATTATGTAGCTAGCTTTAGAATTATTAGAACAGTTTAATTAAGATTTATTTTAAAGAGCTGTGTAGGAAGAAATGTTTACCAGTCTTCTAGCTGAGGCATTTTCATGGCTTTTGCCACTGGCATTCTTGGGCTGACTTGTCCACTGTCTTCTTGGCAAGCTGTTGGTCTCGAACTTCTCCATCATCCGAGACCAATCTTCCAAAAGGAACATGGCAAACTGGTTGCCTTCTAGCCACTAGTTTCCATTATAAAATCTGGCATAGCCTTAGGCTGCAAAACATTACATGATTTAAGAGAGTGAACCTTGATGTTTGAATTTTGAGGTTTTTTATATCAACACTTTTATTCCCCTCTGCAAAACTATGAAGTTGTTTATAGTTTATAAGTTTTAAGATTTAAGTTTTAATATCTCTTTGTTAATTTTAAAGAAGATAAAAGTAGTTTAGGCAAGTTTCACAATTAAAAGGTTAATTAATTTAGACATAGTTTAAAGTTAACATTAATTTGAACATTCAATTATTTCTTTATTTTACATTTAGCTAGTTTTTAAAGTTAAGAGTTTGAATATTAAATATTAATTGATTGAGAGCTCTGCAGTTCTGGAATGATATTACCAATTCTTTATTGCAGCTGGTGATGTAGGCACTTGAACTTCAGGCATGGCAGAATTCTTTTCTGGACAATATTACAGTGTCTTCTTTTGGTGGTAGGCTGTTGTTGGAGAATGATCAGGTTGTTAGGTGTATAGAATGGCAATAAACTCACTGTTCTTCCACAGAGAAGCAACAAAATGTTTCCCTCCTTAGCCAGACATTTCTGATTTCAAGCAATGTGGATTCTGGTGGCAATTTCTTTTACAAGTTGTGTGTGTATCTAGTTCAAAATATGGCCTATGTATACAATATTCATCTCATTCACCTGGTTGTTGACAATTTATTATTACCTGAGAATCCATTAGTGTTAAATGTTAATTTAAAATTTTAGATTTTAAAACTGATTTTAAACTTTTGTTTAATTTTTTGCAAAATATTCAAAATCCCACCAGAAATTTGAATAGTGCCAAATCCAGTGACTTTACTTATACAACAGTTTGTTGTAAACAAATTAATTTACAAAATTTATTAAATTTAAACTGATTTCCTCACAGGTACAATGGCTTAATGCTACTTTGTTTACAACTATTTTATTTTTAATTTACAAGAGCTAAAACTTTTAACAAAATTAAACCATGCTATCCTATATATGTAACACTATATAGGGTGGATTATATATATACGAATTTATAGCTAAGCCAATTAATAAATTGACCTTTATATAAATAAATTTATGATATAAATATTTTTAATTGCAAATTAAAATTTATCTGCCATAATATTTTAATATGATTGATATTAACAGTGTCTGTTCATATATATATATGATGATGCATATAGCCATGATAGTGCTCTTATTTGGTTATTTTATATGGGTTTAAACCCAGAACAGATAGGGTTAGTAACCAAAAGTTTAGGTGAAACAGTATGGGATCAAAATGTACTGTTTCAATATATATATACTCACATTGTGATTTATTTTATTACCTATAGATCACTTAAACATTTATTATAAAGTTTAAAATAAGATGGTTTTTTTTTGTTTGTTTAAAAAATATCTTACAATAAATAATTCAATTGATAAATATTCTTACTTTCTGCCTTAAGTATTCAAGGCATCTTTTTGATATATAAAAAGAACTAATAGAAAGGTGGAACCATTTCCCAGTAATTTTATGCAAATATTGACAATGGAAGTATGTATTATTTATTATAACAGTCTTTCCTATTTAAAACAATTGTATTTAATGTTAAACCATTAAACATCACATGATCACTATCTCTTATGCTAGCACATAACTATTATTAAACAGGCAAAACTCTCCATACAGTAGTGCCACCCTGTGCCAACCAGAGTAATCAATGGATGCCAAAAGGCTTGTGCATAAAATTCCCATCTAGTGCCTACTCATCCAACATCCCAAGACTAGTTTCTGGCTTGTGGCCTTCGTCAGTAAAGAGCCTTGGATCTGAGAGCACTGCACTTAGATTTTAGGCTCTAATGCAACCCTCCAGCAGATTTATCCTGCCTAATAGGATAGTGGTGGTTATGGTTGTTAAAGAGCCAAAGACACCAAAATGCACAGGTGCTGAACTGAGTTCAGACCCATATGACTATATATGCTATTGAGCTTAGATTAAAAATATTATTGTGTTTTCAATTTCATTCTCATAATTTTATAGTTAAGTAGAGATAAAAGGTGGCTGCTGGAGGGTTGCATTATATCCTAAGATCTATGTGCAGTGCTCTCAGATCCAAGGTTCCTCACTGATGACGGCCATAAGCCAGAAACTAGTCTGTGGATGTTGGATGAATAGGCACTATATTGGGATTTTATGCATAAGCCTTCTGGCATCCATTGATTACTCTGGTTGGCCCAGGGTGGCACTACTGTATAGAGAGTTTTGCCTGTATTTAATGTTATATATGTTCCAGAAATTATAAGATGTTTAGCAGTTAAAATTTGAAATATGATTTCAAAAATAACTGAAAGTGCTTCTATATTTTTATAATTATTATTATTATGAATATTTACCATTAATATTTATTAATTTTTATATATATTATTAATAATAATAATCTAAATTGAATGTTTTTATTTGATTTGCACATATATTGTAATAATTCAGACTACATATATAAGTAGCATAGTCTAATCATATAAGCTTTCTGACTACTCTATAAAATTAGCATGTGGACCAAGGGGGAGAAGAAAAGAGAGGTTAAGAAAAAATGAAAAATAAATGGTTGAATTAATTTCATCTGTATAAAAATTAAGTTGTATCGAGGTATTGAGTTAGCACATTGGCAATGATTCCGAGGCATTTAAGAAGAGTTTATGAAAATCTAAGACAGAGATACATAAATACTACTCTCTTAAAGCAAATTTGATGTAGCATTTATATATTCCACTGAAAATTATAAATTATTAAAAATAAGAGGTTATAAATAAAAGTATTAAAGTTGGGATTTTTTTTTTCTCAATTTTATTCTCTTGCCTTTTTTTTTTTTTTGTATAAAAGAGTTAAATTTGAAAATTTTAATGACAATGGATTTTTTAAAAAAGGAGAGATGAAAAAATTTTTGTATTTTTTTTAATATCATTTTGTTATCAAAGAGATAAAAATAATAAAAATTAATTAAAAGATTAATAGTAAAGATACTATGATTGTATTATTTTATTATAGTGTCTGTATAAAAGGGTAAGTGAACCCCCAAGTAAAAACACTCAAAGCAGAGAGAGAGAGAGAGAGAGAGAGTAGAGCTAAGAAAAAGAATATAAAAACATTTATTGCAAATACAGAGAAGAGCTGGAAAAAAAGAGAAAGGAAAGTGTTAGTAAAAGTAAAAAGTTAGATGAATAGAATCAATCTATAGTACATCTCCACATTTTAAGAGACTTTATCGGCCTTATTTTAAAAAATTGATTGAGAATATCATCTATTTGTGAAAAGGCCACTGAATTGTGAACTCTCATTGGTCAATCATACTATGGTTGAAAGTCTCAGCATAAGAGAGTAAAATCCTTATTAGCACCTTAGATGAAACTTGAAACTATGTAGCCTTCTATCATCTGAAAGAGGAAAATGTTTCTGCCAGTAATCATGATCAATTCAACAAAAACAAGCAGGCGCCTGTCATCTCCAGATAACTTTTATATAACTTTCTATGATGGGCATGCAATCTTTATGTACTGTTATTATTTTTGCTAATAATAAAAAATGATAAAAGAATATTAACTGGATGAAGAAATTAACTTTGAGATCAAGGAATGCAAGTTTTGAATTTATTCTAGTCAGTTTTAACTAGATAAAGGCCTTTAAAAGTTATTATTTTTATTGATTTTTACATTTATGCTTTTCAATTCTTAATATTTCTTATTGTTATGTTTATATTTTTTTTTTCTCTTAGATTTTTTTTTTTTACTTTGTTGTCATATACATTAATCTGCTTTAAATCATTTTTTTTTTATAGCGCGATGTTTGTAATAGTAATTTAAAGTGATTATTTAATATATTCATGCTTTCACTTTTAAACACTTAAGATTTGCCCATACAAAAGCGTTTGGGTTCGAAAAGATTGATGGCCATTCTATCTTTTCCAAAGACTTTATCATGTGGTTGAGTGTTAGTATTCATTCATTTATAGTTAAAATCTTCAAAGCGCATGTGCAGCAGCATAATGCTGTGTTAAATATTAATCTGCTTTGTATTTTTAAAGTAGTAATAAAAGTTGGGTGATTTTCTAACAGATATGTAAATATATCAGAGCTTATAGATCCTTCTCTGGTATGAATACATTCTGGATTTTTTTATTTATTTACTGATATTCATTTGATTTGGAGAAGAGTTTGATTAGATTATATTAATTATAAATTCTTTCATTGTAGTAAACATTTTTTTACTTATAGTATTTTCAAGTCTAATTAGATCTAGTGTCTGAAACTATCCTAGCAGCTCACTGAGGAGTGCCAAAGTATGAAACCATTAGTCTGAATTTAGGGTGTAATTTCTAGATAGAGATTTTAAAATGCTTTCTCTTGATGGCATTTATCAATAAAGCTTATTAGAGCAATTAGCACAGCTCATTGTTTTTTATTTGCAAGCTTAAAAAGATTAGATCATGTGATATATGACTTTAATTTTTATTGATTAATTATCAATTCTCTCATTCATATTCCAAACCTAAGTAAAAATATTATATCACCCATTGTAAGAAAACTACATGTTGGGATGAGTAATTGAGGGTATAATAGTGTTACCACATCCACAAATGTAACATCATTTCTCTCACACAATTCTTTCAATTTCTCATTTATAGAATACGCCCTATCTAACATATATCTTTTATCAAATCTTGGTAATAATCCAACTATCCCTACTCTTCCTTTAACCATTCTCAAATTCCTAATCAGTTCTGTGTACTCACCCATTACTCTCTCTGATGACTCTGATAAATTATTAGTCTCTACCATAACATATACATCTCTATTCCCTTACTTCTTTACTTTATCTGTAACATCCCTAATTTTAGCTCCCGGCAAACATACTCTTACATACCTGTTTCTATTTTCCCTTGCAATTATATCTCCACATTCTCTTATTAATGAATCCCCTATCAATACTGTCTCACAGTCTACTTTCTCTGCTTCATTCACAACCTTCTCTACCACCTTCTGGACTTCCTCATCTACTTCTTCCTTATCATTCCTACTCAGTAATCCCTTTATCTGCTCACACTTCGTCTCTAAGGATTTTATTTTTTCTTCTACATCCTTTACCTCCTCTATCTTTCTTATTCTTTGGCCAATCATCTCCAATGCACTACCTATTTTTCCATCCATATCTCTTGTCACTCCACTACAAACACCCTCTATCCTGTCTTCCTCAGCTACATTTTGTTCCATTTCCCCTGACTTACTGCCTTCCTCAACCATGTTTTGCTCCATTCTTCCTGACTTTCTCTTTACACTATCTACACTGTGAAACCACTTTTTCACCTCTTTTATCACATTCACACATTGTCTACATAACCATAAACCTGCTACATCCTTCCTAGTCTTATTTAAGCATTTCAAGTGGAAAACCTTATCACATATATTACATTCTACAACAGCACGTCTAATTCCTTTCTGACGATTATATATGCATTGTAAAATACAAATGCAATCCATATTACTTATTTTCCAAGCCACCTATTTTATATTTAACTTTATACTTTCTCTCCTACTCTTCAAACCTTTTTGCACAGAAAGATGAAAATTTTTTACTTTCAAAAACAATCGATCAATAACCACGTGTAACTTAGGCTTCTAAACGTTACCTTTTATCTCAAACTAACTAACTGTTCTTAAATTAAAATTTAAAAAAAAAAAACTTTAGTAGCAAATTTAAGCCAACTAATCTTACGTACAACTTAGTTATAGAAATCCTTACATTAACACACATTCAACAAAAAGATTTTTTAAAAAAAAAAAAACTGCTATATTTTTAAAATGGCGATCGAAACTTTTTTTTAAAATAATTTTGATCTTTCCAAATTAAAAAAAAACTATCTCTCTTGATCACAATTTACTCCTCACTTTCATACCACAATTAAAGTATTAAAATCGATGATCTCAGATGATTAATCGCATAAAAAAATATTAAACTTAGCTTAAATTGAAGTCAGTGAACAGTCCGATTCAACAGCTAGGCAAAACTAGAAGAGGTAAACCTGGTTTAAACCATGTGGTAATAATTTAAAAAAAAAAAAAAAATGATTTGATGATAATTAGTTTTAGTTTTAGTTTAGTAGCTGATTTGTAAGAATAAAGTTTTGAGGACATTTTATTGTTTAAATATTTGACTGGAGAAAATTGGTAATTTTGATAAAAATTGTTTGTTAAGTTGAACTGAGGTTGTTTTACAAAATTTAAAGTAATGGAAAATAAATTATGGCAGCCTGAATGTAACATTTGCCACTTAAAGCCTGAAGCCATGTGAAGCTGTCTATGTCCAACCAATGAAAATAATGCCCTACAAAATAGTTTAAATATGAAATGAGATACAAGCTGCCTTAAAATTATTACTTATCTGGTATAAATCTGTTGCCACTCTGGATTAAATATAATTTAGTCATTGATGTTATTAAGAATGTATTTTTCATTTATATATTCATTAATGTCTTATTGCACAATTTTATTTAAAAGACATGACCTAACTGTAATAACAATCTTTCAATGCAAATATATGGGAAGTTCATATTCTACAGGAAGATTTTGCTCTGTTTAATAGAAAAAAAAAACTAGTGCCATCACTAGGATTGTGATATAACAAAAAAAAATGACATTGGGTAAAATAAATTTCCTTGTTTTAAAAGTAACGAGTGTTTTTTTGTTTTTTTTTGTATGATCATATGTGACATTAAAGAATTACTGTCATGATAAGATTATTAATTTATTTTCCAGGAAAAGACCTAATAATAAAGTAAGAAAGTTCAGTTATTTTGGATGCTATAAACTTTCAATTTTATAAATATGTAGTAGTCATGAGAAACATTATTATTATTAACATTATTATTATAGAATACTTGTAAAGATTTATCGTAAATTTGCAAAATATTTGTAAATAGGTGTGTGTGTGTGTGTATGAGTGTCATTTTTTTTTTTATGTATGTTTATGTTATGTCTTTTTTTAATTAAATGATTAATGAATAATTTATCATGTGCCATTTTGATCTTGTCGGACAGTTTGTTTCCAACTTAAGAGAAATAGGATTTCCAGCTGAGAATATAAAGGGAATATAACT
This sequence comes from Epiperipatus broadwayi, assembly GCA_028023455.1. Taxonomy (NCBI): domain Eukaryota; kingdom Metazoa; phylum Onychophora; class Udeonychophora; order Euonychophora; family Peripatidae; genus Epiperipatus; species Epiperipatus broadwayi. The sequence goes on from JAQFVV010000060.1 coordinate 435,329, forward strand.
GGGTTATTTTGAATTACTGCTCATATATTACATTCTCTCCCTTCAAAGAGGACATTATTATCCATAATGGGTCTGTACAATCATTTTCTTGTCTCAAATGGATAAAATAAAGTTACATATATAAATAGTAAATTCAAAAGCTTTTCAGGAATTAAAACAAAGGTTTTATGGTTAGATATAAGTTCCCTGTAAATAATTTGGCACTAACAGCATGAGGTTTGATAGAAATAAAGCCTTGAAAGAGATTAGAGAGAGATTGTCAAACAATAATCATTAATAATAATAAAAAAAGAAAAAGCATATGATAAATAGTTACTAGAGTTAAAATAGTATATTGGCACATATGATAAATAATTACTAGAGTTAAAATAGTATATTGGCACAGATAAAGTAATATGAAAGAAATAAAGAAATGGAATAAAGTGTAATGACTATAAGTAAAAGAGTTTATAGTCAGTAGGGAAATAGGTTGATGTATTTTGCATGATTGTTAGTTCTGCATGGTGAAGGGAAATGTGGACAGATTATATAATCAGAAATATATATATAGTAGAAATTACAAGTATTTTGGAGCATAATAAATTGTAAAAATAGTAAATATTTGTAATCTTGAGTTAGGGTAAAAAAAAATTTTTAAAAAATGAACAATCAAGTAAAGAATATAGAAGCGGCACAAAATCCTTGCCAGGAAGAGCAAACTCAGTCATCCATGATAGAGATGATACAACAAATGTTAAAAAAGGAATTTAAATAATACACAAAAAGTGGATAAAAAGTTTAAAGAAAATCAACAGAAAAGTGAAGTAAAATTTGATGAATTATAACAGAAAAATGAAGTGAAATTTGATCAATTTAAACAGAAAAGGGAGATGAAATTTAATGAGTTGAAGTAGAAAATAGATGAAAAGATCAATGAAATGTAACAAAAAAGTGATGGAACATTTCATTACACAAAATGCAAGTGTGAAGAAAGATTTAAAGAAACACAATGACTTTGAGAGAAATATGTGAAAAGATGAGATCAGAAAGTATAGATAAAAGTGAGAATCCAGTGAAGGATTGGGATAAGAGATTTAATGAAATATAATAAAAGCTGGAAGAACAGGAAGAAAAGATTAAAGATTTAGCTTTACAAGTTGTAGGAAATAAAAATGAAAATGGCCAATCAAGGATGAAGTCACAAGAAAATGTGGATAATCTGAATATAAATATTAGAGATTTAAAAGTTGTAAGTGATGAATTAGTCATAAAAAGATCATAATCCATAGAATAAATGAGATAGAAATAGGATCAATGAGACAGGTAAACTAAAGGGACAGCATAATGAATCATTATGAGTATGGGGATAGTTATAATGTAGGAAAAATGAAAGTTGAAACTTTAAAATCTAGTATCACTAGCTGATATTAATCAGTTATTAAAAATTAAAGTATTCAAATATCAAGATATTGAATCACCCACTGAACATCTGAATAGATTGCAGAGATATTTCAACCTTAATATAATGACAGAAGAATATAAAGTGGTTATTGCCTATAGCCATTTACAAGCTGACACTTAAGCTTGGTGGGATTCATTGTTTCAGCAACCTCTGACATTTAATAATTATAGATATGCATTGGTAAATAACTTTTCATCAGATGAATGTCAAGAGGCTGTTAAGTATCAGGTAATGCAACAGTGATTCTGTTCTGAAAATTCTGAAGGCTGTTCTCAATTCTTTAGGAAGCAAATGGTGAAGTTAAGAACTTTTGATGCCTATATTTTGCCTGAGAGTCAGATTATAAGAATAATTCAACATAATTTGCCTTTAGAATTGGATAAATGATTCTGAGCACTGATAAAAAGACAATTGAGCAGGTAGCAAGTTTTTTAAATGTAATTGATATGAGCCAACATAACCAACCCAATAAACACAGAGAAAAGTCTCAGAACTTTATGTATATTAATGCATTAGAAGTGCAGAGGAAAAGTGATGACAGACCATGGTATAGGAGGAAAAAGAGAAGATCAACAGAAAGTCTTGAAATGATATGGTTGATCTACAGAACTGGAAGTTATTCTAATATGATTAGTGATAGAAATCATCAGTGGTTACCATCACTATTTAAAAGCTCTCAAAAGAGGCAGATCACTAGACAAAAATTTGGATATTATATGGAGAGCATGGTACAACTAACAAAAAGACCAGATGAGATTGCCACCCCCAAAATCAACAACTAGCTATTAAAAAGGATACCATTAGTAATGGATATTGGATGGGTTTTTTAGTTGGTATAACTTTGGATTTGTCTGTTTTTATTCTTAGAATAATATCATGAAGAAACAAATATAATGTACCAAATAAGGTAATACCTAGCTTGTAATATCATTAAACATAGCAAGAATGATAATAAAATATAAATATATAATAAATAAAACAGTTTGCAGTGGGGTAATATTGCTGCTTATGGGAAATGGGTAAAACTTTGACCATTCACGTTTGTCTAATTTTGCTTTTAGTATTGGTAACAGATGGAGGATTTTATCATTGTAATGTTGGTACAATGTGTTCATGTAATTTCTTGGAGTGTTTCTATCTCAACACCAACATAACCTATTTTAAGTGTGATAGTTCTTGTGGGTATCATGAACAGTTAATATAGTCCTGCTCTGAACTCCATGCCTCTAAATCTCAGAGAAAATGAGCATGGCACATATTATTTTGTGAAGTTATTGTCATACCTATAGGTCTTGAGAAAATGAGGAAGGTTTTATATGAAAAATTTTGTGTTCATTAAATATTTTTGGGTTTTTGTCATATTTAAGTGTTTAAGTTGAGATAACTTTCTTGGTATTCCTACTACATTGTATACTTATTGTCCAGTGGTTGGATTCTTTGTTTATCTCAGTGCTACAAGATGATGGTCATTTTCTTAACAGTTGAATACTAATCCAGTCTCCAGAAAACAGATAGACAAATCAACATATTATTGTTTAGGAAGAGCAACAGTTTTTAGTAGTAGAGAGGTTAGCAATGGAGTAATCCTGAAGTCATCTTTTTACTCAAGTGACTTCATAAAAGATACTAGTATTAAGAAATAATAGGGTAGCACTTGAGGTTTATAATATCCACATAGATTAACTTGCATGGTGCTAATATTAGAATGCAACTAATGTTGGAAAGAAAGAAATAGAAATAGATACTTGAGTGGAGTATTATAACGTTAGAATGGAGCTCTCATCTAGAGGCATTCTGCATTGTAATGTTTACAATTTTGTTTTTATTTTATTAAAAAAATATATATTAATACAATAAAATTAAGGAATATTTTATTTAAAATCCTTAAATATTTCGGTTATGTTAATCTAGTAAACGTGTGAATATTGATTGTGAACACAAACATGAAATATTTTATTTTAATTGGATTGTTTAATATTTTCATTGTTAAAATTTTTGTTGGTATAATTAGATAAGAGAAAGAAATTTATGTTAATAGAATCATATAAATTCCAACATAATCTATAAATTGAAATTGAAGAATGTCTATTTATAAAATAATATATGAAGGTTAAATTAAATATATATATAATAAAATACTTTTTTATAGATAGTGAAACTTTTGATTGAATAGATTGTAATTATAGAGGGGATAAATTTAAACCATGAGGTAATTAATAATTTTAAAAAGAAAAGGGTTGGTGGCAATTAGTTTTAGTTTTAGTTTAGGCAGCTGACTTGTGAAAATAAATATTGGAGTTAAAAAATTTAGTAAAATCTTTTTTAAAAAATATTTCAGTCTAAAAAATTAAATCACTAAAACATAATATAGCCACTATTTCTTTATGCTCACACAAGCTGTAAAAACATTAGCAAAACTTTTCTGTATACAATAATGCCACCTGGTGTAAGCTCTAGTAATCAAGAGCTTAAATTAGATACTATTATGTGGAGAAAACTTTTGCTTTGTAGACTGTGTAGGCATAATGAAATAGTGATTATGTGGTGTTTTAATGGATACCAATCCCTAGCCAATGAATAGGATGACTGTGGATATTAAAAAAACAAAGAAAGCAAAATATATAGATACTGAAATGGATTCAGATATGTATGACTATACAGGCAGATTAGCTTGGATTAGAAATATTATTGTGCTTTCAGTTTGGACTGATAGCTTTAGAAAAACATAAATACTGGATGGTTGCATTAGATCCAAAGATCCACATATACTGTTATTAAATCCAAGACTCTTCACTGATGAAATCCATAAGCTAGAAAGTAGCTTGCAGATGTTGGATAGAAAGAAATAGGAATTATGATGCACAATCTTCTAGCATCCATTGATTATTAGAGTTCATACTAGATGCCCCTATTAGGTGGAGAAAAAATTTGCTGCTGTTTTCAAATCTAAATAAAAGCTGTGAATATAATTTTCTCCAACGGATTTTCCAGTGGTATTTGTTTACATTTAAAATCTTTTAGTCCAGTAATATTTTTTAAAAGATATTAATCAGTTAAAGAAGATCTCAAGCAAAAAGAAAATTTTACTATTCTGGCTACCATTTTTGTATTGTTAAAGAAAATATTACAATGCATGGGTAAAGTATTGCTATTAACATTTATTTGTATGTTTTATTTGTTTTACTAAAGAGAGAAGATTAATTGCAAGATGATTATTGGAACATGTGTTATATAAGATTCTAATATTAATCTATGTAATCCTATTTTAAACTAATAATTTGATTTATGCATGAGCAATTTATTCATTTATTCATTATTTACTCATATTATGAATAAATAAAATAAATTTTATCAGATTATAATTATTATTGGCACTAGGAACTATTATTAAAATCAAAAAAATCCACCTTTTTACTTTTTCAATGCTTATTTTATTAAATTAAAATTAATCCATCTGATAGTTTAAATTGCTCAACACTCTTCCTCAGAGCTACAAAACATAAAAATACATAAATATACAAATACTTAATCATTTAAACAAACATTACATCTACTTGTAAATGACTCATTTTTACATATGCTAGACTTACATATATTATCCCTGTTATATACAATTCGTAAATAAAAACATCTTCAATATATCTATACCAAATATAAACACATATATACATACACTAAATTATTCCTAACTTATACTACACCTATATCATTAATATCTATTAATTATTTTATATCAATTAATATTATCATGCATATAAAAACTGCAAAATATAGGAGTTATTAAAAATTTTAAACATAAATATAATACAAATAAAAATATAGCTAATTTACAAAAAAAAAAACAGTTTATTGAATTATATAAAAAATTTGAATATAATTCTAAGAGTATTAAAAATATACTTCTTACTTATAAACCATCTAAATTAAATATTTCTATTCTAAATAATAACAATAGTTTTAATAAAAAAAATGGATAAAACATTCATATGGCCCTAAAATTTATAATACATTAATAAAAATTATATAAATAAAAACATAAACATAGGCTGATCAAATAATAAAAATCTTGACAAATTAATATATAATTATAAAATAAGAGATGATATAAAATACACAGAAACAATTAGTCAAAAGAACGTAACAGTACAATTAATAGAAGAGATAATAAATCTACATTATATAATCTTTATTTAGAATATGGACAATAAATAGTTTATGAAAGAAATATAAACCCTTCAAACTATATTAAAGAATCTACAACAAACATAAATGCTACATAGAAACATCAATTAATTTCATGAATAATTGGCTAATTGAAAATGAGTGAAAAATTATGTAATTTATTTTTAAACAGGCAAAACTCTCCATACAGTAGTGTCACCCTGTGCCAACCAGAGTAATCAATGTATGCCAGAAGGCTTGTGCATAAAATCTCCATCTAGTACCTACTCATCCAATATCCAAAGACTAGTTTCTGGCTTGTGGCCTTCATCAGTGAGGAGCCTTGGATCTGAGAGCAGTGCACCTAAATCCTATGATCTAATGCAACCCTCCAGCATCCACCTTTTATCTCTACTTAACTACAAAACTATGAGAATAAAATTGAAAATACAATAATATTTTCAATTTAAGCTCAATAGCCTATATAGTCATATGGGTCTGAACTCAGTTCAGCATCCATACACTTTGATATCTTTGGCTCTTTAACAACCATAGGCACCACTATCCTATTAGCCTTCTGGCATTCATTGATTACTCTGGTTGGCACAGGGTGACACTACTGTATAGAGAGTTTTGCCTGTTTAATAACAGTTATGTGCTAGTATAAGAGATGTTTATCATGTGATGTTTAGTAGTTTATTTCTACATAGTTGTTTTTCTCTCTACATTTTGTATGATTGTTAAAAGTTGTTTTATTTGGAAAGAAAGATGTGGGGGGGGGCAGAAAAAAAATTTTAATTTCATATTATATTTATAAATATTTGATGTTGGGTTTTTTTTTTATCATTATCATTGTTTCTAATTATTTATATATAATGTAGGGTGCTTGTCTTATAGATAAAGATGCTGTTGGATGGCACCATTTTCATGCTAAAACTATAAAATATGACCATTCCCGGGCTGTTGATTATAATAATTTTTCTGTGCTTTTTTGTAATGCGAAAATAAAAACAAAACAAAATCGTCTTTTATAAATATTATTTTTTATTAACATATACAATTTAAATGATAATAATAAATGTAAAATAAAATCAACAAATTACAATTTGATTCGTGTTTTTTCTATCGTATATTTTTTTAATTATGTTACGGTTTTTTTTATAAATTTTCTATCGGATATTTTTTTACTTGTGTTACGGCTTCTTTTTACCAATTTTCTATCAGATATTTTTTTACTTGTGTTACGACTATTTTTTTTGTTGTTGTTTAACTAAAAAATAATAATCGTAATAAAAAGTAAAATTTCTTAGTCTATTTTTTATTTTTTTAGTCTTTGTTTTACATTTCTTTTTTTTTTTTTTTTACAGACAAAGAGATATTACGGCTATTTTTTACTTCAAATAGAATGACAATAAAAAGTAAAAGTTGTTACGATTAGGTTTAGGGTTAGTTTTAGGATTAGTTTTAGGGTTAGGTTTAGGGTTAGTTTTAGAGTTAGGGTTAGTTTTAGGGCTAGTGTTCTGTTGTTTGTAATGCTAAAATAAAAAAATTTAAAATTGTAACCGTACTCAGACAAAATAAGGAAACTCAAACTTTTTTAAACAACAACAAACGCATATAAATGTCTTCTTGATTTATTAAACATGTTTATAATATTTGCTTTTTATGAAATTTACAAAAAATCGTGTATATTTGTACTTTTCTTACTGGATATTTTTTTGGTACCGCTCTTCTTTGTCTCGTGGAATGTTACGAACAGTACGTTACTTGACGCGTTACCTAATTGCAACTCACTAAAAACAGATATTTAACATTTTCCCAATTAAAACTTCAATACAGTACATTGTAAAAAGTCTTAGAATTACTAAAAAAAAATCAAATGAAAACAACATTTCCATCCAATTCAAATACAAACTCTCTCATCAAGCTGTAACTATTTTATAAACTGTGCGAATTCGGAAAATGTAATTGCTGCAATGTAACATACATGCTGTACTGCAATGTGACATAGCGGCCTGCATTCTGTAGCACAACAAAAAAGTTGTATTATAGAAAACGCGGGCTCGAACGTGTCGGCCGCGGAAACAGCATTTTTATGTGTTTTAGTGCGAAAACCGTACCATAGAGCAGCGTCTTTAGCTATAAGATGAGTACCTAATGTAGATATCATTATGTATGCAATATAAATTGAAGTTTTAAAATTGTTTACATCATAGTGATAAGAGCAATAAATAGTTTTTAAAAAAAGTTTTTTTATATTATTTTTACTGTAATAAATAGTTTATTTACATAGTGCTTGACTACTGTATGTAAAAAAAGTATCCTGGAGATTTATTCCCTTCTTTATATATTATTTTTGTAATATATATATACAAATATTACTGTTATATAATATTTTACTTTATATTATACTGTATGATTTATTTAAATAATTATAATTATTCCTAAATCAGCAATTCACATTTATTTGATTAAATAAATGGAAAATGTTTATTCATAAAAATGAAATTATTAAAAATAAGTCAATAAAAAAAATAATTGAATATTTCAGATATTTCATAGCTAAACTATTAAACGTTTTAGACTTTTTACTCTTTATTTGACTAAATAAAAAATGCATGAATTATTTATAAACAAATTTTCATTTACATAAATTAGGTAATATTAAAAAGATGAAACTTGTAATAATTTTGTCTGCTTAGTAATCTTTTATAGAATTCAGGGCTGCTATTTCATTCCAGACAAAAATTAGCAATGCCAAAATCCAAAAAAGACTGTTAGGTAATTCAGAACTGGAGTATTGTGAAAAGGCATCTGGAGAAGTATAATTTTTTTTAAAGATTTGACACAAATATCAAAAGGAGCAGAAAAAGTGTTAAGTATCTTGGAGAGATTAACTTAAATAAATAGGAGCATTAAAGTATTCTGTGATTTTTGTATTATCACAGTTTATAAATTATCTTGTGATAAGATGGATTTTTTATAATATCAAATAATTTATTTATGAATTTATTCATTAATTATTTATTTATTCATGTATAATATTTGATTACAAATATAATGTACATATTGAACTTTAGATATAATTAGAAGGTAGTTGAACACAGATTTTCAAGTTCTCTTCAGCTATCCATTCCCTCTTGACTACACATATGTGAAAAAGATAAATGATCTCCATCTATACATATTGGGTGCTGAACCAGCCCTCATCAGTTGGTTCAGATCACCATCTCTCACATATATATATAATCAATGCTCAGTTTATATTAATCTGGCAAATCTTCAAACTTTAATGGACAAGCTTCAATATTCTCCACCCTAATTTCATCTAAATATCAGAATTTACATTATATTTGTAGTCTAATATTGCAGCCTGAATTCTGCTCATCCTACTTTTGTATAAATTAAATGAACATATTAAGATCTTATAGATGAAGAGTCAGAATGTCTTAAAGTCAACATGAGATGACAACAATATTTGGCATCAAGAAGAGCTTTGAGTATTCCTTTATCAAATTTTCAATAGTATGGGGTGTCTGAAGAGTTGAAGGGTGAAGAAGATTGAAACTTGTTCATTAAAATTTGAAAATTTGTTATCTTAGTATAAACTGAGGACTTATTATATATGTGTGTGACCTGGACCAATTGGTGGGTGTTGATTCAGCATGAAATATATATTGGAAATCATTTATCTTTTTCACATGTATATAAGATGGGGTGAATAGCTGAACAGAGTTTGAAAGCCTGTATTCAAATCTCCTCTAATTATTCATATATAAATAAATCAGTTATTTTTCTATGTATCTTCATATTCCAAATCCTACTATTCCATAGCTCTTAACTTCTTTGCATTTTAGACAGCAGTATCTATTTTAATATTTAAAATTTTAAATAAATGAGAGGGGGGAGCCTTAGGAGTGAAATGATGGATTTGAAAGCAAAGATTTATGAGTCAAAGTTTAATCTATCATTTCTGCTAGTTAAGCTTTTTATTAGAAACAACCATTTTTAGACGAAAAATTATAAGTTATGTTATTCTTTGTTTATATGAAAATTTACAAATTATTTAATAGTTGGCTCAATATAATTTTTTTTTACAAAATACTTTATAAATTAATTTTTAACAATTTTTCCCCTAAATGTCAACTGCAAAATAATTCACCATATTACTGGGATTTTTTTCCATTGTATATCTGAATCCAAATATATTTTATTACAAAAAATATTGAATAAAATACAGTAATTAATTCAGATAGACTTTCAGAAAGAATTTGCTTGATGTCTCTTGGAAGACAGAATAGTTATGTAATGAGATACTAGTAATAAAAGAAAATAATGAATCTATAAATAAAGTAGAGAGTAAACACTCAAAAGCATAAAATCTATAAACATAAAAAGACTATTAGACCAAAAACAATTGATGTGAGTCTCTCACTCCACAAAACTTAGGAGTATTAAAAGTAGTTAAACCACTAAACATCACATGATCACTATTTCTTATACTAGCACATAACTGTTATTAAAACAGACAAAACTCTCCATATAGTAGTACCACAATGCCAGCAGGCTTGTGCATAAAATCCCCATCTAGTGCCTACTCATCCAATATTCCCAAGCCACAAGCCAGAAACTAGTCGGGGATATTGGATGAGTAGGCACTAGATGGGGATTTTGTGCACAAGCCTGCTGGCATTCATTGATTACTCTGGTTGGCACTGAGTGGAACTACTATATGGAGAGTATTAAAAGTAGCAGAAAACACCTACTTTTTACTGTAAAATAAAATATAGCAAATATTTTCAACCTTATAATTATTTTATATTTCATAGAAGTATAACAACTCCCTACTCAAGTTGAAGATTGCCTATGCTAAAGTTTAGAATTAAGGCATTGCCAGTTATTTGCAAAACCCATATTAATCTGAAATTTTCACAACTAAGACTTTCTAATAATCTCACAATTATAATATTTACAACAATTATGAAGGAAAAAAAATCCTAGAATACATAAAAGTCTTGGTTCTTTAATTATAATTTTGAGTTTTACCTGGATTTGAAACCCAGGGCATAGCACAGTCAGGTGCAAGCATTAATTGCTATATCACTGAAGACTAATTAAAAACATATGCTAACAATCCTTTAAATTTTCTCAACCATTTTGAATAAAAGAAATAACTGCATTTGTTGCTCAAGAGGTCATGTGATGTTAAAGCACTGTACGTGTCTGATTGAGCTTCAGTCCACAGACCTTCAGTTTTTTTTTTTTTATGTGTCAAAGCGTTGACCGGGAAACTGAAACATAGGACAACTGCTTGAAAGGCAGCTGTGCTAACCATTCGGCCACCAACGCTAGATAAATCTGTTTTCCGGTCCATTATTCCAACACTATGCCAAATTGTGCAGGGATTTATATAAAATAAATGTAATTCCAGTAAATTCCTTCACTTTGTTGACTATATTATCAAAAAGTACATGCATAGGCAGTGATGCATAAAATCAATCAATTATTTTTCAAAAGGTTGTTTAGAGGTATTTGCTCATCTAATTGATAAATTATGGAAACTTCTTCTCTATTAGGCCAAGTGAGATTTTTTTTACCTTCATTTTTTATAATTTTACTTAGCATAAATCTTTTCTTAATATTAAGCTATTATGTTTCATTAAACTACCGAATTGCAATGAAATTCTTACTAGATAAAGAATCATTTACAAATCAAGATACAAATGAGTTTTAGATTTTAAAAATAAATTGCTTAAAATATTTATAATTAATAAGTAAAAATAATAATAATGTGGCAAATAAACTTATTAAAAGTTATTCTAAGAAAATATGTTCTTTAATGAAAAAGATGTGTAAATGTATTTTTATTTTAATACGAAATTCATGCATGGGTTCCCCGAATGGTAGAATAACGATGCAAGAGCTAAAGGTTTCTAATTAGAGATCAATCTGTCACTTTTTAATATTGAAATGTCACATAATCTCCAGAATGCTTAACTGTTTGATTATTACTTAATAATGTTGGGATTTAAAATCATTTGTATAGTAATAAGAGAAAACATAGCTGCTACGCGAATATTGTACAAACAATGCCCTCTTTTGACAATAACCAGAAACTAGATTGCTAATATCTGACACTATCACCTGGTATTCATTTACTCCTCAGGCTTACACAATAACTCATAAAACTAAGTGACATTAATTGATTTACGACTATTAAATGCAAGTTAAATAAAAGAAAAATGTAACTTTATTATAATGAATAGTATATAGTAATGCAAGTTTTAATTATATTAATGCTCAAAACCCAAACAACTGATGTTTTGATATTGAGATCTGAAAAAAAAAATTTAATGCAGTCATTTGACAGCTATTATCAGGTTTGCATTCAGACTGGATGAAAGACCAATAACTACATAATAGGGAATCTAAAATTAATTTCAGTTAAAAAACAAAAACAAAAAATGAATTTGTAGTATAGTGCTGTTTTCACTACCGGTCATGATCTACCATTATCTCTTTAAAAATCACACAGAATCACATCTTGGGTTGGATTATTTCTTAATGGTATCATATTTTTTTGAAGCTTTACCAAAAGTTATGATAACATTATGAAAAGCAGTGTTTGTGCTTTATTTTGTCATTGACAAATTAATACTTTTATGATATATATATAATAAAGTATATATATATACATGAATTAACTTTTTATTTCAGTTAACTCCTTCCCAGTAGGATTTAGTTAGTAGAAGAGTGTTCGAGTCCATAGCATAAGATCCTCGGTTTGATTCCTTTCTGGAACTTCTTACACTTGAACCTCTTATGAACTCTTTAACAATAAAGTCTTTCAAAACACCTGACCATGATTATGGAAAATTTCATTCTTCTTATTAGCTCTGTTGTGCACTAAATCTTATCATTCTATTCACAATATTATAGCAATCAAATTTCATTACATACATGTATAGAAGCATATTCATTTCTTATTTTTAAGATATAAAATATTTTTTTCATTGCATAGTTATCAATGTCTGCCACAACCATTAAAAGGATTGAAGTTCTAAAATCATAGTTCTGTGAGCCTAATATCTCAATCTCACATTCAATAGTTAATAGAAGCTTTGTCTATATGTGTGTATGTGGGTAAGAGTAATCAATTACATAATTGATATAGATTTTAAGATAAGAATGTTGGAAAAAGTAAGATCATATTTAGAAAGAATGGTAAAGAAGAGTTTATATATAAAAAGAAATAAATCTGTTCTGAATAGAATAAATTATGTAAATGATACATTTTAAGTAAAGAATAATTTTGTAGGTAAAAGTATTGTTAATATATTATAAATATATGTGTTATAATATTGTAAATGACAGTACTTTTGATCTTTACTAAGCTCATTACTTAGCTGTCAACCTTGGATTGATATAACTCACAATTAAACTATTTTGTTATTATATAAAATTTTATGTTTTGGTTAACTAATGTGTTAATCAGCTTGAATGGTTTTATTTGTAGATTATATACATATAGTGTGTAGAAAAGTTCTTTGTTGAGGTTTGAATTTTTTTCCCTCCAAACAAATTTAGGTTTTTTAAAATAACTGCTCTCAAAGCTAATTTATCTAGCTATCCATCTATCATAGGGCAAAATATCATCAAATTTTTCTTGGTTCGAAGGTCAACAAAATGTAAAATAGATTTTCTAATAATTAGTTGATTAATCTAATTAATTGAAAATTTTAAAAAAATCTAATCATGATGCTTTTAAATCCAATGCTTCTTCTTTGCTCACAATTTTGACTGTTTTCTTCATGTGAGGATGTTTTTAAAAAAAAACAGCTTTGATGAAAACTGTAGACCAGTCGAAATGATAAATATAAAAGACTATAATAAGAATTATTAAATTCAAGCATGTAAAGATTTGATTTTTTTAGATTTTGAATTCATATTGAAAACTGAGCAAAAAGAGATAAAAATAAGAAATAAATCATAATAACCTCAATGGTATTGGTCTTCTATTTTATTAGGCCCCTTTGGAAGAAAGTTAAAGAAAAGTTTCAGTTTGAGATTAGAATATTGTAGCATTATATTCTATAAGGTTCACATTTTTTGATAAATAAGGATTAAAGCTCAGTTGCTTAAGATCAGGTAATACTTTAACATCTAAATATATAGAACTAAAAAAATATTTGCTTAGTTGAAAAAAAATTTAAAAAATTGTCTCTTATCTTGGTTGAGAAATTATCTAAAAGCATTAATTCTGGAATTAGATACTCTCATAACTGGAGTTTTCCTGGAGGTTTGTGATGGTGATGTGTTAGTTATATTTATATTTTGGACTATTTCTATTATCTAATATGAATATTGAATGTCTTTAAAAAATGTAACTTTACTTAAATATTCCAAATACATTCAACTGCTAGTAAAAGTACACAGGTTAGTAGATGCTCAATGTTTTAAAACAGACAAAACTCTCCATACAGTTGTGCCACTAAGTGCCAGCCAGAATAATCAATGGATGCCAGAAGACTTGTGCATAAAATCCCCATTTAGTATCTACTCATCCAATATACCCAAACTAGTTTCTGGCTTTTGGCCTTCATCAGTGAGGAGCTTTGGAGCACTGCACCTAGATCTTACGATCTAATGCAACCCTCCAGAAACCACCTTTTATCTCTACTTAACTACAAAACTATGAGAATAAAATTAAAAACACATGATATTTTCAATCTAAGCTCAATAGCTTATTGATATTTTCAATCTAAGCTCAAAAGCTTATATAGTCATATGGGTCTGAACTCAGTTCAGCACCCATACATTTTGGTGCCTTTGGCTCTTTAACAACTATAGCCACCACTATTCTATTAGGCAAGATTGGTGTTAAACCACTAAACATCACATGATCACCATTTCTTATGCTTGCACATAACTGTTATTAAAACAGGAAAAACTCTCCTCACTGATGAAGGCCACAAGCCTTCTGGCACTGAGTGACACTACTGTATGGAGAGTTTGCCTGTTTTAATAACAGTTATGTGCAAGCATAAGAAATGGTGATCATGTGATGCTTAATGGTTTAACACCAATACTGCCTAATAAGATAGTAGTGGGTATGGTTGTTAAAGAGCCAAAGACACCAAGATATATGGGTGCTAAACTGAGTTCAGACCCATATGACTATATAAACTAGTGAGCTTAGATTGAAAATATCATGTGTTTTCAATTTTCTCATAGATTTGTAGTTAAGTAGAGATAAAAGGTGGCTGCTGGAGGGTTGCATTAGATCATAAGATCTAGGTGCAGTGATCTCAAATCCAAGGCTCCTCACTGACAATAGCCACAAGCCAGAAACTAGTCTGGGAATTTTGGATAAGTAGGCATTAGACAGGGATTTTATTCATAAGCCTTCTGGCATCCATTGATTTCTCTGGCTGGCAGTGAGTGGCACTACTATATGGGGAGTTTTGCCTGTTTTAATGTTATGTGCAATCATAAGAAATGGTGATCATGTGATGATTAGTGGTTTAACTCAATATTTCAAGAGGTATTCTATCCTTTTCTTAAGGTATTGCTAGCCTGACCAGTGATAGTACTAGCATAGAAATCAAACCTGGACCATTAGATTCTTTGAGTGTTGAATTTTAAAGTAATGCTCTAATCAACTGAGCTATCCTACCAAAGGCAACAGTCAGTAGAAATTTCATATATTTATCTATGAGGTTCCTCCTGATTTCTTCACTTTTTTCTAAGAACAAAGTTGATAGTGGTTTCAATACATTATGTATAGTCACACTATGTTGGCTTATGGGATTTTTTGCCATTGTCATGTAAGCAGTTTCTTTAAATTTTTTTCTTTGTACCTTTTCTTCTCTATTCAATATTTTTGTATTTTCCCAATTGAACATATGTTCATTGAAACATACATCTCTGCCATCTTAGACACATCTTTTTTCTTTCTTTTAATCATGAGTTTGTATTCTTGCAAGTGTTTTTCAATGGAATGATTGATCTCACCAATATATGTTCTTCCACATTCACTTCATATTTCATAGATGCAATTTTAGTGGATTGAACATTTGGCTATTGTATAAAAGATTCCTGAATCAATTCCTGACTAAGGATAGTAAACATAATTATAATACAGTCTGACTAAATAGTATTCAAATATTCGCTAACCTTACCAATATGTTGGCATTTAAACACAGTTTTGAGCTTTTAAGAAACCAAATCTAAAAAAAAATTAAATCAAGAATTCATCAACCATGAGTCTATGACACTCTCTTATCACAATGAAAGACTCGTTTTTTATGTCAGTGCATAAACTTTCTCTAACCAACTCAAATTATTTTGAAATTTTTATCAATTATATAATTAAATGAATGATAAGTAATCAAATATTGAGTATTAAAGTTTGATTCAGACTTCACATTGCCAGTCAGTGAAATAACCTAAAGATATAATGTATAACTATGAATGCCTAACAGTCAGATCCTTACGTAAACCGTCTTTTGCTGTCTCGCAGAATGAAATGTTAGCTTATCAAAGATTAAGTTATTATTTCTCCCACAAGCAATTTTTTTGTGATTTCTTTTTGCTCTTTTTCCTTTTTTCATCTAAATTTCTTCTTCCATTTAGGCTAGCTGGTTGTGAACCCCTCACATCTTCTGCTATCTCTCTACTCAAGTGAGGATGAATTTACTGGTTTGTCCAACAACATTTTTATTCTTTAATAACACAAAGCAATGTTGTCTCCAATCTTTGCTTCCCTTTGTTTCTTTGCTTTCTATGGGTTAAAAGTTCTTCTTGTTGAAAAGCAACATGTTAGTGGCTTAGTAGACTAGGAGTATTAATTGGAATCTTATGAGACAGCATCTACAAATACCCATATATACCTAGTAACTGATAAAAAGAAAACATCTCTTCAATATTTTTCTAAAAAAACAGTGAGAAAAGAAAATATGAGTGGTCTTTATTTTTTTGTTTTCTCTCTAGTAAAGAAATATCTAAAGACTTATTCAGAAACTTAATTAAATGGTTATCAAGATTGGCTTTGATACAGCTATCTGAAACAAATCCTAGACTACTTGATAATTCAAGTTGCATCCGAATCGAACCCTAGGCCATAATCATGGAAGGCAAATATATTAATGTTCTAGTGATTACATCGTACTATATATTAAAATTTTAGTTTATACAAGCATGTATAAAAATATATTGAATTTTATCTTTACGAGAGGTTTTCATCCTGCAGCAAGTATTTAAAAGTCAATAATTATGGGAATATTTACTTAAAGTATTTTTATATCGTTAATTGGTTTTAGCTGTAGAATTATAAAAATAATAATAAGATAATTATTATCATCTTTAATGATGTCATACAATCTTTATAGAGTGTTCTGTTTTATATTCTTTAATATTTTGTTACTAGCTGGAGAGAAAATAAATAATTTACTTGAAACCTTAGAACTATATATTTTTCTCATCCGCCTTATTAATTATAATAATGATATTAAGAAATGTTATTAAAAGATAATTTCAGCAATTATTATATTTTCTTTTGAAAAGCAGCTGGCTCTAATAGATTTGATTCAATTTTATGTTACTAGAGGTCAGCACATTCTTAGAGCTTTAAAAAAAATAATTTGTAAATTTTAAAAATTATAGTTTCTGTTTTTGGATAGATGTTTGTTCTATCAGTTTTTTTTTCTTTAAATAAAAAATAGCCCCCTTTTCAAGACGTGTGATAGAGAATCAACGAATATAATAAATTAAATTAAGAAAGATGTATTAAAAGCTGAAAAATAACTGGACTACTTATTAGTCATCTTCATTCTATTCAGAAAACAAAAATAATAATAATAATAACCCGGGAACCACATCGCAAACTTGTCTTCTAGTATGTTTCTCATATTGTCTATTGTATCTTTTTCTTGTCTGAAAGACTTCAGCATGTTGCCTAATTATAAATTTTCAATCTTTTCTCTTCTAAATATCTTTAAAACAGGCAAAACTATCTATACGTATTGCCACTCAGTGCAAGCCAGAGTAATCAATGGCTTGCACTGAGTGACAATACGTATAGAGAGTTTAGCCTGTTTTAATAACAGTTATAAGCAAGCATAAGAAATGGTGATCATGTGATGTTTATCAGCTTAAAACCAATCCTACCTAATAGGATAATGGTGGCCGTGGTTATTAAAGAATTAAAGTCACACAAATGTATAGGTACTGAACTGAGCTCAGACCTATATGACTATATAAGCTAATGAGTTTGGATTGAAAATCTAGATGCAGTGCTCCCAAATCCAAGGCTCCTCACTGACGAAGGCCAAAAGCCAGAAACTAGTCTGAGGAGTGACAATATGTATAAGAGAGTTTTGCCTGTTTTAATAACAGTTATAAGCAAGCATAAGAAATAGTGATCATGTGATGTTAATTGGCTAAATCTCTTTAGAGATTTTTCCTTTTACACAAAACTATGTAAACATTTTTCTGTAAAATACTTAAGTAATAAGTTTGTTATTATTCATCCATTTTGTATGCCCAATTCAACAAAAGTGTGTATTACATTTACAAATTCAGTATCATCACATTCAGCAAGGAAATTGAATAACACGCTTTACAAGCATACAGAATATTACAAACTATCAATAAATAAATTTTTAGTGCCTTTATATTTTATCAATAGGGAAACCATGTCTCACTTCCATACAATAAATTTGTTACAATAACAGTCCTATATGCAATGACTTTAATTGAAGTAGTTATAACACTACAATAAAAATAATTTGTCATTAATTTGTTAAACATAGCAGCAAGACGTCACACTTAATTTTAGAAGTTATCTAAACATTTAAATTGATTCACATTCCTAAAACTGATAATTATTAAAAGTGTCTGAATGGGATTTTTTCCCATTCCAGACTGATAAAACAAAAATTTTTTAAGCCTTAATTACAAAATCAAATTTTTATAGAGGATTTTCGAAATATTAGACATTTCATAGGTCATACTTTTGAATTGGCTGCAAAATGTAGTAATCTATCAGCTTACTGTAAATTCAAGAATCAATGGAGTGAAATTCTTGATTTATTTTTAAATATTTCCAATAAATATCACATGATCACCATTTTTTATGTTAGCACATAATTGTTATTAACCCGGAAAAACTCTCCATACAGTAGTGCCACTCAGTGCCAACCAGAGTAATCAATGGATGCCAGAAGGCTTATGCATAAAATTCCTATCTAGTGCCTACTCATCCAATATCCTCAGATTAGTTTCTGGCTTGTGGCCTTTGTCAGTGAGGAGCTTTGGATCTGAGAGATAAAAGGTGGCTGCAGGAGGGTTGCATTAGATCCTAAGATGTAGGTGCAGTGCTTTCAGATCCAAAGTTCCTCACTGACAAAGACCACAAGTCAGAAACTAGTCTGGGATATTGGATGAGTAGGCACTAGATAGGGATTTTATGCACAAGCCTTCTGGCATCCATTGATTATTCTGATTGGCACTGAGTGGCACTACTGTAAGGAGATTTTTGCCTGTGTTAAATATTTCCAATCAAAAATTCCATCATCAAACCTATATTATATCTTGATACCTACTTCATAAAGTCACCCTTTGGGGAAAATTTAAACCTGACATTAAAAAATGTCTCCCATCCATCCATCTTATGCCAATTGTGTAACAAATAAACTTCTGCAGAGAATCAGATATTTGAGATTTTGCCATAAGCTTTTCTGATTAACTGAATCAAATGCTTTAATCAAATCAATAAAAGTAACATATAAATCACATCATTATTCCAGGTTTTTTTTTTAATTTGCCAAACAATAAAACCAGCATCTCTAGTAACTTTTTGATTCTTTAAAACCCTTTTGATGTTGTTAGCAATCATTCATTTAAGACTGAAGCAACTTATTGACAGACTATATAAGGATTTCAAGGTTATTTGTTACATAATAATTAAAGGATGTGATTGATAAAGTAATAAAAGATTAGAACAAATTAAAATGATTTAAGATTACAATAACTTTTTTTTTTTTTGGCACTTTGTTATAAATACTTCTTTTTTTCTGTCTATTTTGACTGAATCTATGGCCTTCTACTGAGATCTACAAATATTTTATATTACATTGTTTTTATAAGATGTTTAAATATTCAAATACTTTTTACTTTTCTATTTCAAATTACTATAATTGTAAATAAAACATTGTCTAGAACAAATAAAACAATTTAAAAACACTCAAATATATATCAACAATTAATATACAATTATATATTCTACTTTACATCCGTACATATTTTTGTCATAAATAATTAAATAGTTTGATGCTTGAAAATTTATATGAATTTCAATTACTAGAAGTGATCAGTTGAGCCACAATCCATGGTCTTTTAGCTCTAGACTCTACAGACTAATCTAAATGAATAAATATAAATGATATGTCACTAAAATCATCAAAATGATCAAAATATTTCTGTCATCTGCTCAAAAAGATATTATGGAATTAATAAATTTTTGTTCTATCTCAGATAATCATTTTTTCTAATGCATGAATAATTTTTCTAAAAGTATAAGCAGTGACATCTATTAAATAAAGATGTAACTAAAGTTTTAAAATTACACAAATATATCTATGCGCCACAATCCATGGTCTTTTAGCTCTAGACTCTACAGACTAATCTAAATGAATAAATATAAATGATATGTCACTAAAATCATCAAAATGATCAAAATATTTCTGTCATCTGCTCAAAAAGATATTATGGAATTAATAAATTTTTGTTCTATCTCAGATAATCATTTTTTCTAATGCATGAATAATTTTTCTAAAAGTATAAGCAGTGACATCTATTAAATAAAGATGTAACTAAAGTTTTAAAATTACACAAATATATCTATGCAATATGAAAACCATTTCATATTAAATGATGAATGAGACATACTTTGTTTTGAACATGACGTGTTGTAGCAACACCACCATAACGTATTTCAATTTTCTTACTAAGAAGATTAATAATTTATCCTTTTTTTTTTTTCAAATAAATATCACATATATCTTGAACTATTGGTTAACATTGTTACATATTACCAGAGCCAGGCCTAGAGGTATTTTCACCTGAGGCAGGATAAATTTTCATCCCTATGTATATAGTTTTTTTACTTTTATTTTGCTTTTGATTACATTACAAATAAAAATAATGTTGCAGTCATACAATGAAACATTTTTTTCAAATTTGTATAATAAAGAACTTATCTTAAGTTTAAGTTATTTAAAATAATACTTTCTGTTCACTGTCATAATAGCACACTGCACAAATAATGCACATATAATGAATATGTCCATACTCATGTACTTACTTAAATGTTCTCACTCAATACTATCGATCGAGTATGTTCAAGCAAGTGTGCGAGTTTAGACATATTCATATCATACTATTTACTAGGGCAATATCATATGAAAAAATAAGTGTATCAAGTGAGATCTTTTGAAGCAAATCATTAGTTTTCTTAAAATATTTGATGAAAATTGCACTATATATTTGGCTTTTTATTTATATTTTTTTATTTTGCAATTGATTAATTTTCATTTTTTACCAATTTGATGTCCATACCCATTATTTGGTATCTCATTTGCCTCATCCTTGTTCCAGATCTGCATATTATATACTTATATTTTTACCTATGAAGTATATTACATGTGAAATTCTTAAGACAATGTATCACATTATTTCTGTTTACTTTCAAGTTTTTTAATTTGCAGTAGTAAAAACTGCTCCTCATTGGAAATGGCTAATTATCGTAAACTAGCTGGTAATGTGTGGAGATAATTATTCATTCGCTACTCAAGCTTATAGCAGATAGTTTTATAGTAGGAAAAGTTACATTACTGTACATAATTGTAAAATATTACCAAATACACCACTTTCTTTATTTTGCTACAATATCTTATATAAATGCAAATTTAGCCACTTTACTTCAAACACTTTTTAGCATAAATCTTTTATTGTACATATGTGCATACACAATCTTATGTTTCAACTGTCCTGCAATCTTCTTCAGAGCTATGATTTAATGAACAAAATAAAATACATAACCATATATATAGTACCATAAAAAATGTAAACAAAAAAATATATATTACTGAACTTTACTTTCTTGCATACTAATAAGCATTTAACAAGACAACTTTCTAATAAAAACTAGTAGTCAAAGTTTAATCAATTTTATGAAATTGTTAATAAAAAGGTAAGTGATATCTATTTAACAAATTCTAGGAGGTGTCAAATTTTGAATATCATTTCATATATTCATGCCCGAATATATAAATATGAAAAAATTTATTAAAAATAAATAAATGATTAAGTTATAAATGCATAATGTAACTCTTTTATATCAACTATATATAAATTTACTGCAACTAAATAAAATTTCAAATAATGACTTAAAAAGAAAATAAGTATTAAAATGAATTAAAGATACTTATATATGAGCTGATAAAGAATTAAATACCAAATCTTTTGAAAGATATATGTTAGAACTGCTATCATTACAAAAACTGTTTTTATTAAGTTCATAAAAAAATAATTAACGGTTAGTTGTTCAGGGATCATGTGACATTCAAACATCAGGAATGACAGATTAAGCTTTGATCCAGATACCTGTAGCTCTCATGTCTACTATTCTGCCACTGCATTATAAATAATTAATTGCTCTGGCATCTGAAAACCAGAAGAGACCGACTGAATTTCAATACAAAAACTAAGTTCAACTTTACTACTACTGTATAAAAAGACCCAGGCATTAATAAATAAATGTTGCTATTTTGAATCTTCATATAAAAGAATAACATGTGATAAAGTAGTGAGCATATGAATTTTTTATGATCAGCTGATTAAAAAAAGCAACAAACAAAACAAAAACAATGTGCAGTGCAAATTTATTGTAAACTGATTTATTACAGATTGAAATACAAACATTTCAAACAAAAATAAAGCACTCTTTTTATTGCAAAACTCATATAGACAGTTTCACAAATTGTTTTAATAATAATAATAGTAGTAGTAGTAGTAGTAGTAGTAGTAGTCGTCGTCGTCGTAGTAGTAGTAGTAGTAGTAGTAGTAGTAGTAGTAGTAGTAGTAATAATTGAAAGGTGTGTAGTTCAGATGGTCATATGATGTTTGAGCATCAGAATTGTCATATTAGGCAGAGGATCCTTGTACTTTTAGTTCATGAATCCTCTACCTTACGCTATGCTAAATCACCTAGGATACAAAATGGTTTTGTTAACTTTTATTGAGTTTTAGTATTCATAGTAGAGTTGCAAATCAGTTATTCAAACTATTATTTATATTTATACAACATAATTCATTAATATTCTGCTTCTTATTATCATTGTTATAGTAGTTAAAAAATAATCATGTGGTCACACAGTTAGGAGAATAGTATCTTCCCTCCTTATTTTAAGAGTTAAGGCTACATCCAATCACAATTATATTTTTTTATTTTTAGCTAGTGCAATGACACCTATCTGACAAACTCATATTAATTTGGGACTTTAAGCATAGCTAAATACCCATTCACTATCCACTATTGGATGACTGAGTTAACCCTGTTTGTATTCAAATCTAAATTATGGTCTTCACCAATTCTCATTGACTATTCAGTATTGCAGTAGATAATTATGAAGTAAAATAAATATGGTGAAGCACTGCTTTTAATGCTGATGTTAAGAATAAGCTGAGAAAATCATGTGATCATTTTGTGTGGTGGCTCTGTAGAAGCAAAAAGATGCACAAAAAACCTTGCAAAATTTATTAAACTGGAAGTAAGAATTTTAAATCAAGAGTAACAAATGACATATAAATTCAAAATTAACTCAAAAGCAATTTTTATTTATTGTTGTTGCAAAGTATATATAACCTGTATTACAACTCTTTCATATTACTGTAATTAAATCAATAGAGTTAATAGATTGTTCATACAGACAAAATATAAACACAATAAAATCCAAGAGCTAATTTAATATAATATAATTCTTTCATATAAAAGAGAGGCAATAAATGGCATAACTAATGGACATGCGTTTGTCTTTACGTATCAAAAGATACAAATTTGATCATAGCCTAAGCGATGAGTTGTATGAATGTATTTAGCAGCGGTTTTCAGTAACTGAACAATAGACTGCTATTGTGAACAGATATTGGTTATCATAATGAATTTATAACTGGGTGTGATCATGGAGAAAGTAAAAAAGAGATGTGCAAATGGCTGAAATAACTAAAGAAAAACTTCTGTATTGCTATTTTAAAAATATGATAAAGTAATAGAACAACTGCATTAATTATGAATGGGAATTGCGAAAAATAAATTAATACTTTTTTAAGATTCATATCTTACTTATTTTAATTTTTACAACCATCTTTAATTTATTTATTAGCCTGCCTTCATATTAACTATTTAATGTTAAAATAATTAAATACTTCATAATGATTAAATATTAAAATACCATTACTGAAAAAGTTGCAATCATTCACATGAACATACATATATGGAGAGAAGGGGGGGGGGACAAAACCTCGAAAACGCTTGGCCTACATTAATTTACTTTGATTGTTTTCTTACTATTAACAGCTTTTTCACCCAGCATGTTAAAGCGCTTGTATATACCATAGAATTAATTCAATTATTAATAAAGTCTATCTAGCTGCTTTTAGAAAATGAAAGGAAAGAAAACGAAATAAAAATGTGAAAATTTTCACCAAATAGTGAATAATGTCTTTTCTTTCATGATTTTTCTGATAAATATTCTGAAGAGGCTTTTGTTTACAAAGAACTATTTTAGATTGTTTTATAATATATATACCATAATAATCAATAATTAAGTAGAAATTTCAACAAGATGACCAGTGAACTATGTATGTGTGTATCTGACATAACATATTTTATCTTAACAACAATAACAACAACTGGTCACACACATGGTTGCAAGTAAGTAAAAAGTCTCTTGCTATTTTTAATATTAAAAAGCTATAAACATGGTTTTTTTCCCTTTAAAGTAAAAACATGTTCAAATTTGTGTAAATTCGTTTAACTCATGAAATGTAAATTTACTAAAAAAGTAAGTGTACAAGGGAAAAAATCAACAAAAACTACATGAAATATAATAACTTCCTAGCATGGCGGATTGCCAACAACCAAATAGGAAGAGGGGAGGAAAGGAAGAAGAAAAATTAGTAAAAAAGATTGTAAGAGTTTGAACAAAAAGAGTGGGGGAAAAGTGGATAAAGAAAAAATCTTACTGCATAATTACCTGGTATAATAAAACATGATGACTGCCCAGTCGCCTGATCAAGAGGCTGGGCATCCTCAAAACACAAGGAAGACATATGTAAAAATAGCAAAAACTAAACAAATAATGTCCATTCAGGAAAAACTTGTAAATTTAAAAAAACTACAGCAGACGATCTTAGAGATTTGGATCTAGCAAATCAGAATGAAATTGAGCCCTCTTCCCAATATTAAGGAGAGGTTCAGTAACATGATACCAAGAACCCTCTTTGCAACATTTAAAGGATTTGTTTTATCGAGAAATTCATAGTGTTGGCAGTAAGAGACAATCACTACACCCTTTACTATTTTCCCAAGGCACTCCTAATTGAAGCACAAAACAGTACACTGCATAGGTGACCCTCCTAATAGCAGTTGAGTTTTATGAAGGTTCACAAAGAGATCAATTTAAAAAT
Source organism: Epiperipatus broadwayi (assembly GCA_028023455.1). NCBI lineage: Eukaryota > Metazoa > Onychophora > Udeonychophora > Euonychophora > Peripatidae > Epiperipatus > Epiperipatus broadwayi. The sequence goes on from JAQFVV010000060.1 coordinate 460,680, forward strand.
AACACTAAAACTCTAGAAAATTTTGCCATAGTATTAGCAGATATAAAAAAATCACTGGAATGTTAAAAATGCCTTCCTCAAATATAACATTGATGATTTCCAAAGAATGATGAACCCCTTCAGAAATGTTATTTATTTTCAGATAAATATACCTTAAAGAAACATCAGTGCCCATATTTACAAATAGTTTTGAATATAAAGTCTACGTTGCATAAAGAAATAGACCCAGACAACATTCCAACTCACATAACAGACCAAGAAGCTATACTATGCTTATATATCCAAGACCTGAAGCCATGTTGTTTCTCTTGTGGCAAAAGAGACCACACAATGCAATGAAGAAGAAAAATCTAGCTGAAAAAAAATAACCACTTTTTCACAAAGATCAGAAGATAATCCAGATAGAACACACAAACCCAGGTAGCTGGAAAATGTAATTTCCCCTCACTCACAGCAATAAAATCAACAATCAAAACAAATAAAAATGGAAAATATAAATCATCCCTCACTCATGTCAATGGAATTAACAATCAAAACAAATACAAATGAGGAGGATGAAAATCAAGAAAAAAACAATAGCAAAAATAACAGTCATTTCACACATACCAATGAGTCATCAATAGAAAAAAAACAAGAATAGAGATGGCTCACAAAGTCTCAAATCTTAAAAACTTGACCCCCAGGACAAAACACAGTGATTTTTCAATGGAAAATGAAACTGTTTACCTACAAAAAGAAGTAAAAGCACTAATCAAGTGAAATCAATAATTACATATAAAACAACAATTGAAATAATGGATACCATCACACAGTGCTTTCCAGTAACTGAAAACATACCTCTGGAGATCAAAAGAAAGCAAGGAAAACCAAAGAAAGCAAAAGAAAATAAAAATATAAAAATAAATGATCTGAAATTTGACCAATTGAATACAATAAAACAACTAATTGATGAAAAAATGGAAATGTATCCAATTTCTCAATATTCAAAAAATTTTGAAAATGTCAGTGATAGTGATTTGATAAAACTAATATGTACAGAACCAACAAACAACACTAACCCCCTTTTTAAACAAAATAAACTTACAAAAGGAAGGAAATGAAAGTCACACACTTTGGAAAAATTGTGCAAACCTTCCCCACCATCACGACTACATTTACCAACATGAAAATAAAAATAATGGTTTTTAACATCCAAGGCTTGAACTCCACAAAAAAATACAGCAAATTAATAAATGGATACAGACAATGCAACCCAGAATTTTGGGTCTACTAGAAGCAAAAATATATAATGAAATCACAAATCAACCTAGCTACACATATTTTGCACATGTTCAAGGGATATTTCAGCACCATCAACTGGGACAAGTATATTTATTAGGCAAGAATGCACTTTCTCATCATTTAAGATAATTTTCATAGACTCTAATCTCCCGATAACTGCATTTAATCACAGTAATATTTCAATCAACATTATATTTCTATATATTCCCCCCAGTCCTATTGTAATTAACAAAATAATTTTAACCAACTCCCTTTTATCATCCAATCTCTACCCCACTATACTTGCAGGGGGGTTTAGTATGAGCTACTAAAAGTTTGTTGCAAAATGGATAAATCAATTTGCAATGTCACTTATGAATGTTGATGGTTTTCTTCTACCAAACTCAATAATTATTTACAACTGTCATGACATGCTCATAGATTTAATGTTCTATTACCCATGTTGTATCATTTAATCAAAGTAAGTCTCCTCTTTTTCTCCTTTACTGATCACTTGCCACAAATAATAACAGTACATTGAAACACATACCACAACAGGGTCACTAATATACAAAAGAGAATACAGATACTCCTACCAGATAATACCCCAGAGTTACTCTATTCAGAAACATACATTATTATATATATATATATAAGCTGACTACTGAGATAATGTAGAGTTACTCTATTCAGAAACATACATTATTATATATATATATATAAGCTGACTACTGAGATAAAAGCTCTAGATTAAAGCCATTACTGGATGTCAGTTGCAAAATTGTAAATACAATGTAGCCACAATATATGTTATATCAATGTAAACTAATTTAGTTATATGCTATCCAAAAAATATATATAAATAACCTAAAAATAAAAACATTAAAATTTGTAAATTTCATGATATGGCAATAACCATTTTTCTGTCTTACTGCCACCTGCAATAACATTTATTAATAGCATTCAGATTACATTAAAACACATCCACTTCATTCTTCACTTGTTTTATCCTTTCTAAATTTTGATGTGATACAATATTTTATGCAAACAAACTGTTTTCTAAGTATAAATTTAAAAGTTTTATGAACTTTAAGAAAAATTGAAAAATATCTTTCTTAAGCGATAAAATGGGAAATTATTCATTTAGTAATTACAGGGGGGGGAGGATCTATAAAAGCCTTTTGCTTTGTGTCAGAAAGCATACATTTTGAAGAGTTTCACTGAGAATCTTAAGTGGATAATGGCAAGTAGAAATAACTGTGTAGGTTTGAAAATCTATATGAATTTAAAAACATTGAAACAATTTGTAATGCTATGCTAAGAAGACTGTTATTATGTTTCCTTGGGGGAAAAAATATTGAATAAAAAGAATGTCATCCTAGCATATTTAATTGTTATGAAAGGCTGACAGTTTTTTACTCATTTTATTTTTAAAAAATAAAGGTATGGTTCAGTAAGTTTTTTGTTATTTTTATTTTTTGAGTGTGAATGAGTTAGCGTAAGTGCAGTAAAAGACATGTATTTGTGTTCCCTCAGTTTTACACTATTATTGTTTTTATTGTAGTTTATACTATACAATTTTAACTTAAATGTGATATTATCTCATACAAAAAGTTTTGCATTATATAGATGTGTATGTTGAAAAGTATTTTATACCAACTTTTCAACTGGTAGTTCAGTCATAATACATAGTCTTTGATAATTAAATCCTATCAATAAAATATGACCTATTATATGCAATATATGAGATCTTGCAAAAAAAGTTGGAAATTGAAACTCAACTGTAATTTTTTTTTTTATATTATTAAAAATGTTTTAGATGTAATAATAATAATAATAATAATAATAATAATAATAATAATAATAATAATAAGGAGAAGGAGAAGAAGAAGAAGAAGAAGAAGAAGATGAAGAAGAAGAGGAAGAAGAAGAAGAGGAAGAAGAAGAAGAAGAAGAAGAAGAAGAAGAAGAAGAGGAAGAAGAAGAAGAAGAAGAAGAAGAAGAAGAAGAAGAAGAAGAAGAAGAAGAAGAAGAAGAAGAAGAAGAAGAAGAAGAAGAAGAAGAAGAAGAAGAAGAAGAAGAAGAAGAAGAAGAAGAAGAAGAAGAAGAAGAAGAAGAAGAAGAAGAAGAAGAAGAAGAAGAAGAAGAAGAAGAAGAAGAAGAAGAAGAAGAAGAAGAAGAAGAAGAAGAAGAAGAAGAAGAAGAAGAAGAAGAAGAAGAAGAAGAAGAAGAAGAAGAAGAAGAAGAAGAAGAAGAAGAAGAAGAAGAAGAAGAAGAAGAAGAAGAAGAAGAAGAAGAAGAAGAAGAAGAAGAAGAAGAAGAAGAAGAAGAAGAAGAAGAAGAAGAAGAAGAAGAAGAAGAAGAAGAAGAAGAAGAAGAAGAAGAAGAAGAAGAAGAAGAAGAAGAAGAAGAAGAAGAAGAAGAAGAAGAAGAAGAAGAAGAAGAAGAAGAAGAAGAAGAAGAAGAAGAAGAAGAAGAAGAAGAAGAAGAAGAAGAAGAAGAAGAAGAAGAAGAAGAAGAAGAAGAAGAAGAAGAAGAAGAAGAAGAAGAAGAAGAAGAAGAAGAAGAAGAAGAAGAAGAAGAAGAAGAAGAAGAAGAAGAAGAAGAAGAAGAAGAAGAAGAAGAAGAAGAAGAAGAAGAAGAAGAAGAAGAAGAAGAAGAAGAAGAAGAAGAAGAAGAAGAAGAAGAAGAAGAAGAAGAAGAAGAAGAAGAAGAAGAAGAAGAAGAAGAAGAAGAAGAAGAAGAAGAAGAAGAAGAAGAAGAAGAAGAAGAAGAAGAAGAAGAAGAAGAAGAAGAAGAAGAAGAAGAAGAAGAAGAAGAAGAAGAAGAAGAAGAAGAAGAAGAAGAAGAAGAAGAAGAAGAAGAAGAAGAAGAAGAAGAAGAAGAAGAAGAAGAAGAAGAAGAAGAAGAAGAAGAAGAAGAAGAAGAAGAAGAAGAAGAAGAAGAAGAAGAAGAAGAAGAAGAAGAAGAAGAAGAAGAAGAAGATTGTTATAAATATATAATTCGAGATCATGTGATCATAATAAATAGTATTTAATTCTTCAGATATTTTTTAGCAATAAAGTTGTAAAAATTCTCATAACTTTTTAAGTAATTTTTTTTATATTTTAAAATTATTATACAGTCTAAATGTAGATATATTATTTTGAATAATATTTATATATACAAATTGTTATAAAATATGTGTATATTTATATATAAGTTAGTATTTATTTTTGCAAATACAAATTTTAATGAAATTTCATTTATGATGCATATTTTTTTTGCCCAAATTTTGTGACACTTTCTAAAAAAATGTACAGAATCAATGGGTTATGGCAAATTCCTATATTTAACAAATACATAGGTTCAGACTTGTTTATAATTCTAAAATAAATTATTGTAACATAATAGGATTGATTTTACTTTTTTTATTATTACTTTATCTGTCATTTAAAAAGTAAAGAGTCTAATTCTTCTAAAAATGAATGTTTTGTTAGTAGAATATTATTTTTCAGGATTAAATATGTTGATTTTTAATAAAAATACATTTTAACATGATTGACGTGGTATTCTTATAATTATTTTCAAAACTCATATCAGAGGGGGAAAGTTAACAATATTTGATCTACCTTATTTTTAAAACATATTTATATCACAAAAAAGAGACAGAATTAGAAAACAATTGAAGTGTTTGTCTCTATAATAATAAGCATACAAAAATTCGCATGGTTTTAGTGCTTGGAATTTTATAAGAAGTTCAAGCACCAGAACTGTGAGCACCAGAACTGTGAGCATCAGAACTGTGAGCACCAGAAATGTGAGCACCAGAACTGTGAGCATCAGAACTGTGAGCACCAGAACTGTGAGCACCAGAACTGTAGGCACCAGAACTGTGAGTACCAGAACTGTGAGCACCAGAACTGTAGGCACCAGAACTGTGAGCACCAGAACTGTGAGCACCAGAACTGTGAGCATCAGAACTGTGAGCACCAGAACTGTGAGCATCAAAACTGTGAGCATCAAAACTGTGAGCATCAGAACTGTAAGCACCAGAACTGTGAGCACCAGAACTGTGAGCATCAGAACTGTGAGCACCAGAACTGTGAGCACCAGAACTGTGAGCACCAGAACTGTGAGCACCAGAACTGTGAGCACCAGAACTATGACCATCAGAACTGTGAGCACCAGAACTGTGAGCACCAGAACTGCAAGCACCAGAAATGTGAAGGCTAGAATCAATTCTGGTACCACCTGATCCAAGTGACAGTGGAATCCCTGATCCAAGACAGAAATCTACCAATTACACCAAACACACAGGGCATAATATGCATGTTTAAGTTCAAATGTAACTCTACTGTCTCCAACTATTGAGGGTTGAATAAAGTGATTATGACTTTTTTTTTATTACAATTACTAATTTATAACTAGGTTTAAAAATTAGTGTCTTGCAAATCCTATAAAATACTTCTGCATGTAAAAAGTAAATATTTCAGTTTCATGGCCATCATAAAATAAAATACAGCCAGTATACATTTTTAGATGGGTAAAGAATAAATCATCTTTTAAGTAGCTCATTGTAGGCAAAAACGTCTCTAACTGCCTTTCATAGAAAAAATATACAGGAGAAGGCAGTCTTACTACTTTCTAGATAATGATAGTTTAATGTTTTCCTGTTCTTATTTTCTCCTTTAGACAAGAATATCTAGATACCCATTTACTGATCAATATTAGGTAATTAGTTGAGTTGGCTACGATTGAACTACTCAAAAGATAAATGTTAAGCCTGTTACTACAGATATAATTACAAGTCATAGTCATTGCAGATGGATGTGTGCTATTGCTTCTCGAGTCCTTCACATATATTTGTACATTTTGTAAAATAAACTTATCTACAGAGTAATTAAATCTAAATACATTTCTACAATAATTTACAATTTCTGATTTTTAAAGAAACATTTTTAAACACTCTTGCAAATAATATTCATTTTCCATGACTTAAATAAAAAAAAATTTTTTTTAAAGAACTTATCATGTTTATTTACATTTAAAATAAAATAGAACAAATGGGTGACAATATTCGTAAAAAAGAATTTCTACCAAGAAAATGGTCTAATTAATCTTTAAAATGACTTGGAAATAATTTGTATGTGCATTAATGAATACTTTTGGAGAAAATCTTTAACCTTCATCATATGCACCTGGAATGTTTATAATAGTCAAACAGTGTTTGTTTTTAACTATAGAGGGACATTTCAAACCTCGACACAAGATAGCAACTTTATAAAGATAAGAACAGGCCATCTTATCTTTAACCTAAATTTTAACTCAATGAAGTATACATGTAATCTTAGCTTAAATTGATTAATCTGGAATTAACTGTATACTTTATGCAATAAATATATATATACAGATAACCCCCATTTAACATGGCATTCCTATGATATAGTTTCCCTCTAACATGGTTTGAGAATTAGGGGGGAAATCCCCCCCCCCTATCACATGTTATATTTACAACACTGTTTCATTCTAACACAGTTTGAGAGTTGGAAAAAAATTACCTCTATAACAAAGCATTCATACAACAAGTTTTGGCAATTAAGGAAATTTCTGTATAACAAGGGGGACATGACTAGAATTTTTAAGAGCAAACACCATTTTTTGTCAATATTTGTCATTCAAGCATGTATGTCATATCAGATTTCATACAGAATTTTAGAATTTATTAGAATTTTAAATTCATTTTATTCATGGAGTATTAATTCTTTAAGATTTTCACTGCTTTCTTCTTTTTACTATATAGATTAACATTTTTCTGGTATTTATTATTGATATATAATATTTTTGATCAATTATTATTTTAATAAACATATTTCTTTTATTTATAAAATGCAAGTAGTATAGTTTTTTTTTTTAACCTTTAGAACCTAATCCTGTTGCTGGTATTAGTTCTTTGTTTCGTATAACACAAATTTGCATATAGGAATCTATCAACTATGTTATGCAGGGATTACTTCTATTATAAAAAGATTACTTATTAAAATATTCAACTCAAGTTGTTCGTATTTTAGTCAAAGATTAGCTTTTATTAGAAACTGGAGCTGAATGTTATAACATGTCTTAATATAAAAAAAAAATATTTTGCTTCTGAAGAAGACCAATACCTGGCCGAAATATTAAATAATATGTTAAACATTTAGATACATATATATCTTTTCAGTTATTAAAATATTTAATAAATAGTAAATAACTCCATCTTAATACCTATATGGGATAAACAACTATAACTGTTGTCCTAGAAGAAGATAAAGCTTCCAGAATTTTAAAAATTGCCAAACAAGTTTTCAGCACTTTTGTGTCATCCTCATGGTTAATAATAAGTAAAAGAGATCATACTATTAATCAAAATTCCAATTTTGACTTACTTGAGTACTATTGGAGCATTGTTTGAGTTAGAAATGAATCATACTTTTTTTTGTTTTCTGTTTCCAGTGGCAGCACTGCTGCATGAATGAGTAAAAAGCATCTTGTGCAAGATAAATTTTAGCATGCATACACACACCCTCATTCTACGAAATAAAATTTATAAATTAAAACACATTTTTATTCTATGCTTATGCAAAAAAAACTTGAAAATGTATCTTTAGTCATTTAACTTTAGTAAATCCCTTACGTCTTTTATTTACTTATTTTTAGAAAATAAACTCAAAAATTAAAACATATGTTAAAATAAAACAAATTAATATTTAAAAAAATTGTTTTTGAAATAATAAATTAAACAGTATCTTAAAACAAAAATATTTATTTAGTAATGTAAGTGGGATATTTCCTTTCAAAACTTTTTCTATTATTTTTGGATAATCCTTCAAAATTGCTAGTAGAAATAGAAAATATCTGCAAATAAGATTTTTTTTAATATCCAACTGTCCTTTTCCCACACACATACATGAAATCATCACATCACCCCACTCCCCTTTTCGCTGGTGAGCTTTGATATTATTTATATACATGATTCTACTTCTAATTTGCCTATCTGCTTACTAAAAATATCTACAGCTAGGGTATGATTATCTGGGATACAATGTTCAATGGTGCCTTCCACTGCTTCAACTTTGAAGTCTAAACAATTTTGCAGCTTTATTCCATATAGTGAGAATAAGAGTCTGTTTTCTTTATTCCTTACATAATAGCTTATCTCCATTATCTTTTCTTAAGTAAAATAGTTATAACAAGGCTGATGTAATTCTTAGATTTCTTTACCAATATTTAGGTCAACTTTAACTGCCTTCTCTTTTGAAAATCCCTTCAGGATCTCTCATGCAGAAACTTATTTACATTTTCTAGTTACATTTAGAATAGTTTTCTAATAATGTTATTGTTGCCTTCAACAGAATGCCATCAAAATATCAATGTAATCAAATTTGTTAAGAATTAAATATTTTGACAAATATATGTTTTAAAAATTGTAGGATTTTTTACCATATCTGTCTCTTTTTTTTTTTTTTTGGAATTTGAGATGTTATGTACCTAAAGCAGGTGGCAGGCCCACAATAAAAAAAAAAACAATTTTTAAGTTTATTTGGATATTATGGTTCAGTTATGAGTTTTTAGATAAATAACAAATCACACAAGCCAAAATCCAAGGAAAAGCAAATAGTAAAATGTAAAAAAAAAAAAAAAACAATATCGACACGTTCGAACCCGCGTTTTCTATAATACAACTTTTTTGTTGTGCTACAGAATGCAGGCCGCTATGTCGCATTGCAGTACAGCATGTATGTCACATAGCAGCAAATACATTTTCCGAATTCGCACAATTTACAAAATAATTACAGTTTGATGAGAGAGTTTGTATTTGAATTGTATTGAAATGTTGTTTTCATTGGATTTTTTTTTATTTTAAACTATTGAAATGTTCAGATTTTTTCAAACAATAATTATAAGACTTTTTACAACGTATTGTATTGAACTTTTATTTGGGAAAATGTTAAATATCTATGTTTTTATTGAGTTGCAATTAGGTAACATGTCAAGTAACGTACTGTTAGTAACATTCCACGAGACAAAGAAGATTCTACTGTCTGTATATTTTTGAAGTAAAAAAGAGCAGTACGAAAAAAATATCCAGTAAGAAAAGTCCAAATATACAGTTTTTTTTGTAAATTTAATAAAAAGCAAATATTATAAACATGTTTAATAAGTAAAGAAGACATTTGTATGTGTTTGTTGTTGTTTAAAAAAGTTTTAGTTTCTTTCTTCTGTCCGAGTACGCTTACAATTTTGAATTTTTTTATTTTAGCATTACAAACAAACAGAACACTAACCCTAAAACTAACCCTAACCCTAAACCTAACTAAACTAACACTAAACTAACACTAAACCTAACCCTAAACTAACCCTAAAACTAACCCTAAATCTAACCATAACAACTTTTACTTTTATTATGATTATTATTTTTTAGTTAAACAACAACAAAAAAAGTCGTAACACAAGTAAAAAAATATCCGATAGCAAATTGATAAAAAAAAGCCGTAACACAATTTAAAAAGTATACGATATAAAAAACATGAATCAAATTGTAATTTGTTGATTTTATTTTACATTTATTATTATCATTTAAATTGTATATGTTAATAAAAAATAATATTTAAAAAAGATGATTTTGTTTTGTTTTTATTTACACATTACAAAAAAGCACATATTAAAATCAACGGCCCATAAATGTTCATATTTTATAGTTTTAGCGTGAAAACGGCGCCATCCAACGGATCTTTAGCTATAAGACAAGCACCAGATATTTAAATAAAAGTGAATTGGAAATCTAAATATTTTCATATAAACTTTATTAATTATCATGATAAAATTGCACACATCTATTCAGTATAAAATGCAAAAGTAGAATATATGATCTTTAGTATATTTCTAACAATAGTCATAAGAAAAAATAATCCTGTTATATTTAAATAAAAAATATTTATAATCAGAATATGTTTCTAACAATGGAGTGATTTGGAAATCTAAACATTTACATATAAATTTTATTAATTATCACAGCTATTTGGCACCCCCATTGATAAAGCACCTTTGTGCCTTGTGCAGCTTGCACACCCACACACAGCATCCTTATCCAGTGCTCTTTTTTTTCATTGAATTAAATATGTGGCAGTTCTCTTTTTCATCACTTAATATGTATGAAATTAGGATCATTTTTGTGCAATTATATTCTGAAAAGAACTTATAATGTATTTAATTCTAATAACATTACTATCGAGATTGACTAAATGGGCAAAAGTCTGCTTAGCAAGTTTTGAAAATTTTGGAAAGTAGACTATAATCTGCGTATTATGATTTACAATTTAGATATGCAGACTCTAATACATTTATTCACAGAGAGTGCAGCTAAAATTTTGTTAACATTTGAGGTGATTTGATTATGTAGATAGTGTGTGTGTGTGTATACTACTCCAGGAGATTTTTATTTTTTTATTTTTTTAGGCACCTGGTTCATACCAAACTAGCTAGCGATTAATTAATAGTTGATAAATATACATGTAATTATTACTAATTAAAGGATAAAATAAGAAAAGAACTCTCTCATCATCCATAATCTAGTTAGTTTAATGAACATCGTCTTTTTTCTTTATTGTTTCTCTGCAGAGAAATACTAGTGAGGCTATTTGGTATGCTCAAAAATAATTACTTTCTGCAGATGGGATATTCGAAAGGTTTAAAGTTGAAAATTTGATTTTTTTATATATAATTTTTTGATGGTAGTAATTAAATGTTTGCTTCCATCAGCAAATAGATTTAGCAGTCTATAATGCTATATTAAATATTGAAGTAGTTATTCGACTTTTTTTAAAACTACTGAAAATTAAATTCATATATTTTCGAAAGATTTTTATAAAATTATTAAAATAATGTAAAATATTATTTGTATAAGTTAATCATGTAAAAGTAAGAATACACATAATTAATGTATCTGTAAATTTCAAATAGCTGCTGACTATTAATTCTACTTTGATATTTTTATCACTAGATGGCAGAAAAATATAAATATTTTACGTAAAATATGGTATTAATTTGGGATTGTTAAAAGTGATTAAAGTCATTACAAGGACAATTTTTACAAATATTAACTGGGGGATATGGAAGCGGTGGGAGGTAAATGTAAATCGGATTAAAATGGGAATGACCATTCTTGTTTCTAAAAGAATGAGATGAAAAGGGGGGAAGAGGGGGAGGGCCTCATAATTAGAACAGAAAAATACATAATATGATGGTTCCCTTTTTTTTTTCCAAAATAGTAAGCTTTTTTTTTTTTTTCAAATTAATGCGAAAGATATCGAGCTGTTATTAGAGAAGTGTGCAGAAAAAATATATAAAGGAATTCAGCTAGTGATTAACTAATGAGAAAGTGAAATTGAAAGATGAAAAATAAAAGATATTTAAACAGTGAGGACTGCCAATTCCTCTCAAGCTTTATGATAAATGCTTAGCCAGAGCCAGCACTTAAAATATCTCTGTCAGGAACCCCTCCCCAAACCCCTGACCATGGTTTTGTGCTTTGGCACTCCTCAGAGAGGTGTCAGGGTAGGTTCAGATACTAGATCTAAAAATACCAATCCAAAGCTAAGCACTTAGCTAAAAGTTATCTATTGAGTGGAAAATCTGAAAATTTCAGACATCTACATGTCTTCAAACCCAGCTATCCAACTCAAATAGCTATATGGGGCTGATAGATCTTCAGCCATACCATATATTAGTAGTCATAGCAATATAAAATTGCATAAGACTTTTGGCAGAGACTATAAATAGTCAAAATAAGAGTCATAGATCAATTCATAGATCACATGACCCTATCTCTTAAGCTTGTAAGTTATAAACAGTGAGGATTGCCAATTCCTCTACAAGCTTTATGATGAATGCTTAGCCAGAGCCAGCACTTAAAATATCTCTGTCAGGAACCCCTCCCCAAACCCCTGACCATGATTTTGTGCTTTGGCACTCCTCAGAGAGGTGTCAAAGTAGGTTCAGACACTAGATCTAAAAATACCAACCCAAAGCTAAGCACTTAGCTAAAAGTTATCTAATGAGTGGTATTTTTAGATCTAGTGTCTGAATCTACCCTGACACCTCTCGAGGAGTGCCAAAGCACGAAACCATGGTCAGGGGTTTGGGGAGGGATTCCTTACAGAGATATTTTAAGTGCTGTCTCTGGCTAAGCATTTATCGTAAAGCTTGTAGGGGAATTGGCAATCTTCACTGTTTATAACTTACAAGCTTAAGAGATAGGGTCATGTGATCTATGAATTGATCTATGACTTTTATTTTGACTATTTATAGTCTCTGCCAAAAGTCTTATGTAATTTTATATTGCTATGACTACTAATATATGGTATGGCTGAAGATCTATCAGCCCCATATAGCTATTTGAGTTGGATAGCTGGGTTTGAAGCGATGTAGATGTCTGAAAATTTCAGATTTTCCACTCAATAGATAACTTTTAGCTAAGTGCTTAGCTTTGGGTTGGTATTTTTAGATCTAGTGTTTGAACCTACCCTGACACCTCTCTGAGGAGTCCCAAAGCATGAAACCATGGTCAGGGGTTTGGGGAGGGGTTCCTGACAGAGATGTTTTAAGTGCTGGCTCTGGCTAAGCATTTATTATAAAGCTTGTAGAGGAATTGGCAATCCTCACTGTTTATAACTTACAAGCTTAAGAGATAGGGTTATGTGATCTATGAATTGATCTATGACTCTTATTTTGACTATAAAAGATATTTGTCTTGAAGAAATGGAACAACATAGGCAGGCCCGTTTTGTGCCGGAATGCAGGGTGTACAATGCTCCTGGGTGGTATACTACACGGGCAGCACAAATGACTAGTCTTAATAAATAAAAAAAATTAAATCAATAATCAAAAGAATAATTTAAATAACGGATGCTTCAATATTTGATTTTGTTGATGTTAACTGATTGTTTTATTATAGGTGTTATGTATATGTTTGTATTGTCTTATCAGTAGATTAGGTCTATGATTATGTGTCGATCCTATTTTCGAGACAGATAACTTTATTGTATTTGGCACTGTTTCGTCAGCACTTTTAATATATATACTGATATAGTACGCGCTCGGTGGCCATTTTGAATTTGGAAACACCCAAAAACACTGCTGGCACATGCAAGCGATAAATGTCATCGACTAGAAACACTCATTTTTCAAAAACGTAAAACGCCTGAGGCACTGCAATTAAAAAAAGGTGGTGGGGAGGGACTACACTTAAAAAAATGGCGGGAAAACGTCACATTAAATAGCCTAAGGTGCTATTACCCAAAAAAAAGGGCGGGAAAAGAAAAAGAAGTGAAAATTAAAAAATACTTTAAAATAAACCAAAAACGCTAATTTATATATATATAGTCATAATCAAACATTGCAATATTTATAAAAATCCGTTAAAATATAGCGATCACTAGAAAAATAATATAATGTTATAAATCAAACCTTACTTTAAAATAAACCAAAAATGCTAATTTATATATATAGTCATAATCAAACATTGCAATATTTACAAAAATCCGTTAGAATATAGCGATCACTAGAAAAATAATATAATGCTATAAATCAAACCTTACTTTAAAATAAACCAAAAACGCTAATTTATATATATATAGTCATAATCAAACATTGCAATATTTACAAAAATCCGTTAAAATATAGCCACTACTAGAAAAAATCAAACATTACTTTGAATAAACCAAAAACGCCAATTTATATATATAATCATAATCAAACATTACTTTAAAATAAACCAGAAAATGCTAATATATATAGTCATGATAATCAAATATTGCAATCATAAATCTCAAAAGATTAACCCTATGTTAAAGCATTTTTTTTAAAAAAAAAATCGTAAATGGTATTTACAAAAACACGTTAAAATATAGCAATCATTAGAAAAATAATAAATGCTATTTTAAAAATATCAGTCCGGTCTATCAACGCTATATACTAAATCAGTATTATAATTTTAAAAAACAATATTTAAAAACTATAATGCTATAAATCAAACATTGAGTTGTAGCGTTACATTGAATAGCCAAAGGTTATACTATGGAAAAAAAAGGGCGGGAAAAGAAAAAGAGATGAAAATTAAAAAATACTTTAAAATAAACCAAAAACGCTAATTTATATATATATAGTCGTAATCAAACATTGCAATAGCATTTATTTAAATAATTTTTTACTAATATTTTAATAATTTAAAAAAAATTACCAGCTCTCGATCGGATGGATGGTCGTCCGCTCAGGCTAAATTTGGTTCTTTCTAGAGCTCTTCATTACTGCAATACCACAAAACATCAAATTATACTTTTAAGATTTAGGTTTATTATTTTAAAGAAGACACCAGTAAAATTAATTTATTCAGGAAATATCGCAGCTTGATATGGCCTCTTTCAAATTTATTTTTAAAACTGTGTACTTGGGTCTGACACAAGGTATCTATGACGTAAGATAATTTCCAAGAATTATAGTTCGGATTGGGCCTTTGTCTTATTAAGATAAAAGAAAGTGTTAAGTTAAACTTTCAAATTTAAAAAAAAAAAAAAACTGTAAATCAGCTAATGGACTTTTATGCTTCAAGCCTAACATCGTTATGTATATAATCTTATAATAATGTATTTTGATGTATAATATGTGCGCACATCTAATATATAAATATATTTATTTATATATTAGATGTGCTCACATACACGTAAACATACGTTATTATACATCAAAGTACATTATTATAGGATTATACACGTGGTCTGGGATGGGTTTGAATTTGACAAACAGGCCTACTATGATACATAGAAGGTGAAACGGAATGATAGACAGAATTAGCAACAATAAGAAGTGTTAAAACTAAAATCTTACAAGTAATACATGTATTGGCACATATATATATATATATATATGAGTACAAGTTGTGATGTATAATATGTTACAGTGCGATTATATTTTGAAATCATTAATTTATTATAACCAAAACCCCAATTTTTTTATAATAACTTTTAACCCTCTTTTGCATTTCATGACTAGTTAGGCTTGAGGCATAAAAGTCCATTAGAACTGTTTTACAGTTGTTGTTTTTTTAAATTTGAAAGTCTAACTTAACACTTTCTTTTATCTTAGTAAGACAAAGCCCCCATCCCGAACTATAATTCTTGGAAATTATCTTATGTCATACATACCGACCCAAGTAGACAGTTTTAAAAATAAATTTGAAAGAGGCCATATCAAGCTGCGATATTTCCTGAATAAATTAATTTTACTGGTGTCTTCTTTAAAATAATAAACCTAAATCTTAAAAGTATAATTTGATGTTTTGTGGTATTGCAGTAATGAAGAGATCTACAAAGAACCAAATTTAGCCTGAGCGGACGACCATCCATCCGATCGAGAGCTGGTAATTTTTTTTAAATTATTAAAATATTAGTAAAAAATTATTTAAATAAATGCTATTGCAATGTTTGATTATGACTATATATATATATAAATTAGCGTTTTTGGTTTATTTTAAAGTATTTTTTAATTTTCATCTCTTTTTTCTTTTCCCGCCCTTTTTTTTCCATAGTATAAGCTTTGGCTATTCAATGTGACGCCTACAACTCAATGTTTGATTTATAGCATTATAGTTTTTAAATATTGTTTTTTTAAAATTATAATACTGATTTAGTATATAGCGTTGATAGACCGGACTGATATTTTTAAAATAGCATTTATTATTTTTCTAATGATCGCTATATTTTAACGTGTTTTTGTAAATACCATTTACGATTTTTTTTTTTTTAAAAAACGCTTTAACATAGGGTTAATCTTTTGAGATTTACGATTGCAATATTTGATTATCATGACTATATATATTAGCGTTTTCTGGTTTATTTTAAAGTAATGTTTGATTATGATTATATATATAAATTGGCGTTTTTGGTTTATTTCAAAGTAATGTTTGATTTTTTCTAGTGGTGGCTATATTTTAACGGATTTTTGTAAATATTGCAATGTTTGATTATGACTATATATATAAATTAGCGTTTTTGGTTTATTTTAAAGTAAGGTTTGATTTATAACATTATATTATTTTTCTAGTGATCGCTATATTTTAACGGATTTTTGTAAATATTGCAATGTTTGATTATGACTATATATATATAAATTAGCGTTTTTGGTTTATTTTAAAGTATTTTTTAATTTTCACTTCTTTTTCTTTTCCCGCCCTTTTTTTTGGGTAATAGCACCTTAGGCTATTTAATGTGACGTTTTCCCGCCATTTTTTTAAGTGTAGTCCCTCCCCACCACCTTTTTTTTAATTGCAGTGCCTCAGGCGTTTTACGTTTTTGAAAAATGAGTGTTTCTAGTCGATGACATTTATCGCTTGCATGTGCCAGCAGTGTTTTTGGGTGTTTCCAAATTCAAAATGGCCGCCGAGCACGTACTATATCAGCACCCAATATTATAGTCCAATTAC
Organism: Epiperipatus broadwayi; assembly: GCA_028023455.1. NCBI lineage: Eukaryota > Metazoa > Onychophora > Udeonychophora > Euonychophora > Peripatidae > Epiperipatus > Epiperipatus broadwayi. The sequence goes on from JAQFVV010000060.1 coordinate 477,433, forward strand.
GCTACAAAACTGCCATGGAATGCCGTCTAGCGATTAATTCACTAATTAATTTTACTCTGGAATTGAATCAAATCAAATAAAAGCAATGTCATAATTCAAACTCATATGCCACAAGATAGATATGCAATTAAACTTACAACTAAAAAAAAGTGTCATTTACTATTTTTTATACATTATTATACGGATAATATAATTATATGTATTGCTATTTTACATTAAATTTTTATTTTATATATTATGTGAAAATTTTTAATTTGTTATTATTATGATTTTTTTTTTGGAAGAGTGGCAATATAATTTTGCACCCGGCGACATAAACGCGCGGAACGGGCGAATATAATAAGTATTTAGGTATTCTGTTAAATTGGGAATGGAGAAATGTAAGACATTTGATACTAGAAATTGAGACAAAAAAATAGAATAGAAATGATCAAAAACCTAGCATGTTTTTTCATATAACAAATACAGGACATTAGAATAATTTTGGAAGGAATGGTGGATTCTTTAATATTTGTAGATGAATAATTTTATCTTTGTCCAGGGGACTGAAAATTTTCAATATTTTTTTTTTTTTTAAGTAGATCGACGTTTATTGGATAGTAAATTGAAATACTACACTGCTATTAAGAAGAATTAAAATTCAATTTCAAATATTTGGAAATCTATAATTTATGAGAGAAAATTGTAAAAATAGTCTAATTCATTTATATGGAGAGAACAATAAACAGTGCACGGAGTTAAAACATAAAATATATATATATATATATATTTGTGTAAGAGATGTTATAAATATGTAGAAAATATATTACAGATATATAATTATGAAGGAAAAGAAAAATAATGGGAAATAAATATGAATAATAATAAGCAGTTAAGTGCTATATAAGAAGAAAATATATAAAAATATGAAATGATATATACAAAAAATAATAATAATCAAATGATTTATTGCTCAAGAGTACATAAAAAGTTTGAGCATTGGAAATAGCAAAGCTGAAGCCATGATCCATACAACACTAGTTTCATACTCCATCATTCTATTACTAAGCTTAGCCAGAAGGAAATAAGGCATGCTGTGGTAGAGTGTGCTATATGTGATAAGGTTTATCATTTGAAGGACTTAAATAAGACTAGGAAGGGTGTAATCAGTGTATGGTTATGTAGATCATGTGAAATGTGATTAAAGATATGAAAAACGGTTTCTAAGTGTAGCTAGTTTAAAGAGAAAGTCAGGAGAAATGGAGCAAAATGTAGTTAAGGAAAATAGACTAGAGTAGGTATTTAGTGGAGTGACAAAGATATGGATGATAAAATAATTAGTGCAATGGAGATGGTTATTCAAATAATACATAAGATAGAGGAAAAGATAAAGGATAGAGAAGCAAAATTGAAATCATTAGAGATGAAGTGTGATTCGATTATGGAATTAATAAATAGAAATGATAAAGAAGAACTAGATAAAAAAGTCCAGAAAGTGGAAGAGAATGTTATAGATGAAGTAGGGAAAATAAACTATAAAACAGTATTGATAGAAGACTCACTAATTAGATGATGTGGAGATGTAATTGCAAGGGAAAATAGAAACAGGTATGTAAGAATATGCTTGCCTGGAGCTAGAATTAAGGATATTACTGGTAAGGTAAAGACACAAGGGAGCAGAGATGTTTATGTTATGATAGGGACAAATAATTTGTCAAGAGTCATTGAAGAGAGTAATGGATGTGTACATAGAAATGATTAGTAATTAGGATAAGATTAAAGGAAGGGTAGGAATAGTTAAATTATTAGCAAGATGGCATGTTCTATAAATGAGAGATTGGAAAAAATATGCGAGAGAAATAATAATATATTTGTGGATGTTTAGGAATTTTTTATTAGTAAGAGGGAGTTGTATAGTAAAGATAATTGCACTTAGTAAACAAGGTAGTGAAGTATTAGGGAGTTTGATTTATTAAAAATATTATAGTCGGGAAACTTATAAGGGGGGGGGGTTAAATTGCAGTATTATCAAAAAGAAGAAGAATGGATGGGATGTAAGAAATAAACAAAGGGTAGCTGATTTAAATATAAATGTAGATGTGGAGAGAGAATAGGCCTATAAAATTAATAATAAGTAGATATAGAAGTTATGCTGAAGATGTTCAAAGATGGCTAAAAAGATGGGAATTAAATTTAGTGAAGAAAAATCAAAAGTAATGCTGATAAATGCTGGGAAAGATATGAGAAAGAATTTTTATTGGGGGATATAAAGTTAAATGTAATGAATAGGTATCATTATTTGAGAATCATCTTAAGTAAAGAGAAATAGCTTGGATGAATGGGATAAAAATTGATAATAAAACAAAAAAAGAGACAGATAAAGAAAATACAATGTTTTCATATAATAAATATGATGTAGATAGAACTGTAGGGAAGGGAGTGGCAATAGCAAAATTAACTTATGGTAATGATGCATTATGTATTAGCAAAGGGGTGTTAGTTTACTTAGAAAAAGTACAAAGAGAAGTAAAAAGATATGCATTGGATGCAGATGTTTGGATAGCTAAGGAGGTAATTCAAGGGGAAAAGGGAATAGTCAAGTTTTTATATGAGAGTTGCAAAAAGCAAAATGAAAATGTTTGGTAGATTGCAATTTATGGATAATAAAAGAATAGCAAAAATAGTATTTAATCAAGTTATGAGTAAAAGACAGTCAACAAGATGGGTGAGAAAAGTAGTATGGTATGCAGAAGATTTGGATAGACTTTATGTCAGTATACTTATACAAAAGGTAGGATGATTGTATTAGTAGAATTGTTGTGTGTTATAATGGCAAGGAATGGGATAGAAGAATAGATACATTAATAAAAAATAGGGAGTTGGAGAAATGGAAAACTAGTATGGTGAGTAAAAAGAGTTTAAATATATATAGAAGTTACACAGAAAATTGGGTGTGAGATAATTTATGATAACAGTAAGGAAAGTAGTTTATTGTTTAAGGCTCAAACAGGATCATTAACAACAAAAGAACATACACATATGTGGAAAAATATGGGTGATTTAGTCTGCAAGTTGTATAAGGAAGGCATAAAAAATATTAGGCATCTGTTAATTGAATGTAAATGCCTACAAGCAGAAAGAGTACAAATGATGAAGTTGTGAGAGAATAAATATAAACAAAGTGATTATACAGAAAGTGGATTCTTAATTTTTATGCTGGGTTTAGGAAAAGGGGGGTTTAGATATAACGGCCATAGAGTTGACAGTTATGGAAATGGGATGGAGCAGGATAGAAAAGAATATGGGAAAAACTTAGAGTGGGAAATGGAAAGAGAAGGGAAGATGGATAACAGGTTTCTCTGGGCATAATGGCTGAGAGATTCCTGACTCTGGGTACCAAGAAAATGGGGTAAAAATGGGATAAGAATTTAAGCTGTAATTGTGGTTTGTATAAAGATAAGAAGAATATAATCGAATTATTATTTTTGGAGTGTGTAAAATGTTTAAAAAGATTCAATAAAAAATGCAAAACGGAAAGAATATAAAGTAAAGGGATGAAAGAGATAGCGATTTGGAGATTTTTTGTGCAGGTCTTTATAACAAAAATGGGGAATACGAGAATAAAATATTAAAACTATTGAAACAATTTTTATTAAAAAGAATAAAATAGAGAGTCAGTACTAATTGTAGAATGAAAGCAAATAATGGAGAGGGGGGGCAAGTCGTTGTTTTTTGTGATAAATATAATGATATCAGAAGATGGCGTTAAGTGGCTAATATAGTCAGTCCCTGGCCATATGGTCTGTAAGAGAAATTTTTGATTCTCTAAAGAAAAGTTATTTTATATCACTACTTACTAGATCGAATACAAATATTAAAAAGGCAATTCTAAAATTTCCAAATTTCGCGATTTTTTTGAGCAAATTAATTTTATATTAGAGCACAAAATAATTCCTTTAATTAGTTAATCAATTAAAATAAATTTTCATCTATTTCTAACTTAATTTTTATGACTAGAGCATTTTCTTTTATATACCAAATAACTGGCAATTATAACGCAAGATTGGTAATTCTCTGATTAAAAATATTAATAATAAATGTTTACTTACATTTAATTAAAAAATGACTTCGCTTAATCAAAATACATAAAATTATTTCATTGATTTGTTTTGACGTTGATAGACATCCGAGTTTAATTTATTTTGAAATTGGGACTCAATTACTATTAATTTATTTTAATGACGTGAATATTTGATTTGAAATTTAACATGTCAAATTACATTAGAATTACCTTTAATAAAAACAATAATAAAAGCTAGACCGTAGTCTAATTTTTTTTAATATTCGCACGTTATATAAAATATTTTATGGCTTTTATTCAAAACAAATACTTCATATTTTTTTACTATCACGCACCACTAATTATTTTTTTATTAGAAAATATTGTATGGAATATTGCAATTATGTAAAAACGATATTTATTACATTCATAAGAAAAAAATCCTGTGTCTGTGTGTTCACGCGTGCGAATATTTCAGCAGTAAAATTTTTGCAATTGCTAGCCATTCTTAAAATAACCCTTCAAACAATTACTACTAAATTTTATCTAGCTCACAATTTATTATATTTTGCTTTTTGTTGTTGTTATCGTCTCTACTTGCAATTCTCTAGAATGACATCACTTTTTCGCTAATCTAGAACTAATCAAAAGCATATATATATTATTGTGATAATGTAGGCGATCCACCTTATTGCTGGTTGTCCCTCCTTTTTTGTTCACCACCAATATCTTCAAGCACTACACAATTTACTATTATATTAACTTATATAAACAAATTAGAATTATTTCAACAGATCATTTGGATTTCAAGAGAGAGTTCAGAGATCAACTATTCTTTTATACATAAGACTATTAATGTCTCAAATGTCTTCAACAGTTCCATATTTTAAAAGTATTAGTACTTTTTTCTCTCAGCGTTCAAATGTCACATTCATAGTGAAAATGGTTGGATACCCAAATGTAATTGAAGCTGGAGGAAAATTGGGGATAAGATGTTATAATATTAATTTTTATTATTTATTCACTAGCTATTTAGTTTGGTTAGATGCCATTAGCTACTTCCAAAACCTAGAAAATGATTGAGACTGAGTTTAATTCTAATCACTTCCAAAATGAAATTTTTAGTTTTGAGTTTAAGTGATATACTTAATAACAATAATGTTATTCTTATTTATTTCTTTTATTTTGCCAGCTTATTTCATATAAATACAAACTAGATACTTTACTTTAAACATTTTATTGCAAAATGTTTTTATATAATCTGAGATGTTTCAAGTAAAGTGTATAGTTTACATTTATAGGAAATAATATGAAAAAATAAAAAAAAAAGGTAAGACTTAATGACTTTTCTAGAGAAATTGAATAAAACCATCAAAACATCACATGATCACTATTTCATATACTTACACTTGCTGTTAATAAGAGTACCAAGCTCTCAATGCAGTAGTCCACAAGCTAGAAATTAGTCTGGGAATGTTAGGCACTAGATAGGAATTTTATGCACAAATCTTCCTGCATTCATTGATTATGAAGGCTTGCACTTGGTGGCACTACTGTATGGAGAGTTTAGTACTCTTATTAGAAATTGAAAAACATAAAGAAAAGCATTGAAGCAAGCAGTCATGGCTCTGAAAAAGACTGTAGGGTAATTGGAACATCAGATTATATGTTCAAAGTAAGGTATATACTTTGTATTTATATGAAATAATGTTATTTCTCAACTAAAAAAATACAGCTAACTTGTATTTCTTTCCTTTTCTCCAGATTTTTCTTTGCTCATCTCCTTCCATTTTTATTCCACAACTATTACATTTAATAAGTTATTTTCAGCAAGTCAGGAAGCTATGAACCTCTTTGATCTTCATATTGAATGAAATTAGTATGGAAATCTTAGTTTGACAAATACAACAGGTTATATACAAACTATATAGAATTCTACCGTCTGTTGAAGGATTAGTACACTACTTTCTGATTTATATACTAAGATTTATTAATTCAAGAGGTATTATTTGTATTTTTGTATCAGTTTAATAACAAAGATTTTGAGTTTATAGAATAAAATTATTTATTCCCGATACTTAGTTTTAAATGAGTTTAACTTTTCCAGCTATTCTGCTAAATATTATTTCTTCTCTCTGAATAATTCTCTTTCAATGTCCAATTATCTAATCTTTAACCATTATTCAATTCTTTCATTGTTTAAGTGTTATCTCCTAAATAATTAAACCAATTACAGTTTATCAAGTCATTTTGTTTAGTGTCAATATATTATGAACACATCGCACATGCTCTCTTAAACTTAACATATATATGTATACTTTTATGAGTTTGGGTACACTGTTTTGGTAATGAATTTCTTTTCTATTGATACTTTTTAAACTTTCCTAATATGAAATTGATATATTTTCTGGTTGTATTTCCTTTTAATCATAATATTCTAACACTTAAGATCATCGTCTTGAATATATTGCCCATGTTGTACGACCAAATTTAAATATATTGAAATTAAAATACTTCACAGACAGAGTTAATTAATAAAATTACTAAGAAGTAAATATGATCATATTAAATAACGTCTATCAAGTAAAACCAAATACATAAACTTTTTGAAGATTTTCATTCAACACTCAAGCCATGAGATATAAAATAACATCATGAAAAGACATATTCATGGGTTCCATATAGTAAGGCTACATTAACAGCATATAATAAAATATTAATGAATTATTATCTAAATATCAAAATTGTTATAAATTAATTATCTTAAATATCTCACTATGGCTCATGGTATGGGATATATTAGATGTTCATAGCCAAAATATAAATAAGTCCACAATAAATTGTCTCATAACTCATACAAACAGACATGGGTAACAGTAAATATATTCAATAATGTCAAGTGATAAATGGCTACATTATAATCAATATTATTCTGGCTTGCACTGAGTGGCACTATTGTATGGAGAGTTTTGCCCGTACAATCAATATTATTCTTTAACATAAACATATATATGACTATATTTCATCTCTTAAATCATTCTGTACTTAACTGCCGACAGCAATGATAATTAAAATAAATTTGCGCTAACATGTATTTTCTTTCTCTTTAATTATGCAATAACAGGATTAGAAATAGTTTTACATATTACAAATATCTCTAGAACTTTTTTAAAAAAATAACAGTTCATAGCACTCACTTCCAAAAATGTAAAATTAATAAATCAAATTCTTCTACACAAACATGCACATATATTCACACACACACACTTATTGCTGTAATGTTGAATAATTTTATTTTAATAATTAAGAAACCTACTTAATTAAAATTCTTAACTTTAACTAATTTATATGTTAAATCTTTTATTTTATTAATTATTAAATTATTTATTATTTATCAGACAAACTTTGGTGTTTACAAGTTCTATTCTTTAAATTCTCCAAATTTCCTTAAAAATAATTCAGACCTTATTCAGATTTTTTTTTATCGTCATCGTCATTTCCAACCATTATTTGGTCCACTGCAGGATGAAGATCTCTCTGGGTTCAATCCACTTTCTCTAATTTCTAGCCTCTCTTTTTCACATCATACTAGTAAACTTTATTTCATTCATCCATTTTTCATGTAACTTCTTTCCAGATCTTTTATAATCTCTTGGGATCGAGTTTAAGATTTAAAATATCTTCTAGAAATATGTCCAACTCAGCTCCACTTCAGTCTCTTAATTCTTTTAATGATATTAGTAATATCTGTTCCATTTCAATCCCTTCTCATTTTCCTAAAATATATATCTCCATACTTTGTTGAGTGTTTTGAAGTCTCTATATTCTAATCTCAATCCATAAGTTAGAACTGATAAAATACATTTATTAAAAACCTTCCTTTTCAATTTCCTTTTAATATTAAATAATTTCTACCAAAAGTACTCCATGTTTTCAGCTGTATTAATAATTTGATGAAGGATTTGTAGTTGTTAATTTTTTCATTATTAATCTTTATTTTCTTCTTTCAAGGAAATCCATTAAACATTATCTTTAATCCTATTTTTACCTGCATCTGATAACTCTTGTAACATTTCTTGATATTCTGAAGCATTAGTTACAAAGACAACGACATCATCTGCAAAATCTAGATGATTTAAATAATCTTCATTTACTTTTAATCCCATAGCTTTCCATTTTAATCCACAAAATACTTCTCATAAAACTACTATAAAATATTTCAGTGATATGGAATCATGTTGTCACATCCTTTTCAATGTTAATCTTAGTATAACTTTGTAATTTAATCATGGCTGTTACATTCTTCAGAATATGACAATATGGGATCCAAGGCTTTAATCACTGGACAAATGCTTATAGAATCAAATGCCTTTTCAAATTTCATAAATCCAAAACATAATGGCAACTCATATCTATTGGTCTTTTCTACAACTTCTCTCAATAGTTGAATTACTTTATTTTCTTGTTCTTTATTGTTATATAATTCTTTACAGAATTTTTCCACAGAATTCACAATGTCATCTTTGTTTGTTTTTTGTTTGGAATAGTTTTATCCTTTTTTTTTTTTTATAGCAGATGTTTTTTTTTTATCAATTCCAAAATGCTATTTTACATTTATGAGATTTTTATTCTCTTCTATGGTTTTCTTTTCTAATTCACAATTATATTTCTTTATATCTTTATTAACTATTTTTCATACCATTTTACCAAAATGTATTTATTCAATTCTTCTTAATGAATCATTTTCATATTCTTTCTTTCTTTCGTACATTATCTTATTTGTGTAGAAAATTCATTGGTAAATAAATACTTTCTTGTACCAACTATCTTTGTTACAATTCTTAATAGTGTGTCAATTATCTTCCTATTAATTTTATTACATCTAACTATTTTCAAACTCTGTTAATACTATAAATTGACTTACTAGTTTTAATTTAAATTTATTAGAATGTTTCTGAAATTTTAGGAATATCAACTGTGAATACTGTTTCTTAATAATTTTTATCTCTCTAGTTTTTGCATTAACACATATCTTACATTTTTCTATGATTATCATTTCTTGTATTGAATTTATTAAGAAGTTTACAATCTTGAAATACATATTTTTATTAGTCAAAATGTAATTCAATTCGGCTGTACTTTCACTTGGAAGCTTTTATGTCCACTTCTATTAAGCATTTTTCTCAAAGAAAGAATTTGTAATATACATTTTTTCTCTTTCTGTGAATTCTACAAATCTATGTTCTCTCTCATTTCTATTACTATAAGAAAATTTACCCAACATTTTTTCTTTTTCAATTGTTTACCAATTCTGGCATTCAAATCCATGGCAGTTTTAAAAGGTTATTTGGTCTGATCAAAAGCCTTTTGTACATCCATATAAAAATTATCTAATTCTTCATCAGAATGAGAACTTGTTGAGACATAAATCTGAATTATCGACATTTGGTATCTTCCATTAAGTTGAATAATCAGTTTTCCCATTCTGTCTGATACATCATCAATCTTCACAATGCTGTTCTTCCACTAATTATGTAGAATTAATCCTACTACTTGTTCTTTCAATATTTGTATCTTTACAACAAAAAAACATGCCCACTTTTTAAATTAATTGTCTCTTTACAATTTCTTCTAACTTTACAAAGTCCAACTGTTGTATTTAATATGAGACAGTTCTTCCAATTCATGCAATCTTTCTTCATTTGAAAGTGATCTGTAGTTGTAAGTAGCTACATAAAAAAAGTCATTGTCAAATGGTAACTTTTGGTACACAATCAGGGGATTCTTAGCACCATCTACTTTCAACTATTAATCATTGTCTTGGCTTGTGACTTTACATTCTTTTGAAAATGACAGATATACACATTCACTCTTTCTTCAAGAAAGAAGACCTCAATGTTTTTTATCTTAAACTCTGAAATAAAAATCTGGCTGATAAATGTTAGTGAACAGCTTATCCATGCTTGTATACTATATGAACAATCATACAATTGTAGTAACAAGAATGTATGGAGTGGACATTATAAATTTGTCCTGATTGATTATTTTAAGGTCTCAAAGAGGAATCAAAAGGTCTTCTTTCGGTTAGTAGAAATCTCTCTTCTATAGTTTTTTTCTCTATTTTAAAAGAATGCAGTACTATTTTAAAATTATATCTTAAGATTGTCAAATCTAATATATAAAATATATTATTTCACCTTCTTTATTCAAACACAGTATTGAAACATATTAAATTTATCTTAAAAGAATTATTAATACATTTTAATTTTTTTCATATGCCATTATTTATTTATACATAAGCTAAGTAGCATTTGAATTAGTCTCCCCATATTTGAAATGTGTTCTGGCTATTAAACAATAAGTACAAAAAACATAGCATAACAGATTATTGTAAAGTAAAAAATAATATTTACAACAAACTTAAATTAATAAAGAGAGAGAAATAGGAAACGTACACTCATGATATATATAATTAAATTAAAAAGAAATCAAGTCATGTCACATGACTTAATTTAAATGATTATAATAACAGTCTATATAAAAGTAAATGATTTACAGTCTTTTTTAAATAATTTTTTTCAAATTTGTAGTGTAGCTTCCGTCATGTATCGATTTTCAGGAGACTTTTAAATAATAATATAAAATCATCTCTGAATAAGTAATTTAAATATTATAATTTAAATCTTGTTCACAAATTTTATATTGTTTTTGCATATAGTACTGTGTAATATAAAATTTTCAATATTAATAAATTTTTTAGGAATTCAGATGAATTCTTTTGTGCAATTATTGGAAAAATATTTAATTGCAGCTAAGTTTATAAAATAATGTATAGGATGCTTCTTTAGATTTGTAGCAGAAAATCAAAGAAAGAGAAATCCTAGACATTTTTTAATTATTCACTCATTACTTCCATTTTAAAACAGGCAAAACTTTTTATACAGTAGTGCCACTCAGTGCAAGCCATAATAATCAATGGTTGCCAGAAGGTTTGTGCATAAAATTCCTATCTAGTGCCTACTCATCCAACATGCCCAGACTAGCCTGGCTTGTGGCCTTCATCAGTGAGGAGCCTTGAAACTAGTCTGGGGATATTGATGAGTAGGCACTAGATAGAGATTTTATGCAAAGTTTTCTGGAATCCAGTGATTACTATGGCTTGCACTAAGTGGCACTACTGTATGGAGAGTTCTACCTGTTTTAATAAAAGTTATGAGCAAGCATAAGAAATGGTGATCATGTGATATTTGGTACTTCTATTTTACTAATGCAATATTTCATTTGCCATTTGAGTTTTCATGCTTCACATGATTTGAATGGGAAGTCAAACTTCTTTTTGTGTACAAATTATTTTCCAGTAGCTGACTCTTGTAAATCTAGGGGAAATGATGTAATTTTTTCAACTTCAGATTGTCACATGAGAATTGAACAAATGATTTTCTCTCTTTATATAGATTACGCTAATTAAAAGACAAAACCATCTGGCTAATTAACAAATAAATTTCAAAATATAAAACAACAGACTTTACATTCCTTTCTACTTTTTTCACTTTGTATGAAAAATCAGAATAACTTTAATTTAAATCTAATCAATTAATTATTTTTTAAAAAAAAAACGTTTTTAATTAAATCAAACTTTATGATGAAAATGAACAAATTCTTTTAGAGTCTTTTTTTTTCTTTTTTATAGAAATAATAATGAATGTATAACTTTTTTATTTATTAAATTAATGGTTGAAAAATTTTAATTTTCACACATGCAAGCATGTGTAGATACATAAAATTTAAACTTCAACTTAATTTCAGGTCTAACAAAATTATATTTATTACTAAATAATTTTTATATCTAATAAACTTTAAACATATGATTTTCTACTATTTTCCCATGTTCTTATTGCAAATAACTAGAAATACCCATAAAACATCAACTTCAATAAAGTGATAGAAAACACTATAACTTAATATACATTTTTAAACATCTATTGTTTAATCATATAATCTAATTTTGATCCTATATTTATATATCTTTATCTCATTTTAAATATCTTAAGCATTAAATTAGAATTATTTATCAACTTAAAAATGTAAATCTATTTAAGAGCATAATCAAAACATGTTGATTTTCATCTTAACTTTTATATAGAATTCATTCTATATTAAAGAAATCTCATTATTTATGCAAATTTTTCCAAAGACTATATAAAGTTGCCTAATTTATTTTAGATATCTACTATTACATCTGCCTAATACACAGCCATTTATTTTAAACCTGAGTAATCAATGATAATACTATTTTATACCTATTCCCAGATTAGTTTGTAGCTTTTTGGCCTTCTTCAATGAGAAGCTCTTGGCTACTAATAGCACTACCACTTAGTTTTTCTTGACTAGTTAGGATTTCAGCATATGTTTGTGGGTTAAAGTAAATTATTGATTTTAAAAATATATATTCATACAAAGTATATAAAGCCACATCATAACTTGTTGACATTTTCTATTATTAATGATTTTTAGGTAAGGATAATATGATCAATGTTGAAACTTGATATGAGCTTTAAAAGCAATACTTTTTAAATTATTTAGTAGAGCCTTCTAATGTAGAGATAGAGCATTCATCTTAGCTTCAACTCTAGATTAAATGAAATTTAGAATTTTTTCCTCCAGGTGATGGATCATATGTGATCTAACTAACCAATTAATATTGATCAGTAAATGAATATCTAGACATTCTTATCTAGGGTCAAAACAAGAATGAAAACTCACTTAGAGTCTCATTACATATGTTGTAACGGTACTTCCCGTGCGTAACACGTATATAGGTGGTATACATTTATTACATATTTAAAATCTAAGCTTCTTCTTTTTTTTTGTTTAAACAAAAATTATGATGCGAACATACATATATAGTTAGTTCTGCACTATACTCTTATCACTCACCCAGCATATTTATGGATGTCAATTTGACTCCAAGCACCAATCCTATTTATGAATAAATAAGAATTATGCTGGGAGAGAACGAGTATCAATTTCTAACAGATAGAGCTTATACCTCTGGCTAGCTCACTCAGGGATAGTGGTCATTGACTGTGGGGAAAAGGTGGGAGAACAGATCAAGTGCACACGGAACGTATAACTGATTCGTTTTATTTTCTTATTTTTACCCTTAATACTACTCTGTAATGGTACTATGTGATCTAGGCTTTTAAAGAAATTAACATATAACACACACAATTATACTTAAAACACTAGCTTAATATTTATTAATAATTATAAAAAATACATCAAAAACAAAATAGAATCCTGTAATTGGGTATTGGTTTGTGCTCAAATACTTGAATGATATGCCTGCAAATACACACCACGCACAAGTTTATAAATATAACAAAAAAATATATATCATAGCATATAAAGTAAATGCAATCAGTCATTATCCAGTCTATTCATTCATATAGTTATATAGGGCGTTATTTCAGATATCTCTTTATTTTCTTTTAGCCCTTACGCATTATTATTTTACTGAAATATGTTCTTATTCAAGAGGTGACTGGTATTTATGAAAATATTTGAGTTACCTTACTTTATCACACCCAAGTGTAGATGAATGGTAATGTTCACTGGCTTTGTCCTCTGATGTAGTGAATAAGTGATTTCTTTCTTTTTTGTAGTCCTCCGTGGATTCCATAAGGCACAATCAATGGCATTCGGTGAATGTTGTTCTCTCTGCAATTTAGGAAGGGCTTCACTCCTACATGGACAGCAACCGCAATACCTCCGCAGGATGGATGGCAGAGCCCGGTCCGTTCTTGTCCTTTACCCCAGCCTGTTCATGGTTGACCAAGATATATACTTTTTTTTAACTAATTTTTCTTCGATCCTGCTCATGGCATTAACAGTTCTAGAATCCCTCTTCAAAGTTCAGCTTTCAAACTCTAATTAAAAATGCTATTGTTCCCTCTCTTCTTTTTAATGAAACCACGTGGTTTGCCAATAGAAAACCTTTCAATAACTTTTCTTTTTTTTTCTATATGTTCAGGAATTTCAATTATACCTTGAGATCCACATTCATTGTCTTTTATTTATAACATTTTCTTTTCTTTATAACATTTTCATTTTTATTTATAACATTTTCTTTTTTATTTATAACATTTTCTTTTCTAATTAAAATGGCTTTCTCTCGAGATAGCAATCTACACATTTTTGAATTTTTTATTTTCAATTAACATATCTTTTAGAATTTGTGTCTTTCATCATCCATCTTGGAAACAATTTCCTTTCAATTAAAATAGCTTTATTCCTTAAGATAACAATCTATAACTTTTCTAATTCTTTCTTTGCAATTAACTCATTTTTTTTTTTGTAAATTCTTTCCTTAGTCGTCCATCTTGGAATTAAAGCTTGGCCATGTAAATTTTCTTATTTTTATGAATCTATTACATTTATTCACCCATGCAGCAATATAAATACACATGCCTCTAAACAAAATACAAGAGCACAAACCATATAACCCCCATCCCTCTTATGTTTCAATCTATTTTTATTTACCCGTTTAAAATATATACACACACGCATACAAAATAACGAAAAAAAAAAATTTAACTTAATATTATTTTTGATTGAGTATATATATATGCTTGCTGGTACTGTCCTATGCCTTAGAACAGGGTTTGAACCCAGCCCTGTTATAATACCCCCTCTTCAGAAAGCCTTTAAATACCATTTTAGTATTTAAATGGCTCACTCCTAAACCACAAAATAATTCTAAATAGCGAGTAACCCAAAAGAAAACACACACATATAAAATAAAATAAAAATATGCATCTTCTTAAATCGATTTGCTTTGCCTTTCCCCCCTGCAACTTTAGAATCAAAGAGTACAATGACCAACAACCCAATGATACACAATGAATCCGACCACCACTCATGCGCACACTGCCTGCGATGCACAACATATAGCTAACCCCCATTCTGACTGGCTTCGATTACATGACCCCCAAAATATATATATATATTTTATATATATTAAAAAAAATTTTTTTTTTTTTTTTAAAGGAAGGACTTTTCTAACTACACTCTGCTGCTTCCGAGTCTTAGGAGTGTATATAGTTAGAATGATACCAGCTCTTATTTTGAGCCTTCAGGTTCAGTATAGGTTGCCCTAGACCTTGCTCACTTCTGAAGTCTTACAGGTGGGACTGTATGTGAATGCCATGCTCACTTTGGAGTCTTATCGGCTTGAATTAACAGACTTTTAGCATCTGCATCTTATGTTAGATAGGTTGACCATGTCAGAAATTGGCAGCAGCCACACACAGCATGCAACACACAATGTGATTGATCCAGCAGCCAAACTCATCATCCACTGACAGAATTGCGAGACCACTTCTCTAACTCTCTAAACTGACATGCACAAAACAAAAGAAATAAAAAGAATTCTACTTTTCTCTTTTACTCAATTTCATATAAAATCCCATATAATAAATATTATAAATATTAACCCACCACTTAGCAATAATGATAAAGGCAAAGAAGAAAAGAAAGAAAAAAAAACTTTCCAAAATCAACGTCCCTTTTTGTGATTTGTTTATTTGCCCTCTTTTGGCATTGGTGAATTTGAACCCTTTCCTTGACCATAATTTGGCTTGCTCGGTGGTTTCCGCTCTTCATAATCATACTGCCATTTTGGTCGAGTACTACTATCCCCTCTTTTGGGATCCGGTGGTCCCAATCTGACCTCTGTTCTCTTTCCCCAAATCTGACAACTCGTGCTCCGTGAGGCTCTTTTTCTCGATCCATCAGCCTGGCATAATCATAGGCACTCATATCTATTGCCTCTAGTACCTCGGCTGTTTCCTCAATCAATGCTTTCCTCATCCTGAACATCATTTGCTCCACTTTCATCGGCAGGTTATGCCTTACAATTCGTATAATATTACTTTCAGTTAAGTTACATGTGTCTACTGTCCGCAGCTTCGCCACCTGCTGATAAAAAAATTGGGAATAGTTTTCTTGGCCTCCTTCCCTATACTTCTCTTGCATAATCCGATATCTGGTTAACTCCTGATGATCTTCAGACCAAAAGATACCCCCCCTCACCTCTTTCTGATATTCTTCGAAGGTTGTGGGTTGTTGCAATAACGAATCCCACCAGATCTGCGCATTTTCAGTTAAATGGCTGGACATGATCACCACTTTGCTTTCTTCATCCATCATGTTGATACTGAAGTATCTCCTCAAGCTCTGCAGGTGCTCTATGGGAGCTTCTCCCATTTGGTCAGAGAATGGTCGAAACTTTAGAAATTGTTTGATGTTGGCCTGCACGGTTAATGTATTTTGTGGTAGTTTCCCATGTTTCTGCTACCTTTACCTTATCTCCCTGCTTTTTTCTCTTCACACTCACTCTGATTTTCTCCCACTCTCTTTTCACTAGACTTCTCATCTTTATCTATAATTTCTTCCTCACTGGCTCTTCCTCACTCTCTTTCCTTGGACACTTATCTTGTTTTCCTTCTATTTTCCATTCTAACTCTTGAAGTCTTTTCTCAATCATTTTCTCGAGTTCCTGAAATCTGCTTTCTATTCTTTCCATAATAATTTCTACCATGCTCAATTTTCTCTCCTTTTCTGTTTCTGCTGATCCATTTTTTCTGTAATCTTGTTATCATTCGCTTTATTTTACTCTATTTTTAGATATCTATCACTATTTCTAATAATGATTAATTATAATGATTTTATATTAACTATTTCTATATCAGATGCACCGGACCTGCTTTCCATTCCTGAAGTACTGTGTTACCTGTCTAATTTCTCTATCCAGCCCCCTTCAACCCTATTCCTTAATCTCTTTCTTTATATTTCACCGAGACGATTATAGTATTTCATGTTAATTCGCTTATTAAATTAGAATAGTAACTTATTCAAAATGAATCCACAGATTTCTAGCACTAGCTGTATAGTATAAAATGCCATACCCTGGGTAAAATTGTTAAACAAATATTGATCTCATAATCGCAAACACACATATAAAACTGATCAAAAAAATATTCAGATATATTGTTTAGATGTATATATATCAGAGTTCATGTAAAAAGTAGTCAATACAGTGCTTTCCAAAGCTAATCACTCTCAATTATATCAAATTAAAAATTACGAAAGTTTTATTTGTTCACCTTTTCACTTGTAAATATCAAAAGCAGTTAAATATTTAGTATAATAAGAAAAACCTTAAACAGAAAATAAAACTCGAATATATAATATTATTTCACTGCCAATCAAAACAATAAAGTTTCCACGGAATGTTCAATGCATAAATATATACACCAAAATATTATTCCAAATGTGATTTTATCCTGAGTAATTTCAATATAAAGTACAATTGCCAGCAATAATTCATCTACAAAAGCTATATTTTATAGCTCCTTTTTTAAAAAAAAAAAAAAAATGCATACTGTATATGTGTGTATAAAACCATATAAAGCAAAACTCCATAATAAACTGTTCTGTTTTATTTAACTTATATTCTATCCCCCTCCCCTACTTTCCACTCTTTGAAAGCTCCTTCATTGGGTTGCCATTGTAATGGTGCTCCCTGTGCATAACACATATATAGGTGGTATACATTTATTACATATTTAAAATCTAAGCTTCTTTTTTTTGTTTAAATGAAAATTATGATGCAAACATACATATATAGTTAGTTCTGCACTATACTCTTATCACTCGCCCAGCATATTTATGGATGTCAATTTGACTCCAAGCGCCAATCCTATTTACAAATAAATAAGAATTATGCTGGGAGAGAATGAGTATCAATTTCTAATAGATAGAACTTATACCTCTGGCTAGCTCACTCAGGGGTAGTGGTCGTTGACTGTGGAGAAAAGGTGGGAGAACAGATCAAGTGTACACGAAACGTATAACCGATTCGTTTTATTTTTTTACTTTTACCCTTAATACTACTCTCTAATGGTACTATGTAATCTAGGCTTTTAAAGAAATTAACATTTAACACACACAATTATACTTAAAACACTAGCTTAATATTTATTAAGAAAAAAAATATAACAAAAACAAAATAGAATCCCGTAATTGGGTATTGGTTTGTGCTCGAATACTTGAATGATATGCCTGCAAATACACACCCTGCACAAGTTCATAAATATAACAAAAACATATATATCTTAGCATATAAAGTAAATGCAATCAGTCATTATCCGATCTATTCATTCATATAGTTATATAGGGCATTATTTCAGGTATCTCTTTATTTTCTTTTAGCCTTTATACATTATTATTTTACTGAAATATGTTCTTATTCAAGAGGTGACTGGTATTTATGAAAATATTTGAGTTACCTTACTTTATCACACCCGGGTGTAGATGAATGGTAATGTTCACTGGCTTCTTGCTGCGATGTAGTGAATAAGTGATTTCTTTCTTTTTTTGTAGTCCTCCGTGGATTCCATAAGGCACAATCAATGGCATTCAGTGAATGTTGTTCTCTCTGCAATTTAGGAAGGGCTTCGCTCCGACATGGACAGCAACCGCAATACCTCCACAGGATGGGTGGCAGAGCCTGGTCCGTTCTTGTCCTTTACCCCAGCCTGTTCATGGTTGACCAAGGTATATACTTTTTTTTAACTAATTTTTCTTCGATCCTGCTCGTGGCATTAACAGTTCTAGAATCCCCCTTCAAGGTTCAGCTTTCAAACTCTAATTAATAATGCTATTGTTCCCTCTCTTTTCTTTAATGTAACCACATGGTTTGCCAATAGAAAACCTCTCAATAACTTTTCTTTTTTTTTTTTATATGTTCAGGAATTTCAATTATACCTTGAAATCCACATTCATTGTCTTTTATTTATAACATTTTCTTTTCTTTATAACATTTTCATTTTTATTTATAACAGTTTCTTTTCTAATTAAAACAGCTTTGTCTCGAGATAGCAATCTACACATTTTTGAATTCTTTATTTTCAATTAACATATCTTTTAGAATTTGTGTCTTTCATCGTCCATCTTGGAAACAATTTCCTTTCAATTAAAATAGCTTTATTCCTTAAGATAACAATCTATAACTTTTCTACTTCTTTCTTTCCAATTAACTCATTTTTTTTTTTTTTGTAAATTCTTTCCTTAGTTGTCCATCTTGGAATTAAAGCTTAGCCATGTAAATTTTCTTATTTTTATGAATCTATTACATTTATTCACCCATTCAGCAATATAAATGCATGTGCCTCTAAACAAAATACAAGAGCACAAACCATATAACCCCCATCCCTCTTATGTTTCAATCTATTTTTATTTACCCGTTTAAAATATATACACACACGCATACAAAATAATGAAAAAAAATAATTTAACTTAATATTACTTTTGATTGAGTATATATATATATATGCTCGCTGGTATCGTCCTATACCTTAGAACAGGGTTTGAACCCAGCCCTGTTATAATGTATTGGTAAGAAATGATGAATAGTGCCTTTTCCTTCATTGTTCCTCTATGAGAAACTTCTGGAAAAACCTATTCCATATATTTGGTCAATTATTAAAAAATGTTTGTTTTACATTTTTATTTTAAATGGCCTAGAGAACACAGTAATGGATGTTATAGAAAACAAATATCTATTTAATGAAATTTATAAATAAATAAAAAACTACACCAACAAAAAATAATAATTTTTTTTTTAATGCTGAAAAATCAAACGTTTAATTAAAATGTAATTGTAAGAAAATCAAGTCATATATCATGTCATATTATTTAGATCACACCAAGCACTAACATTATTTATATCCTTTTGAAGGAGAGTGCAATCAATCACTGATGTGATTCTTCTAAAGATTTTATAGTCATCAGCATAGCACAAAAGATAAGATTTTAAACAATCCTTAAGGTCATTCATATAAATGTTAAAAAGCATGGGTGCTAACATACTACCCTGAGGAACTTCCAAATTACAATCAAAATTAGATGAAATATTATTATTAAATTTGGTATATGCTGTATGACCATGAAGAAAGGATTGAAACCAATAAATAAGTTCAATAGAAAAACTCATTTGATATAATTTGTGAAAAAGAATGCTATGATCTACTTTATCAAATGCTTTTGATAAATCAAAATAAATAACATTAAGCCTCTGCTAGTCCTCAATCGCGTGTGCTACATGATCATAAATTGTTAGGAAATTGGTTTCTACAAATATAATAGAAATAAAACCATGCTGTGAAGAAGAAATGAGTTTACTAACATTTAAAATAGTTTTATTATAAACAGACTTCTCAAAAATTCTAGCAATAGTAAGTAAAACAGATATAGGTCTATCGTTATTAACATAATCATGTGAGCTATTCTTAAAAATTGGAACCATTTTGGCATACTTAAGATAAGAAGAAGAAAAAAAAGAAAAAAATTTTGGGACATGTTCACATATATTTTTGAGTAATCAAAGGGAATAAATTATTTCCCCCCAGGCTATGAATTTAAAAGTATTCTAAATATTGAACAAAGTATTATTTTGTCAACATTGTTGATAATTGAAAGTGACATTAATTTATCAACCATATGGAATATAGCTCTAAAGAATTATTAAAGTCTATATATTAAATTTTATTTAATTATTACAATCAAAGTGTTAAAAGTGAGATTCTGTCTCTACCTTTGTATAATCGATTATGAGTTTAATAACACTTTACTGCTGTATTTCATCTAGTTGATAGATTTATTTCACTCTGAATTACCAACAATGTTGACAAAGGTATGCTTATAAACATCAGAGCTCAAAGAATAGGTGATTCATTCTATTCTTGATCTTTTGTTCAAGAGTACTTTTAATTTATAGCCTGTGAGAGAATAATTTACTCACTTTGTTTATATATACATTGAGATATATTTAAATTTAAAGTTTATACACTTTGAGTATATGTTCATTCATTCATTCAGTGAAAAAATAAGAAGAATATTAAAAAAAAATATTACTGTACTATATTTTTATTTTTCAAATAAAAAGAATGGCAAAATGTCAGACTTTCATCACAATTAAATATACTCTGGGTAATATTCTTTATTTTTTCAACTTTTTTTCCTTATAAAAATGTAATAATAGGTTCATTATTAAGAAATTACAACCACTAATTGTTTTGATGTTTTAAATGAATATTGACTTTAAGTAAGTTCTTAAATTTGTAAAACTTTTAGCATTACATTCAAATTTTATTTTATTACATGAAATTCTCTTCATCAAATTTGGAAAGGATAATGAAGAAAGAATTAAATTATATGCTTTCAACAAAAACTAACAAAAAAATTGTGATTGTGTACAAAGCTTAGAGATAGAAAAATATCTTCTGGGGTATTGTAAAATTTATTTACAAAATCCTTTTTTTTTTTAAACATGATGTCATATGACTCTCAGAAAAAGAAAAATGGCTGCTCAAGTATAATAAAATATATTAAATTTATATATTCTAATATTTATTTTCATTTATTTATACTTTTTCTTGTTTACATTTTTTGGATAGAGTATATTTGAGATCATGTATATTGATACCGAGGCAAAACTCTCCATACAATAGCACCACTCACTGCAAGCCAGAGTAATCAATGGATCATGCGATATATTGATACAGTGTAGTTTACTGCTTTATTATATAGATTAT
This sequence comes from Epiperipatus broadwayi, assembly GCA_028023455.1. NCBI lineage: Eukaryota > Metazoa > Onychophora > Udeonychophora > Euonychophora > Peripatidae > Epiperipatus > Epiperipatus broadwayi. The sequence continues at coordinate 499,129 of JAQFVV010000060.1, forward strand.
TAATAGTACACTTGAAATTTTTTAAAAACCAAAAAGATATTATGAACATATCCAGTATGAAGATTAAAGACACACTCTAAATGAACTGTTATAAATCTTTTGTAACTTTAAATTCTGAGACTAGATGAATAAAAATCACTAAGAATGTCCTATTTACTTTCATTTTTCTGTTTTTAAAGAAAGCAAAATAAATTATGTTAATGTTAGTGGATTTTTTGTATTACTTACAGGGCCAGAGATTTTTTCTCTTCCAAGCTACTTTCAAGGTCCATTAGTTTAAAACTAATATTTTTTTTCATTTTATCTTTTAATAATATTAATAAACTTTATTTTATCACAATATTTGAGAAATAATTTATTTTATAGTTAAGATATAAAGAAACATTCTTTGTACTCTTTTGTTTATATTTTTGTTAACAGCATTAAAAACTAGTCAACACTTAGACAATCCCAATATCAATAACAATCAACAATTTCAAACTGTTGTCAGGGCAACCTCCTTTTAACAATATAGTGCTTGTTTATTAAATAATTATTCAGAAAAAAATAGTCAAGCGTTGTTAGCCGAGAGGTCATCGCACCCGCCTTGCAAGCAAGTAGTTGGTTGCAGACGGTTGTGAGTTCGTGTCCTGGCCGATAATATGACATATGAAAAAAAAAAAAAATTATTCAGAAAAAAAATTAAGAATAAATGGGAAATATGTTAAAATACTCCCAAATCTTCTATGTTATTCATAGCTATTTTTCTGTCACTAGATTATAAAAAATATTTTTTAAAATATTATATCTTATTTTTGTGTTTATCCTATATGCCTAAATCAGATCTCTCTTGCCTCACTTTTTGAAAGATTCTAGCAATTGTGAATTCAAATAACACTATTCAGTGCCCATTTTAAATACATAAAAGAACAATATCCCCAAAAAGGGGCATAAATAGTAAATAAAAACAAAAAATATAACTTATTGTATATAGAATGATCAAGAATGTGTACAAAAAGATTTTAAAAATTATTATTAATTTATAAATATGCAATAAAGCTTAGGGAACACAATAACTAACTTTTCTATTTAATTGTTTATACAAATAACCACCAATCAGGACAGTAAGATACAGAAACTTCTTGCAAACCTTTGTTACCAACAATTATGAACAATAAAATTATCTGTACTTGTTTTTATTAATAAATCATTACAGCATATCTTTACTGGCAAACAAAATCATTTTACATAAGCAAAATCAATAAGTAAACATTCTTTTTGAATGTGATTAGGACCAGAGAAGTGTTCACATATTTAAATTTTTTAATGTTTCTATCTATATCTTATCATATTATAAACTTTTATAATCAAACAAATATGCTAATAATACTACTGATAAATATTAGTCAGAGCATAAATTTTCTTTAGTTTATCGATAAATGAGAACTGTATTTATTGATAAAATAACAAATGGGAAAAAAATAAAAATGTACTATTTTATAAAAAATATACAAATTTTACAAAATCACTAAATAAATATTACAAATACTATTTTAACAATTATTTTATTAAGTTAAAAAATTTTAACCAATAATTCTTCAAAGAAAATTCCATGACTGCTTCTAAAATATATACTGCATGGTTATAAAAATATCTCAAAATATTGCAAAAGAGTATAATTGCCAGATCTGATTGCTATTCCATTATATTTCCAAACTGCATTTGATAATGTAAATATCCAAATATTTATTTTAGTAATGTTCAACTTCCAGATGATAAACTTAACCTAGCATGCACATTAATTTATTAAAACAGGCAAAACTCTTCATACCGTAAATGGTGATCATGTGATGTTAATTTATATAACAATCCTACATTTACAAAAAAAACTTTCAAAAAAAAAATCTCTCCAATATTTTAAATCACTTATATCAGTCAATTAGTAAGAAAAAAAAGGAAATATTCTCTGGAGTTTACATCCTTTCATTAGGAAGAATTGTGTCTACTTTGACATATGTTAGTGATATTCATATTGCAAATTTACTTTTGCTAGAAATAAGCATTAAGAAATTTTTTATAACTACTGCCTTACCTAATTCACTTAGAACACCTTCTGTTGGTATTTCTCATCTGGTAAGTTTTTGCCCTCTCTATTTTTAAACTTGCCCACAAAATTTCTAGGCATTCTTAAGTCACACTCCATGGTAAATAACATAATAACATATAAAATCACATCCTAATTAAACTCATTCAATCCTTATTCATTTTACTTTATGACAGAAATAAACCTTATTAATGCTTTATTAAAGATATATTAACATAATAATCTTCCTGGAGAATACTAGCATAACATGCAATTGCAGAAATAAATAAAGCTAAATCAATTTTCTATTTTTTCAGACCATCAGAATATCTTCCAAATATAATGTTTATGAAATAGTGGATTCTAAATATTTTACACAATGTGTAAATGTGAAATCTTTCTTGGATTAAGTCAAGATCATCAGTTTAATATCGATATACAGAATATTTTTAACTCAGATATTGCCCATGGTGACAAAAATATTTTTCTCATTAAAAAGGGAATGGTTTACAATGAGAATTACTGATTACAATCAGAAATCTAAATTACATATCATATAATGCTTAGATCATAAAAATTTGGAATGAAATTCAAATAAATAGAGCAAAATAATATAATTCTTTTATAACTATGATGGTGCGTTTATTTTGAGAATACTTTTTAAAGCAAAACAGGAAGGAATTAAACTTTTCTATCAAATTTTTTCCCCTGTAAGTTTTCCATGAATTTACATTTGTAAATCTATATAGCTTTGAGCATCATTAACTTTATTATTTGAGTAATCCATTATTGGAGAGTTTATGTCGAAGAAAGTTTACATAATTTATAATATAAATGATTGCTTTATTACTATTCTTGATTTTACAATTTTGCTTCAGCTTTGATAAAAAATTTATCTGGCATGATGACCTAAGCATATTGTGTGAGACAGATAATTTAAACAATTTCTTTTGGCTCTTCCATTTTTAAAATAGATGGGGAGAAGGTCCTTAAATAGTTGACCTAACATACAATCATTTATCAAGTTGAAACTTTTATTCCTAATCTACTTCCAAAATACTTTATTATTGATCCTACTGCTTTGTGGAAAGATGCAACTAAGGATTTCCAAATTTTCGAATATATTCATTGACTAAATATATATATATTGAATCCAAATTGAAATGCATATAGGCAAAAGAAGAAAAGGTAGTTGCACAAATGCAAAATTTCATTAAATATCTAGTGAGGGAGATTTACCATAACATTGATAGTTCATAATGAAAGGGCCTTATCCTAATTCTAATGTTTGAAGACAATTAAATAATAGAACATAAACAGAAGAGATTATTTGTGTGTCAGAAACAACACTTAGTTTTTAATAAACCAACAGATTATTCTACAAAGCAGCAGGGGGATTCTCAGTCACGCATTGCTTATACGTTAGTCACTATTGCCTAAAGAGCTTTAACTTAACAGTCTGACTGTAGCACACCCATTTACATAGTAATTAAATAATCAGATTTAAATCATTTAAGGTTTTTATTTTTCTTATAAAAAGAGCTTACATATATATAAAAAATTGACTTATTTTACAAAAGTTAGGAGTTAAATAAAAGCAAAAATATTTTTTAAAATATTTCTTTTAGTTTGGAGCGTCTTTTATTATCAATAAACAAAGCAATTTACATACCAAGCACTAAGTCAAGAATATTTGTTAATAAATAAAAAAAAAGATTTGCTTGTTTTGTTGTGTTTTTTTTTAATCTACTTAAATGAAAGATTTATCTTAAAAATTAATTTAATTTTTATGTTCAATACAATATTTGTAATTTATTGAATTCTAAAAGATATAAGGTTGTTATTGGGAGTGCATATGACATGTCTTAATATATGCAATATAGATGGAAACATAATGAATGAAATTAATACTAGAATTAAACTTGGATGGAGTGTTTTTGGTAGAAGTAACCCAATATTAAAAGGAAATATTCCCCTATGTTATTTGAAAACGAAGATTTTTAATAAATGTGTTTTAATAGTTCTTATTTATGAATATCATAATTGGACACTTGACAAAAGAATAATATAGAGATTTCAGCCCACTCAACAAAGTATAGAGAAATATATGTTAGGAGTAATAAGAAGGGATTGAAAAAGAAATACATGGATGAGAGAACAAACAGATGTTATTGATATTATTTAAAGAATTAAGAGACCGAAATGGAGCTGAACTGGACATATTTTTAAAAGAGATAATAATAGATGGACAAATAAAATCTTAAAATGGATTCCAAAAGATTGTAAAAGACCTAGAAAGAGACCATATGTGAAATGAATTGATGAAATAAGCAAGTACACTAGGGTGATGTGGAGAAGAAAGGCTACCTTCATCTTGCAATGGATCGATATTGGTTGAAAATGATGATAATGATATATGGAATAACTTGTCAAATAGCATTTGAAAAACATTGATGACAGCTGCAATTGCTTGCTATTCTCACCATAATTTATCCAATCATTTATATCTGCATTATAAACTGTGACTGTGCCCTTTATATCATTAAGATGATGATGAGAGTTCATATTTTTTTAAATATCTTTTGCAGGTTGGTTTAAAACTATTAAACTTCATTTTTTAATAAATAAATATAAAACATTCCAATATTTTCTGTAGTTTAGTGCAGTAGTAAAATTAGTGGACTCGATAACTAAAGTTTCTTGGATTGATTCTCAGCTTTTGAAAACAACTCAATTTAATCAAATGAATGGAATTGCTATGAGACACCTGAGACTTGCTATCTTTTAATATCACATGACCTTCCTAAGCAACAGATGATGCATGCAATCATTACTTTTTAAAGATTCAAATATGATTTTGTGATTTAAAAAAAACAACTAGTATTCATCATAATAAAAGTAAACGAATTGAAATTTAAGATTGTAAGGTGCATGCAAATTAAATTCTAAGTAAGATTGGTGTATTAAAAATACATAGAAGATATAATCATTCATTGATCACAGTCACCTTATATCTTTGTGTGTATATATTAAAATAACATACAAACTTGAAAATGATGTAATTATTCTATTAAACATATACATAGTAATTTTTATCTTATAATAAAGAGAATATTCTAATCATCTTTTTGAATGATGGTAAAAGAACTGAGATAACAACTTTTAATGGAATATCCATTGTATTTATTTATTTAGATTTGGGCAAACATATCCAGTTTGGTGAAGTTAAAACAGTTTTGTGTGTGTGTGTGTATGATTAAAAATAATGGCATACCTTAATAAATTTTGAATCATAGAGGTAATATTTGAGACTTAAACCTCTTGGATTTTTTTTAGGAATAATGGACATAGGATATTATGTTACCTGATCTTAAAAATATTTATATTATTCTAATTTATAAAAATTAATTACTGTGGTCTTTTCTATGGCTTTTAAAAATAAAGGTCATAGAAAATACTAAAATGACTATTGTGAAATGTATTACTTAATCACCATAGTTCAATAGTTTGTTTCCAATCACAGATAAATGGAAAGTAGAGATTTGGTGTCATTTTAACAATCAATAAATATTATAGACATTTTTGTTGCTGGACAAATGGAAAAAAAGTGACTAGAGCAAAGCTAATACTTATATACTATTTTAATCTGGTCAATCAAGGAATTTGACTCATTAGTCAACATATTTATGACAAAGATTGATTACCCCCAAAATTTATTTATATTATATAGTTTCTACATGATTGAATAAGAGGACATGTTATTACTGCTATGGAAAATCTAAAACATTTGAAATAAAATAAGTATTAAACCAGAACATTTATGAGGTTTAGGTTTCTTTCTATTTTTATGACAATGTAGAATAGTTCGATAATAGATTTTAATTGTAATAGATTAAAAATAAAAACAAGAATTTCATTTCCCTTTTTTTTTTTTTTTTTACCTACTGCTGATTGGACAATATTTTCCAATTAAAAAAATGATTTACAAAATGTTTTAATGTATTGAATGCAAAGTATGAAGACTTTAGTTTAATAGTTAATGCTCAAAAATGCATACCCTTTATTAAAAAAACTTTTAGCAATTTTTAGCTCCAGTGATTATTAACTTAAAAATATGAAATCATTTAAATATTCTGAAAGCTTTTTAATTAAAGAAAAAAAAAGCTCTCATTAATATTAAGATAAAAGTATACTCTAATGTACTGTTATTGTATTTAATAAGTTAAAAATATATTTCACCATAATAATATATCTTATACTATTAAATTATTTGCATATATGGGATGGCTATTTTTCTACTTTACTGCAAGGATAGAACTCTACCAACATAACACAAAAGCACTAGAAAATTGTTATTTAAGGATCAGATCTAAAAATACAATCAGAAGATTATATAAGTCTAATCTGTATATTCTTCTGCTTTCTGATTAGAGTATTATAACAACTATCATTTTAAATATATCAATAGATTGGATGCATGAAGTGAATAAGTGATAACAAACTTCCTATAAAAAAAATTATGATGTATTTAAGCATGATTCATAAAGATTAACTCAAAACCTTTTTAAAGAAGTACTATATTCACTGTTATTATTGATAAGATAGGGTGAGAATTGAATAGAATGGACAGTTATAATTAGGCAACCATTGAAAACATTTAAAAAGCTAAATGTGCCACAAAAATATTCAAAGATAATATCACAGGATATCAAATAAACAAATTAAAGGATCAACCTGTGATGTATGTGTATAATTAAACAAAGGCAAAACTCTCCATACAGTAGTGCCACCCTGTGCCACTACTGTATGGAGAGTTTTGCCTTTGTTTACAACAATTATGTGCTAGTATGAGATGGTGATCATGTGATGTATATAATTGTGGTTCACAAATTGGTTTGCACAGTCATAGACTTTGTCTTTTTTTTTCCTACAGTTATTAATGGCATCACACACATTTGTGTTTTCATATGATTTATATAAATAAAACAAAACTCTGGAAATAATTTTACAATTTTCAAAATACCACTATATAATAAATAGCAACTATAGCTGGTTTATAGCATGACTGCCATCTTTACTAATATTGCAAATGCTATTAAGGATGGCAGTTGTGCCATAAGCTACATATAGTTATCATTTATTTATTTATGCATTGGTATATTGAAAATATAGTTACTTCTGATGCTTTGTTTCATTATATATTATTATGACTGATATATATATTGAACCGTATTAAAATATGTATAGTTCATGAGGGATTTGGCATTTGTAATACTTAAAAAGCTAAAAAAAAAAAGTAAAAATTAAAGATTGTTCAAAAGATACAATTTAGTTTTCTTTTTCTTTTTTTTGGTTCGTATGATTTATTCTTGGAAAGATACAATGAAAGTTATTTTTGTTTCATATTTATTATCTATTTAATTATAGTTAAAAATGGAGGAAATAGAAATGCATAGATTGTTTATCCAAATAAATAAAAGAAAAACATTCCAAATATAAATGATTACAATCAGAGTAAAAACCTTTTACAAAATAATTAAAGATGGCTCCTAAAGAATTTATCAAAAAAAGACTTTGTAACTAAAAAGTAATAATAAATGTGTAAGATTACCAACTTGTATTCTGATAATAAAACAAGATATGCGCAGAAATCTAAAAACTGGTAGAGAGATATAAAAGAAAGGAAATAATTTTAAGCAAGGTCATGTCTTGTGCTGGCAGTTTTCTACCTTCTTTTGTCATGAAGAGGTCACTCCAAAAAAGCCTTCAAGCTCAGCCTTAATGTGGACCAAGAATGGAAAAATCCTTGATAGAAACCAAAGTTACCTTACCAATGAGCTCGGGATCCCAATAAATACATGCATGTTACAAGAATCTACGTCTACACAAACTTACTAGTAAGCTACTATTATTCATACCCTGATTTGTGACTCATTAAATGTTTTTAAGCTAAACCTAAACTATAAGCTTATAATATCGATAGAGACATTCACTATTTATTGTTCAAGAAACTATTTCATTTATGGCCTAAGAAAATTGCAATAAGAATTGTTTTAATTATTTAATACTATCAGAATGAGCTTATGTATGTATGTTCTTTCTAATTTTATTAATAATTTATCATTTAAATATTTTAATTTGTTATAACAAAATATTTATCTTTAATATCTTTTCATTGTATGTTTCTAATTTTAGTTTATTATATTTTATTATTAAGTTTAGAAAATTGTATAAATTATCTTTGCCGATATGCTTATTTAAGTTAAGCCTGGGAAATTTTAGTCAAGCGTTGTTAGCCGAGAGGTCATCACAGTCGCCTTGCAAGCAAGTAGTTGGTTGCAGACAGTTGTGGGTGCGCCTCCTGGATGATGCTATGACATATGAAAAAAAAAAGTTAAGCCTGGGAAATTTCTTTTAAAAAAATATTAAATTTAGATTTATTGTGAATCTGCACAATGAACATTAGTGAATCTACAGACTCTGGTGCTCTCATAAATAAATAAAAAAAAATACCTTCGATAGCAATTTAAATAGTAATAAATATTAGGTTGAGTTAATCAGGAAAATAACTATGTTCTTGAAATATCTGAACTCATACCTGAAGGGAATTTTTTTTTTCTATAGTTTGATTAGCTTGCACTTTCTAGTGTATAAAATAGAAGGCCTAAATCCACCTGTGAATGTTACAATATGTAATTATATTCCAAATAACAGTAAATCAAATAAATTCCAATATAAACTTTAATCAATAGTAATACTTTCAATTATACTCACAATCATTTTCAACTAAACTAACTTAATTTCAAAATGGTGTACGACAATATCAACTGTCTATTTACATATTCCATAATTCACTAATCTTAATATTTACTAATTGTCTATTATCATATTTTTATAAGAATTAATAAAAATTGCCTCTTTAATTTTTCTTTTTGAAATTAAATCAAGTACTACTATTAATTAAAATTTATATTGGTATTTGTTTTGTTATTTAACACTATTTTGAATATAATTATATTTTATTATAATATTTTTATTAGTGGACACCATGTGTGTTAAAGTTTTATAAATAAAAGATGTATTAACATTTATTAAAACTTTAAAAAACTGTATAGAATATTGAAGTAAATAATTATTGATACTATAGCAAAATAATATTAGCTTTCGATGAAGTAAAGTTGTTATTACATAACCATTGCAAAGATATAGAAACTTGTAAAAAAGTAATTAAAAATTATAAATAAAACAAATAGAAAATGTGAAATTACAGAACTATATAAAGAAAGTTAAAGACTGTATTTGTATCCAATAAAATTTAAAATAACAATAAACTAAGAATGAAAATCAACCTTAAAGTAATGAGGATTTAACAAATTGGATTTAAATTTAGTTGATGATTTTTATTTATTTGTGTAAAAATCAAATTGTCTCAATTGTATTAAATGTAATTAAGCTGCCAAAGTCCCAAGCATGTGGAGGAGTATCTTACATAAATAAATAAATAAAAAGCATTTATTAAATTTTAATCCAATTGATCGATCTTTACCACTTCAAATTTAATTCTCACTCTTTGTTATTATTTTTACTTTGATTAAACAAAAATGCACTCTTTATTTGTTCTATTTTATTCTGTAATTTTATGTATACTTCTACAATTCTTAATTATTTTTTGCAGTTATCTTTGCAGCAACTATATAACTAACATCTTTATCTAATCAAAGACTGGTATATTTTACTGAAATGACGGTAATTATATTTTTTAATACTCTACATAATTAAGAATTGGGTGATGAAGAGAACAGAATGAAGAAATGGATGAATTAATGGTGCGATTGCTCTCTGGACCTATCCATGGGGTAGAATACTATTGGTTGATTGATATGGTTAAACACCTCATAAATATATAATAACATTAAATTATGTTAACTTATCTTGTTCCATCTATAGAAATTTTACAATCTTTCTAAATAGCTATCTTTTTTAATGAAGAAATCAACAAATTTTATATTTTTGTTCCATTTGTCAGAATAATGTGAATATTAATTGGTCTCAGCTGTTATGAAATAAGAATATTGAAGAATTAATGAATTTAATATTTTATATATGTATGACTAAGTGCTAAAACACTTAAGTTCCATATGAATGAAAAAGTCATTTCATAGCCAACAAAGCATCACATGACCTGTTTATACATTGCTATTTTATTCTCACCACTTTTATGCCATATGGTATCTATTGATTCTAAAGCTTACACTAGATGGCATAAAAGATGAAAATAGAAGAATTTGCTAATAAATAGAAAAATCAGAGTATGATTTCGATGTGGATGTCAGGTATTATCTGATGTAAAATTCATATGTAGTAGAAAAATTGATCTGGGAAATTTTACACCAAGTAATAGTTTCAGATTAGTTGCATAAGATTTGTTAAATTTGCTCCAGTCCATGAGCAGATTCTTTTTTTTTTCCTTAGCTACGAATCAATTCAAAAATCTTAGCTTTTGAACTAGACATTATATTCCAGTCTAATTGGTTAATTGTTTAACAGGATAGATATATATCGTTTGGTTATAATATTAAAAAAGATTATATTATATCTTATTTATTGTTACATACAAATTGCCTTTTTAAACTAAAATATTTTGTAAAAGTTTAATTAAAGATTACTATATAGAATTGATAAACATCAAATATTTATATAAAATCATTAATTTATTATTATGTCACATGTATTATGGTAAATATAATTATTATTAATAAATCAATTAATTTATATAAATATTTAATATTCACCCCTCCTATCTAATAATATTTAATTAAACATTCTTTAAATATTTTAGTTCAACAAGTGACCCATAAATTTATTTATTTATTTTTTTCAATAAAACTTTTCACTTTTGATTGGCTAAGTATGAAAATTCATTTTTCTATTTAACTTGAATAATTTATTTTGGAAAGTTATTGCAAATAATTTAATTCATAAATAATTCTTTCTTGTTTTTATGCAGTATTTTTTTTTTACTTAGAAAGAAAAATAATTATATATATCTTTTTCTTTTTTTTTTTAATTATATATGTTGTTAATTTAAAATATAATTGTAACAGAAGGAAATACATGCAAAAGGAAATTAACTTCATTATAAAATTGCAAACATCTTAATAATATATAATTTATGATTAAGGTAAAATCTTTAAATAGACTGCTACTGGCCAAAGTTTTTTCTAATTGTTTCCCCCTATTTTTTGTTTTTTGCCATTTATCAGGCTAGATGATTTGAGAATTTATCCATAATTGATTTGCTCTTATAACAAGATCCCCTTTTATCAGTTAATATTATATGCTTATCTAAACTAAATCATTTACCTGAATAAACAATCAAAATCTGACTGGAATTGAAAAAAAATTAAGTCTTATGAGCCCAGATTTGAATACCAAGTTATGGGCATATATAGCTGCCATTGTGTCATAAACTTGTTTGAAATTACAATACAGCTTTAAATGACTGAAGTATTATTATATCTTCTTAACTGGTAACCACAATCTAGGATTTATATACGATCTAAATATTTTCTGCTCTCAAAAAGACTTGTTTTTTTTAAGTAGTTAGCTTATAATTATACCAGCTACTCAATGCAAATGAATACCTTATCAATTATTAACCAGAGAATAAAAAAATCCAAGATTAATTAATCTGGAGTGGCCAGAAGTGAACCAATGTAATCTATCAAAAAATAAAATAAATACCATTGTGATGATGCAACCTTACTACAAATAAAGGAAAGTGTTATCTCTTTCATGATGATGAACCTGTAATTTATCACTACTTATTACGTAATTACTTCAACCTGTTCTCATGCAAGAAACATACAGAAAAGTCACTTATTATGTTCCTAAAATTTGTTCATTTTCAAAAACTTATTATTGGGATAGAATATTTCCCAATGCTATTTTAACAAAGAAGTTATATGTCAAATGCTGAGATTCACTTTATCAATCAAATGAAAAGCATTCAGTGTACAAAGAATCCTCTACTTAATAATAGCTAGATACTTATTTTCTGACCAGTAGTGTAATGGCTTGGTAAACTGTATTCTAAGTCTGCTTGAAGTTTAATAATATTAATTTTATGCAACTTGGACTTGTATATCAGATTGTGGGTATGAAGGCAGATGCACTAATCCATATACAAGAAGATATAAATATATATATATTTTCAGTAAGACTTATATGAAAGTTTAGAGAAAGAAGAAGGAGTTAAGAAGATTTTGCGTATTGCAAAACAACAAGATAAGAGTGGTAAAGATATTTACCAAGCAAATAGAATAAAAGACTCTAGCAATAAGGTGTTGTGTGGCAAGAATGAAATCATAGCTAGATGGCAGCAATATTATGAGCACCTACTAAATGAAGAAAACTTTCGGATTGACAAGGGATTTGGGACTCCAAATTTGGGCCCAGCTTTAAAGATCAGTAGGGAAGAAGTTAGACAAGCAGTCAGAAGAATGAAATGTGGGAAATTGGTGGAATTTAATTTGTTGAAAGTTGTTCAGCTCTAGGGATGCCGTAATCGCAAAATGATCTGAAAAGGCTGTCGGTTGCAGTGTAGCCTCTATCCCATAGTGCAATTCGGCTGAGTAGAACATTTAGATCAATGAGTGTGTGACTTTTTTGTATAGAATGAAAATGCATCAGGTGGAAAGAATCCCCTCCCATTGAGAAATACTTTGTTGAGTAGGGATAAATATTTCTTTGTGAAGGACTCATAGGAGATGTTAAAGTCACCGAGCAGAATAGTAGGTGCATTGTTATTATTAGTAATTAGGTTAATTGTGTGGACTATTTTCAGCAGTGTTGGATAAATCACATTGAAAGTATTCAAAGATAAGGTAAACTCCATGGCAATTAGGTTCTGATCTAGATAAATTATTCTGAAGGAGGTTGGAGCCAGAAGATTATTTATTATTACCCCAACTCTTCCTCTAGCAGCATGACCTGTAGATAAATGGGTAAATCCTATTTTACTAAGTTCTGATTTTATGAAGTATTTTGAGTTTAGGTGATATTTCGTTTCCCCTATGAACAACATATGTGGTAAGTTTTGCTTAAAGAAATGCCTGATGGCATTAATACGACCAAGGGAATTAATACCTCGGACATTGACAGCAGAGATTAAACATTTATTGTTATCCATTGCAAGGTGGCCCGCTAGATTCCACCACAGGCGGTTTCAATGAAGTATCAGCAGACGTTTGGAGGGATGTTTAAATCTGAAGTGGGGAGATCCACAGGCAAACCATTAGTAGGATAACTAGTTACCAAATCAGATGGAAGATTAATCTTGCGTTTCTGTTCTGTGGCTTCTTTATGCAGGGATGTTTAAATCTGAAGTGGGGAGATCCACATGCAAACCATTGGTAGGATAACTAGTTACCAAATCAGATGGAAGATTAATCTTGCATTTCTGTTCTGTGGCTTCTTTATGCTTATTGTTCGTTGCATTTGATATTGTGGGTTTAGACTTTTGCCTCAGTGGGAATGCCATCTCTTCTTCTCCTGAGCTAGGACTAGATACAACCCATGGTTTTCTTTTATGACTGGTGTTAGGAGTGATGAATCTCTCCATCTCATCTGCAGACCAGGAAGTGGCAGAATATACCAGTGTTTGGTAAGTAGTGATATTTTCATTAGCCACAGCTTTCAGTGTGTCACTAGGACTTAGTGAGATGTTATATTTACCTTGGGTGGAGTTAGGTTTAGGTATTTCCGTCTTTTTTTTGGTTTGGTTTGATCATGGTCTATATTGTTTTCACCAGCCCTATTACCAGATGCTGTGACTGAGCTGAAACCTAGGCCTTTGTGCAAACTCCTAGGTTCATTATTGTGGGAATCTTTTGGTTTTGATTCCAACGGCCTTTGATAACTGTTTTGGTGACTTGTTATACGATGTGTTATGTTTGTAATCCTGATTACTGTTAATTAAGGAGGGCTGATTCCTTTCATGTGTTAGGATACTTTTTTTATTTGTATGGTTTAAGTTGAGTTCATCCTGCTGTTCTACATTGTTGTGTTGTGCACTCGTTTGTTGTGAAGCATGTTGCACTTCCAGAACTGAATGAAAAGTCTGTTGTTGCCTACATCTGTGAGTGCAACCTTTTTTTTGACCACAAGATGTACATATACGATTCAAACACTCCTTAATCAGGTGAGTTCTTTGTCCACAGTAGAAGCACTGTGGCCTAACACCTGAAAAAGATAATATCATGGGACAGCCTCTAGCCGACAACACTGTTGGAATATCTGTTGGCACTATTCCCTTTTTTAGGAGCAGTCTAAATGTTGCTTTGTTCGAGAGAATGTTGTTAAATGTTTTGTCAATTGGAAGGTAGGTGAAACTAATCGCCTTGCCAAAGGGTTCCAATATCTCTTGTAAATAAGATTCATCTATTCCTGTAATGCAATCTTTTATTGACCCATTTAGAGTGGATGATCTGTTTATATCTACAGTTACTAAGATCTTATCATCCAATACTTTAAATTTGCTTTTAAAGTTATTCCTGCCAGCCCAGGTCTTGAATTTGACTGCTATCTAGCGGTCATTCGGATGGGTAGAGATCCTATGTATTTCGTTTGCAATATTTGCTCTTCTAATTAACTCAAATAAGGCATTCATTGGAAATTTAAACAGAGCACACTTTAGGTCTGTTACTGCTAGTATAATGCTCTTATCATTGCTATAGTTAGCCAGCGATTTCAGAAGCATGTTTGGAATAGTCAGATTAAAATTTGAGACAATAGTATCCATTTGCTCCACTGAAAGTTGATTTAGTGTAATGTTACTTTCAATTGGATGTGATTGCTGTTCTATCAACTCAAGAATGTCCATTCCCACAGTTTTTTGATTTGCATTGCTGCCTTGGTGATCAGTATTGTGACCAGCAGGAAGAAAGGGTTGGCCATTGCTATAGTGGTTAACTGACCCAGCTTGTGTTATTCCAGCCTGAGCTGCACTAGCATATGACCTAGGAAGTGTGATACATTTAGTTTCATTAGCAGGGTTAGTTTGTAGTTTAGTAAAATTTGCATTATTTGCGTGAGATTTAACAAATTATGATCAAGTTCATCTTGTTTTCCCATCAATAAGGTATGTTTTGAAGTGACAGGAGGGAAGACATTATTGTGACAAGTGTTGAGTGGTGGATGACCAGCTATGGTATGAGATTCTAACGGATATTCAAATGATTGTGTTTGTAAATTATTTTTATTTCTATTTGGATAGTGTAGTTCCTTCAGCCATCCCGCGTTATTTCTAATGCTGTTATGAAAAATTAAACTGGGAAATGATTCACTATCTATTTGACTATGATTAGATAGTAATTTTGTGCTTGGATGCTTATCATCCGGGCTTAATGCAAGGGGATTTGTATTTACAGTTTTATTAGCTTTTGGCCTATATGCGTTTATAATGTTCGTTTTGTCTTCTGATGTGGAAGAAAAACAGTCAACATCATCGGCTAGCACCCTTAGCACCCTCTGTTCACCAAAAATGGGTTGATTTTAAGTTAGCTGGTATGTTAGTATATTTTGGGGCAGGATTTTGGATGTTTGAGACTCCAACTGGGGTTGGATTTAGGTGTATTGTGCGACTCCCAGTTATTAAGTTTGGTTTTGCAGCCATTGGCAGTGCCATCCGCCTTCACGTGTACAATTGACATATTCTCAGATATTGATGTATTAAGTATGGAATGGTTTTTTTTTTTCAACATTATTTCCTTTTTCCTTTTGATTAGATTCCGGATTATTCCTATTATGACCTGATTTATTGAGATTGTCTGATTTACAATCATTTTCCTGACAGTTATGCTCATCAGGAGTCTCATAATTGATATATAATGTTGGCGTAATTACGTTGGTCTCTGTTACGTTAGTCCCAGAGCACGAGATATCGGCATTATCGGAATTGAGATTTATATTTATTTCAACTCTGTCTTCTATTGTGACTTCATTACTATTAATGAGGGTTTTCTCTTCAGATAGAACTTTAGTTTTATTTTGTTTTGAAATATTAAGTGCTGTTTCATAATTGCTCTCACTGTTTTCAATTATTTCTATGATATGTTGTGTGTCTCCGCTAGAGCTATTACATTTATTAAGAGCCTTAGACTTAAGCTTTACGTTCGTATTTTTATTCGCACTGTTAATTCTATTGCTTCTACTTTTTGTCACTTTGACTGCAGCGCCAGTCATATCAAAGCATGGCGAGCAGTAATCTAAAGTGATACCGTTATTAATTATTTCATTTGACTTTCCGGTGTCCATTTCTAGAGGTTTTTTATCAGTGTATTTTTTTTCTTATCAATACCATTATTATTAATTTTGTAGCAGGTTTTTTTATTAGATTTTTTAAATAATCTAAGCGACTGTTGTTTCTTCTTATTATGTTTCGTTTTTTTATACTTGGTAAATGCGTTGGAGCTGCTGGCTGTATCATCGCTGACTTTTGCCGGAACGTTAGCCATGATAGCAACTAATTTATCTGTAAGTAAATCTTTGATTTCTTTAATTTTGGGGGAGTTTGAACAATTGTAACTTTTAATTAATTTCAGACATTTGTTATAGTTAGTCTTAATATTACATGAGCTTCTCATGGAATGTATATAGAGACTATTTGTTTGCTCTTCTGCAACAGGCCCTGTTTTACCACAATCAAAGTGCTCAGCATTTTGTGCAGAGCCGAGGTTCATGTTATAGTGTGGGCTTGTGGTTACGTTCATATTTACGTTATCTTGCAACTCGTTATTTTTATTTATTTTTCCTAAATTAGTTATATTAGACATATTTAAGGATTGTCCAAGGGACATATTTTGATGTTGATTCAATGGATTTGGTGCTTCAATAAGATTGCTACAGCTGGCTGTTTGTATTTCTGCATTAGGCGAACTTCCAATGAAGTCTCCGGTGCTAATGTCTACCATTAGACCTTCGATAACGTCTACAAGATGTTTTTTCTGTACGACATATTTTATAGTTTTATTTATTTATTTTTTATGAAAAAGAAATGGATCCTTTTTTTTTGGATCTTGTTAGAATACTCCAAGAACCGTTGTTAGATTTATTTTGTATTTTAATTTTCCCATAACTAGAATGATTTTAACTAGAATGATTTTGCTTTGTAGTTTGGTCTATTTTAGCCGCATTTATGCAAGGAACAAATTTTACATTATAATTCGGATTGTGAGTAACCGAACTCACATCCATTTAGATAAAATATAAGAACCACTTACCTTAAACAATTTCAAGGCCTTTTTTCCAATGGTTATAAATTTAGGGAATCTTTAATAAAAAAAAAAAACTTTTGGGAGCTCAGGAAGGTGCTTCCTACTCAGACTATGGTAGGTGGCATATATCAGCATTTGAATATCTCAAAGAAAAGAGTGGTACTTACGAAAAAATAATAAATGAAAACTATCTCTTCTAAGAAATTCCAGCATATTAATTTTGTTGAAGACAACAAATATGTGAGTCTTCCCCATCAAAAATTACTGAATGCAGTGACAACAAACATGACATTAAGATTAATGGATTGTGATAGCATAAGTAATAATATTCAAGACAGAAATGGATTGTGATAGCATAAGTAATAATATTCAAGATAGAAATCATAAAAATTCATCAATTAGTTAAAATTGTGAACCCAGATGCTTGGAATCTGGAAGAAGCTGTAGTTCCATGGAAAAAATTTGAAAAGAAATTATCAGATTTTTACAAAGTATTTCATCGTGAGATTTCGTTAATGATTTTCATGATTATGTTGAAAATGTTACAAGAAATCACCAGAAACATGTTGTACTTGAAACTATTCAAAGACCTAAAAATATAATTAATACCATTGCTGTGAGTTCTGCAGAGGCTGAATGAGGGTTTTCTGTGATGAACACAATTTATTCGGATAAAAGAAATCACCTCGAAATGAAAAATATGGCAAATCTTCTAGTAATAAATTTGATAGGTCTTCCATTAGATCGTTGGGACTGCAGTGACTCAGTTCAAGTATGGCTAAGAAATCACAACACAGCTGATGATGCTAGAGTCAAAAAGCATCATCAACCTGAAGAAACATATGATGCAAATAGAATGTCAATATGGAAATATCTTGCCAAATAAATAAGTTTTTTTCCAATTATAAAAATGGTTTAATTCTTTTTGATCCCATGAGTGAGATTGCAAAGTACATCATAATGTGCATGTGTACTGCTGCACTTTTTTGTGTATGGGGGGAGGGGTCATGTAAAATTTCTGATAAGTGGCCAGACAGAATAGGTTCTTAAATACAACCTATCTTTAGAGAACTGGTTCTTGGAAATTTGGGATATCATCACTGCATAATAGTATTTAATTGGGTTATGAGTAAAGGACAGGCAACAAGATGAGTGAAAAGGGTAGTACAGTATGCAGAAAATTTGGATAAGGAATTTATGTCAGTATATTTATACAAAAGGTAGGATGATTGTGTTAGGAAAATTGTTGAGTGTTATATTGGCAAGGAATGGTATAGAAGAATAGATGCATTAATAAAAAATAGGGAGTTGGAGAGATGCAGAAAAAAGTATGGAGAGTAAAAAAAGTTTTAAATATATATATAGATGTAAGCAGAATATTGAGTGCAAGTTAATTTATGATATTAGCAAGGAAAGTAGTTTACTGCTTAAGGCTAGAACAGGATTTTAGCAACAAGGGAATATGCACTTAAATGGAAAAATATGGGTGATTTAATCTGCAAGTTATGTAAGGAAGGCATAGAAAATATTATGCATCTGTTAATTGAATGTAAATGTCTGTAAGCAGAAAAAGTACAAATAATGAAGTAGTGGAAAATTAAATGTAAACAAAGTGATTATACTGAAAATGGGTTTCAGGTTTTTATGCTGGATTTGGGCAAAGGTAAGGGGGATTTAAATATAAAAAAAAGCCATGTAGTTGACAAAGATTATGTTGTGGAAATGGGGTAGAGCAGAATAGAGAAGAATATAGGGAAAACTTAGTGTGGGGAATAGAAAGGAAAGCTGAGGTGACTAACCAGTTTCTCTGGGCATAGTAGCTGAGAGATTCCTGACTCTGAAAAAGGAGAAGCCACAGTGCATCACATCACATCTACTCGGTGTAAACAGCTTGTGTAAAGCACAAAGAATGGTAGTCATGTGATGTGTGTATACGTGTATCTATAATTTTAGTTTTCAAAGGGACTTTATCATATATTTAACTTTAATTACATTGTAGATTTGTTCACATGATAATGCAAAAACGTAATTAAGTATTATAGTAAAACAGGCAAAACTCTCTATATGTATTGCCACTCAATGCAAGCCAGAGTAATCAATGGATGTCAGGTCAGAAAGCTTGTGCATAAAATCCCCATCTAGTGCCTACTCATCCAATATCCCCAGACTAGTTTCTGGCTTGTGACCTTCGTCAGTGAGGAGCCTTGGATCTGAAACTAGTCTGGGGATATTGGATGAGTAGACACTAGATGGGGATTTTATGCACAAGCCTTCTGGCATCCATTGATTACTCTGGCTTGCATTGAGTGACAATATGTATAAAGAGTTTTGCCTGTTTTAATAACAGTTATAAGCAAGCATAAGAAATGGTGATCATGTGATATTATCATAGTAATTGCATTTAATGTTTAAAAAAGAGGTTTAATATAAATTATAAAGATTATATATTTGTTAAAATAGGTCAAACTCACTATACGTATTGCCACACACAGCAAGCTAGAGTAATCAATGGGTGCCAGAAGGCTTGTGCATAAAATCCATTGATTACTCTAGCTTGCTGTGTGTGGCAATACATATAGTGAGTTTTGCCTGTTTTAACAACAGTTGTACACAAGCATAAGAAGTGGTGGTCATGTGATGTATATTGGATTATATATTTGCAGATTTATTACATTTTTATTCGTAAAAATCTAGATTTTGTCAAGCTTTGTTAGCCGAGAGGTCATTGCAACCGCCTTGCAAGCAAGTAGTTGGTTGCAGACGGTTGTGGGTTCGCGCCCCAGCTGATGCTATGACATATGAAGAAAATCTAGATTTTAATGCTATAAATAAAACGAAAGTGACAAATCTTAGATAAAATTTTTAATAATTTTAGACTTTAGTACACTATCTACTGAAAAAAATTTAATTAACATTTTGCTTTGGGCAAACTTGATATGTCGATTCAAAACCAGATGTTATTAGAATTTTAAAAATATTTATGATCACTATCTTTTCTAAGTCTAGGTAAAGATTTAAACAAATCTGTCCAGTTCTTCTAGTTCATCATTTTCACCTTCTCGTTTTATAAAATAAATATAAATTATTGTAAACAAAGGGAGTAAATTACACTCTCACAGACTATGATTTAAAAGCACTCTAAATGTTAAAGATCAAGAACAGAATAATCCTGATCCTTTGTTTAACATTTAAAGTGCTTTAAGTCATAGCTTGGGGGCAGGTGATTCACTCTTTTTGTTTATATAAGTATTGAGCTATGTTTCATTTAAAGATAACATTGTGTGACAAAAATAATATCAGAACACTTGCAATAAATTAAAATCAAAAGTGAGCACTCAAAACCATACTTGGTAAAACATTATTCTCAATAACAGTAAGTATTGTATGATAAGATCTTGGATAAGGACAGCTTGCACTTGTATATAAAGCAAAGATAGCATTTGTTCAAAAACTTAGTCATCAAAAAAAAAAAAGCAACATATATGCTGATGCATATGGACAAAGATTGCATATTTAATTAGTTTTTTTGTATATAGAAATTCTATCAGTCACATTTTCTGCTTGAGAGCATCTTAGTCACAGAAATTTGAGATATAATCTATTAAAATGTTAGCTTTTTCATTTAAAAAACTGGATAATAATTTTAAAAAAATCATGACCAGTTGTTTCTCATATTTTTGATTTGATTTTGTTACCTCCTAGTTTCTTTTACTTTCTAAACTAAATTATCTTTTAAAAATAAACGTTACATTCAAAGCACCATCAGAAAATCTTCATTTTGTCTTATGAAGAAGATGGAGAGCAAAGAGAATTGTACATTGTTTTAATTTAAAAACAAAAATAAATGTGTATATGGAAAATGTTGCATCAGAACCAGAATCTGTCAATGTTTGATGGGTTAAAATAAAAAGTCAAACCATGGTTGAGTTGGGAGGAAATAATATTATCTATATTGTGCTAATATTTCAACCCAAAATAGCACATGAACTGTGCAAGAATGATGGATTGAAGTCTCATTATAGTCAGTAGTCTATTGGAAAGCCTAGATAATTAGATAAGAAAATACGCAATAATTCAAAAGTTTAGAACGTTTAACAATTTAACTTAGAGGCTTGAATATCATTGTGAAAATAAATGATGAGTGCATTAAGAAAGCCCTAAACTAGAAACTAATTAGCCCAATGTGGCACCGTTATATCATAGTAAAATAAAATAATAAATTATAGCTGTTAAAGTTCTATGCATAAATGCAGATATAAATATCTAATAGAAACCATATCCAATTAATAATATTTGATCATTATTGATGGTACTTTATTCTAGCTACATTACTAAATATGCTTAAAACTTTTATGTAATCAAGCATAGTTTAAACATAAAAATTAAAACATCTAAAAAGGTTAAATGTCTCCCAAAATGCATATCCAGCTGAACTTGCCACTCTTACACTTGGCCTATACTTTTAAATAATTGCTTACATATTTTACATTTATGGGAACATTAATTAAAAAATATTAAAGTTTACATTTGTATTTTTAAAACAAATGATTAAAATTAAATTTTAAAAAGAAAGAAGTAATCTCAAATATATAGTTGGATGTATTTGTCTATTGGTGTGAAAAAATATCTCTTCATTGTCTTGTTCCTCAGAAAAATTGATGAGATGATGGTACACTTACAAAAGTATATAATTTACAGCTTTCGTGTTCTTCTTTAAAGCACCAATGAGCATGATAGGATTCTGTTGTCTTTGGCTACCATTTCTATGATCTGAGATGTTGATGTGATCAGAGCTTTGAAATTGTTTCAATTGATTAAGAATATTTCAAGCTAACTTAGAATTTATTTTGGTAACCTGTTAAATTAAAATGTATACAATATTATAGAGAAATATAAAATCATATTTTAAAATATATTTAAAAAAGAAAAAAAATAAGAAACTTAAAAGATACTATATATATATATTGTAACGATCCGGAGAATATAGACTTAAAGTATCTGCACTACAGGGCGCCATCTAGGCATTTGAACCTAGAAAAATTTATAGAGTAGGCAGATACGTAAGTCAAAAAAAAAATTTTTTTTTTTTATTTTGCAACCGGTCGTTAGCCCATATCACTAGCTCAGTGGAATAGCAGAGATTTAATAATATAATATCTTATCTACTTGTATTTTTTTTTAAAAAAGAATAAAATAAGCCACTGCCAGTAATTAACATATAAACATTTATTAACGCACATATATAAGATTTAAAATTATTTTAGCATCAGTTTACCTTTTGAAATTTAACTTACATTTTTAACTTTGATTTTAATTTACATTTTAATTTTTACAACTTTACATTTTAATTTTTATAAGTTCGCACAGAGGAGTTTATAAAAGTTTGTTTTAAAATGTTGAGTATAGATCGGTTACATAGATTACAACGGTTAAAAACATTTCAAAATAAACAAACGATCAAAATATAAAATCATTGATACTGACAATTGCAGAGGGAAATTTATAAGTAACCCAATAGTATTCACCATAAGATACTTGCATTGTCACCAATAACTTAAAAGACATCCGAATAAATACATTTTAGATACCATAAGGTATCATTATTTATCGAATGTGTGTATATTTTGATCAAATATGAAAACCCAAAACATACTTAACCGATAACCAATCCATGCAAGCGTCTATAAATAACTTAAATTTAATGCATTTTTATTTAGTGTCGAGTATGAATAGACTACATAGATTTGCATTTGAAAATAAAACATTCTATCCCTATTTAACCTTAGGCTAATGGTTCGCAGCCAAAACTGGCATCAATTTATCTGATATATCGATGCATTCAATGTAATACGAAATACGGCAGCACCAAAAAGTTAAGAGAAGAAATTGCCTCTCGTCAAATATGAATATTACATCTATCTGACAAGAAGAGCAATAAAAAAAACTCCATAGAAAGGAACTGCGTTCTCCGTCTTATAATTCCTTCCATAGGCAAACTGGTGAGTGCGGCGTATGAAACGATTCTGCCCGTAGCGAATCTGATATTACATCTACTAATCACACCAATATATCCCATCCATTGACCCAATTCAACTACGACACAAATAACCTAAAATTACCCTCCCCTAATATAACTTTACAAATCTATACAGCCATTCACGCCCGGCTTAAGTTTAACATTTATATAATTAATTTAACGAAAAACAAAAATCATGATAAAACTTAAAGAACAAAAAATAAATAAATAAATGGAAATGATTTTACAAAAGAAACACATCAAATAAAATTATAACTAATTAATAAATATTTTAGTTTGGTCAGATATGATTCTATTGCAGTATTTACCAAAAAGTTTTAAAATTTAGAGTTCTTATTATTCAAATGAATATAAAGTTCTTACAATTTTTTAAAACGTCCAATTTTAGCCGTTGCTTGCCATGAACGTGAATTCCCACGCCGTCCTAAGATTGGTATTCTGTTGGCCGATTTATTTATCCATCCAGAGGTTTTTGCTTTAACTGGTCCTCAATGTAGAAAACGATAGTTCATTTCTCCTTCTTTCTTAGCAGAACTGAAGGGATTGAAGAGTGTGTCTTTTCAATCCCTTCTCCTTCACCTCCGCACTAACACATATCTGTCACATCTCTCAATAATAATCAATCAATAATTTTCAAACTTGTCCTTTTATATTAATTTTGTGGATTGAATTGACATTACGTCATCGATGTGATGGTCCTTTCTCTGAGGTCTGATTCCATTGTTTTTCTCTCCTATCTGACCACTGTTTATACATATAAGTGCCCAAGGCTAATTTACTAATTGAAATAATCATTTCCATTTTCTGATTACTTAATGTGTTTTCCAAAATTAAAGATATATTTTTATCTCTAAATCTTTTTAAGATTTAGTTTTAAAATACTTTTTCTTTAATAAAGTTTTATTTTAATAATTTTTCATCTGTGCGATTTTATATATATATATATGAGTTTAAGATTTTCAATTTTTATGTCTAACAAAAAAAAAAAGTTTTTAAATGCGAACTTTTTATTTTAACTTTATGTTTAATAATAAAAAACAATGTAACTTTGTCTGTGCTCGTTACAATATATATATATAATCAAAACTACCCCAAATCCAAAATGAAACCAGACCAGCATAAAAATAATATTAAAACACAACCTAAGGTTTCACTGCTACAATCAGACTTCTCAAGTGTAAAGAACTACAAAAACTACACAATATATATAATATTAAAAACTACCCACAAATCCATTCACTTCCCATCCACCCTTAATATTAAAAGAACTCTTAAATAAGTTAATTTCTTCAGAATAATACATTTTCAATAATAAAGACTCTTTAATTCTTCTTTTGATTTCATTTTTCTCAAAGAAGACAACCTTAGTTTTATCAAAATCAATAGTGTGGCCTGTATCTTTTTCATGGACATACAAAGCAGAACTAAGATATTTATTTTTAACCTTAGGTTGTGTTTTAATATTATTTTTATGCTGGTCTGGTTTAATTTTGGATTTGGGGTAGTTTTGATTTTATATTGACTAGTTTAGCTTTATGCTTGTAATGTTTATATATATATATATATAGAGAGAGAGAGAGAAAGAGAGGGTTAAGTAAAATATATTCATCACTATCACTGATTGTATAACATAGAATATAATTAATATCATGTTTAATAGTAATTTTATACTAACAATAATAATAAAATTGCTTGAAAAGCCATTCAAAAATGCTTTATAAAATTATATTTTTCATAGACATTAGTATGAGAGACTGTTGAACATAATATTGATTATATTCTATGCTATACAACCAATGACAGCCATGAATATATTTGATTAACTATAAAAATTAAAGCCAATAAAAATTTTACAGTTTTTTAAATATATATATAATGGCATATGGCTTTATTGCTCAGGATTTTATAAGAAATTCAAAGTGCCAAAATTGTGAGCACCAGAACCAATCTTGAGACCTCCCAATCCCAAGTCAGATGCTTTACCAACTGCACCAAATCATGCAGGATATAGATATATGATACATCCAAATTTTTTTATTGTACATCTTTAATATGTCACTAAAATGTATTTTTTTGTTATCATTAGTATATTTGTTGTATATTTAAAATCAAAGAAGTTATGATTATTTGAATTGTTTATGATAACCTTTTTTGCATAAAAACACAACTATGGCTTAAAGAAAAAAAATTTTGATATAAATATATTTAACTTGTATAAATAAATAACTGATTCATAATCAACCTAGGTAGACATGCAATAAAAAATAAAATAGCCTTTTTAATAAATAACTCACTGCAAAAACTTCTTCAACGTTTTCTCATAAAGAAATTGTAAAGCAAAAGCCAGAACTTACCAAGCTTGTCAATTGTTAAGGAATGGGTGTATGAGCAATTGATCATACTTGGTTAACTTCTTGCTAAAAATAACTAGATACTTATTAATCAATCAATATTGGATGGTTGGTTAGATTGATATAGGTCAAACATCTGAAAAAAAAGTTCTAAACTTCTGAAAAAGAGTTCACTTGATCTAGATTCAAATTCCAAGTCATAAGCATGGGATGGAAATACATTATCTCTATACTATGAAGTTTTTCTTGACATGCAGTATTGGCCATTCCTAGTTGGAAAATAAATTTTTCAATAATTTAATTTGGTCAGATAAATACCAATGTATGTACTGATTATAAAACTAAATTTTTTTGTGTTATCGTGTAATTATTAGCATAATAAAAAAAAAAGTGTTTTATTTCTGTAGGTAATTTAGTTTCTGATTTACCTTTGTGCTAAAAAAAAACTGTTGGTTGATTCTGTATTTAGAACTATAATTTTTTTGTCTAGTCACTTATTTTATGCATGAATGTACTTATGTCTTTTTGATTAGACAATGTACGAAGCCATACATTAAATCGTGTAAATTTTTGTTCATATAGTTTAGTTACTAACTTATATCTTTAATATTTTATACATAAACTCAGATATGAACAGCTTTATGATATTTTGGCTTATATCTTTAATATTTGATACATAAGTAATGTGAATATTTTAATAAATAATAATAGATTTTTAGCAACAATTGTTTTATTCTGCTAATACATAAAATTCAGTTTTTTATTGATGTTTATCGTGCTCTTCAATAAAGATTTATATGAATAACTTACTATATATAACAGATTACTGAATTTGGTGACACCTAAACATCTTTTACTGAACTAGATTATAAATTTTTTATAGAAATATATAAATATAAAAGTTTCAAGGCCTAAGTTTGAATTCTGTTAAGTAAAACTTCAATTTTTTTTCCAAATCTTAATTAGGTTTATGGGTTGTTTTTTTCTGGTAGTCAGTTATAAATTTTGCACTTAACCATTCAGTATTTTCAGCTCGACAATAAAGCAAGGATGACAAAATATTCTAATTCTTGGCACTTGACAAGTTTGATGAGTAACCCCTCTTTTTCATGTTTCTCTGTAGAATGGAAAGGGTTTTTGAGAAATTATTTCCCTCATAGTGATTTTTTAATGAAAGACCTTAAATTGTATGCACAATAAATAAAATTATGACTACATATATTTATTTAAAGTTTAAATATATTTATCTATAAATAAGCTTAATTTTAGTTCTTCCTTTGATTAAACAAAAATGTTTTGGTTTATACTGGATATCCATTAACATTGTAATAATAATATTCAAATTTATGAAAGTTGAAATTCACCAACAATAGTGGCTGGATATATGTTACTTTTTACGTATGTAAATTAAATCTCTTTGCTGAATATTTAAAAATATTTTAATATATTTAAATGTAAATGAGAATGAATAAAGAGCTTACTCAAAATATCCCACAATTCATCATAAATTTCTTTAATGATTTTATAATTTTATTCTATTTATAAGTTTTTTCTAATTGTTTTAAACACTAATTATAAACGTTAACTGTATCTAAGAAAGATTTTAAAATTAGTTTAAATAAAATGCAACTTCTTAGTTATAAATAGCTAAGCAAAATGAAAAATATTCTAATGTCAAAGAAAGACAACTTAATTAGTATTGCTAAGAATACTAATTTAAATATATTTTGTTTAATTAAAAATTATTTTATTGTATTCAGAAAAGAGGAATTCAAATTATTACATTTTCTATTTACTAAATGATAATTTATTTATATATAAATATAGACTTAACAATAATATTTTTTCCTCAAACCGAGACAATTTTGAGTTTGTTTAAAACAGTAAGTAATGCTACCTACGCTATATGTCTATAATTGAAAAGGCCAAATAGTGGACTAGTTACCAAAAAGCAACAATTTTGTAGTAATAATTTTAATTACTCTTAACTGAACATAATATGTTATTAAAAAGCTATTGATATTTATCACTAGCATGAACTTTCTTCAAAAATTATTTGTTACTTTTAATTGCGTTAAAAAATTCAGTACAATTTAGTTCACAGTTGAGTTTGCAGCGTTCAGCCATTCTATCTTTTTCTTCAGACCATATGTTATTCATTATTGAGAATATCCTTTCAATAGGTGCAGATGTACCTGGCAGGCTGAAAATATATTCTATAATTTGGACAAGATTGGGCAATGAAATTTTTTTTTTTTTTTAAATGACTGAATAGTTGTATCCATTTTTCTTCATTTTTCCAAATATCGTAGGGTGCCACCCAAAAAGATTTTGCAATCACCACACTTCATCAAACAGTTTGTCTATATTTATTGCATTATTTGCAAAAGTTTTATTAATTTTTTTACCTGAAACTTCAATTTCAGACCAAATTAATTCATTCTTGTTTATCCAAAAAAAAAAAAGATTCAGCTGTACCAAAACTGTTTTTCCATAACTCAATGTAAGAAAGGCATCGGTCATAAAATTTTGTAAACTCTTTTAGGATTGTGTTATTGTTAATACTTCCATTATTGTCCAGTATTTTAAAAAGCATTTTTACTTCTTGAGACATAACTTGATTATCACACCTTTCCTCAAGATTTTTTTAAAATTTTTTAAGTTCAATCACAATATCAGTTACACTTGTTTTTGTACTTCCCATAATCAATATAGATTTGTTAAATAATTTGAGTTGCCCTTGCTCAAACCACAAATACATTTTGCTACAATCATTATCAACTAATTATTTTATCATCACTGGACAGTGTTCTTGTGAAATAAAATATGATTTTAGTCTCTCATACATTTCAAGAATGCTGTCAATAGCTGGAAGTAGTGAAATAAAATGGGTGTTTCCAGATTGAAGTATCTATCTTTTTATATTCTATGTCAACAAATTCACAAAATGATTCCAGTTGAGTGATGTGAACTGTATAAATATGAACATAATTATAAATTTTCATTATTAAAGCTTCTAAATTTATTGGCAACACATCAACTATAGTTTGAAGGCAGTTGTGAACAATATGAGTGTCACAACCAATCAATGCATACAATATTTCTTCCCAATTCCTTTTTTAACCTGCTGTAAATATTATTTCCCCTTCTCTGTTTAACACCTTCAAAATTTGTATTACAATCATTTCTACAAAAATCTAATAATTTTTTTTGGTTATACTATGAGTTCCGACTACTGACATCAAATGGTTTGTAATTCTGCAGTTTCACTGGGAAAATATAAAAGTTTAACTTTTATTTCATAATATGGTACAAAATACCACACAACACATGGCACAGTTTTAATTTTTTTCTTGTTGGAAGAATCCACTGATATTATCACAAAATTTGCTTCATTTAAATCTTCACAAAGTTGCTTAATCAACAGTGGTTCAATCACATTAATAATGACAGTTTCATATTTTGTTTTGGATAGGCAAAATTTTGTTTCAAAAAGCTTTGATATCACTTTAGATGAACAATCAGCAGACTTAATGTTAGGATTGTGAATATCAACATGAAATGCAAAAGTTGCTTCTTCAGCAGCTATTAAAAATTCTTGGTCACTTGGATTGGCATTTATAAAATATGACATTTTTTGAAGAAGTACCTGCAGCTACTAGACTAGCCTTGTGTTTTTCACATTTTAAGTGATTTTTAATGTTCAAACATCCATTTGTCAACATTTCACTTTGTCAACATGACTAAAAAAAATTTCATATAATACTAGAACAAAAAAAATGATTGTACCAACTCGTAATCTGAACTGCAACTGAGCATGCACAGCAATCAAATATGGAAAATATGTGAACTAATTTTCAAGCTGGTGATTCCCCATTCAAATTAACCAATTGTAATACAAATACAGTTATTGTATATTTTGATTAATAAACTTTTATGTACGTGTTGCATAATTTATATTTTTATCAGTTTTTGTGTATAATGTCCAGTGTATATATTTGACATTTTCGATTTTTTTCAAATAATCAGGACAAAATGATACACTGGCTAAATCATTAAGACCATACTTTCAAAACAGGACAGTCACAATAAAAATGGGCATGCTAACTGGAGAAGTTATACAAAGAATTATCCCATCCACATACCAATAAAGCAATCTAATTTTGACTACAATGCTTATTTATAGTTGCTAAACAATTATAAATAATATTTATCTTTCTTAAGTCATTTTGTCTATATACATGTATATAAAGACAATTCTTTTGCTTATATCCCCCCCCCCCATTTTCTTAGATTGGGGCATTCAGTTAGATTTTTTCATACATAAGACAACTTCCAGACTGCAATTTTTTTACCACTTTTTCTCATTATTGCAGAGGTATGAATTTAATTTTAAATATCCCCACAACTAATTGTCTATGATAAAGTATGAAGGACCATTATTTAAATTAGAATATTTTTATCTTTGTCTGTTTGACCCATTATATTTTTTGTGTATAATTCAACAATAATTATCATTTTCCATATGCACTTAATACAATTCATTTCATAGATTCTCCATCTCCCCTCTCTTGGCTTGATAACCAGATTTTAAAAAGTAATAAATAAAAAATTATAATCTCATCTCTATAAGGGCCAATGAGTATCACCTTTCAATCATTTTTGTCCTCATCTTACTCGTCAGTCAGTCATAGTTTTTTTTTTCTCTTTCTGTTTAGATTCATATTTTATCTGTTTCATTATTTTCCACAGTTTCAATATTCACAGGAAATCTTGGAATCAAATGACACCAGATGTGAAAGAAATTACTGTGATTTATTTAAATGATTTTTGGAGCATGTTTTTTTTTATGTGTGGCAGAAAATTTTCTATGTTTTATTTTATTTTTTCTAAATTTTTTACACAACCATGCCACAGTAGCTAAATTAATAGATTTTGTTTGAGTATTATAACATTGTTTAATATTATTTTGAGCAGATTTAATTCAGTGAATAACATTATTTTTGAAATGATGTCCCTGATTCAGAAATCTGGTCTAAACTACAAAGATTTTTTTTCAACTTGATAAAGTGTTTTAACCAGTTCCAAGCACAAATTTAGATCTTTCTTTCATTTATGAATTTTTACATCACTAAACTATAATCTCAGAGACATATCAATTTGTGTTAAAGATTAAGTAGAAAACATTAGTTAATCATTGTTTACTAATCTTTTACAAATGCTTCATGGTGTGATGATTGTGCTGTTATTTAGTCACACTTGTGTTCTAGATAAGTTTAGGACTGTGCCAACTATGGTATACCACAATCAGTCTTAGAATTTTTTTAGGGATGGAGTGGAAAAATTATATCCAATCTTACTTGCTATTCAATATTAATTACTGAATTTATATTTAGGTGCTTTATTTGGAGAGAAAATGTCATAGATTTACTTTATGTTGATATGAACTTTTATGTGATTAAAGATATGTTGCATTCCTACAGGTGACTGAACTTGAAATTATCTCTACATTTCACTTTTTCAAAAAAATATCTAGGCTCATCACATCCACTTTTTATTAAATCATACAAATGTGCATATAGATACAAATATATTTAAGAAAATTATTAAGTAGTTAGTGCAATAATCTCCTACCCCTGTAATTTCAAATTCAGAGTAAAACTTGAAGATATTTCTCCAGTATTGTGCTATTTCAAATCATGCTAGAAATTCAATTCAGCTATGGCTTCATTATTATTTGATACTATTAGAGAGATCAGTGAATTTTTTTCAAAAAATACAAATTAAAATATTTAAGAATAAGCAAAAAATGGAATAATGGTGATAAAAGGAATATATGCTAATTAATATAATATAGATTATTGATTTGAAATCATTATATCTAATATACATCTACTACTCAACTTCTTATTCCATTATTTTAAATTCAATTTTGGACTATTTATTTACTGGTACAACATATAAATTTGAGTTGTCATAATCACCTTTTCACTACTATCAATTTGCTACAGGATGAAGGTCTCTCCAAATATAATCTCTAACTTCTCTTGTCCACATCACATCAGAAAACTTCTTTATTTTGTCCATTTATCTCACATGTAGTTTCTTTCTAGATCTTTTATAATCTCTTGAGATCTCATTTAAGACTTCAACTGTGCATCAATTATCATCTCTTGTAACAATATGTCTAGTTCAGTTCTATTTCAATCTTTTCATTCTTTCAATGATGTTACTTTTAATGCACATTTCCTCTTGTTTCATTGGGTAGTCTAAGTCTCCATATTGATCTTGTTTTAAGTGTCCAAGTGTTACAATTATAAATATGAAGTCAAAAATCAAATTTTTTTTCAAAATTTTTATTATAAAATATATACTCCAATAAATATAACACTTTTCCATTTTTTAAAATAATGATATATTTATCAATTCTATAAAACAGAGAAAATATATATATATACAATAAATAAAAAACAAACAATAAAATAAAATAAAATAAAAAAAATAAAATAATAATAATAACAAAATAAAATACCTATAAACCAAAAAATGAAAATTGTATATCACAACATTTCTTATATAGAGAAATTTTATACCAAAAGGAAAAAAATATCTACCAAAAACATCAATTTTTTCACAAATATATACTATTTTAACATTTTATTTAAAACAACTCAAATTTCTATATAAATACTCTCTTGTTAAATCTTTCATAGTAATTACCAATACATTCCAAATGATTTCATATTTTATTCCTTTCCAATTTATGACAAAAATACAGATTTCTTATCAATTATATCTATGTATCTTTTTTAATTTATTTTTCTTGTTCCAATATAAATAATTTTTTTCAGTTCAAACATTTAATTAAATACACTGAGTTCATAGTTAACATATTAAATTCTTTATGATTAATCAAAGATCTTAAATTCTCTTTTTTTTATACAGTTTTATATTTATACAGTATTTTTTATTAATTTTATTTAACAATTCATTTAATTTCAAAAATACAAATTTAGATAATTTAAAACCAATATAAATATTACTATCTATAAAAATTTTATTTTTGTATTTACTGTTACCATTATGTTCTTTTACTGTTTCATTATTTATATTTTTATTCTTATAAACATTCATATAAATATTATTTTTAATTTTATTCAAATTTTTTGCAGAAAACAAATAATTTACAATTCTATATGGATACTCATTTATTATACACTCTCTTTTTATATAATTTAATTCTTTATCCAAACTATATTCATTTGAACATAATTTAAATGCTCTCATTATTCTATTGTTTATATATTAATTTCATTTAAAATCAATATCAATTCCAGTTTGTTAAAATTCCATATACATTTTTTTCTATAAACTTCATTTCTATTCTAATTCTATTATTTTTATAAAATTTATAAATCTTTACATCCATATATTCAATACTATTATTATTTTCTTTATCTAAATAAACCCAATATTATCTATTCTATTATTAATAAAATTCCAAAATTTAATTGATTTATTCAAATTACCATTAAATATCATGAAATAATCATCTACATAACGTACATAAAACATAGGTTTATGACAAACATTAAAAAAATTCTTTTCAAAATTCACATATAAATATCTGTTAAAAATCCCTTAAACAATTTCCCATATTTAATCCTTTTATTTTTTATATATTTGTCACCGAATTTAAAAAATAAATCCTTACAACATAACATAAGAATGTCATGCAACAAAGGAATATCCATTTTGATATTTTTATTTTTATCTTCAATGTACATCTCCAAAAAACAATCAATTGCTTTTTCACAATTTATATTTGTGTACATATTAATTATGTCTAGTATTGGTAATTACTATGAAAGATTTAACAAAGAGAGTATTTATATAGAACATTTGAGTCCTGTTTTAAATAAAATGTTAAAATAGCTTATATATTTGTGCAAAAAAATTGACTGTTTTTGTATAGATATTTTTTT
This sequence comes from Epiperipatus broadwayi, assembly GCA_028023455.1. Taxonomy (NCBI): domain Eukaryota; kingdom Metazoa; phylum Onychophora; class Udeonychophora; order Euonychophora; family Peripatidae; genus Epiperipatus; species Epiperipatus broadwayi. Next base: position 532,839 of record JAQFVV010000060.1, read on the forward strand.
TTTTTCCTTTTGGTATAAAAAATTTCTCACTATATAAGGAAATGTTGTGATATACAATTTTCCATTTTTTGGTTTATAGGTATTTTATTTTGTTATTATTATTATTTTATTTTTATTTATTTTATTTTATTTTATTGTCTTGTTTTCTTATTTATTGTATATATATATTTTTTCTCTGTTTTATAGAACCTTGATAAAGTCCATATCATTATTTTAAAAAAATGGACGAAACGTCGGATATTTATATTTATTTGTGAAGTTATATATTGTATATCAATAAAAAATTTTGAAAAGAAAAGTCTCTCCGTAGTTTTTTGACTTTATAATAACTTGATAATACATTTGAAAAGAAAAAAGAAGAAGAAGAAGTTTATATTATAAATATGAACTGGTAAAAACACATTTATTAAAACCTTTTCAGATACATGAACATATTTTAATATTTTTACCAAAAGTATTCCATCCAAGTGTAATTCTATGACTAATTTCATCCATTATGTTTCCATCTGCAATAATAATCTGATCAAATTGTTTGTAGTTGTTAACATTTTCTAATTCATCATTATCAATCTTTATTTTTTTCTTCTGGGAATATCTATGAACATTACTTTAGTCTTACTTTATTACTTTCATCTGACAAATCTTACAACATTTCTTGAAGCTCTGAAGCATTATTTTAAAACCAATTACATCATCTACAAAATCTAAATGCCTTAAATAATTTCCTTTTACTCTCTTAGCTTTCTATTTTAAAAACAACTGCAAAATTTTTTGGAGATATGAAATCATTTTTAATGTTAATCTTTTTAGCTTCAGCATATAATCTAATAATTGCTGTTGCATTTTGATAAATATTCTTCAGAATATGACATTATCCTGGATCTATATCTTGACAATTCAATGCTTTAAATACTATAGAAATGCTTATAGTGTCAAGCTAAAGCATAAAGCCAAATCATATTCATTGTCTTTTATATAACTTTTCTCATTACTTGGATGCAATCCACTGATCTAAAATCATCTTTAAATTCAGCTTGATCTTTTGCATGTTTAAAATTTATAACAGATGAGTTGTAAATATATTGGTAAAGATTTTGTATATAGAACTGATAAAAGATTGTTAGGTCTGTAATTTCTAATATCTTCTTTATCATTTTCTTTAATATTAATATTACTACTGTATTATTCAAATATCTGGTACATTTTTGTCACCTAGACATTTGGTATGTAACTTTGCCACCAATTTTTCAATTTCTTTACTCATTTCTTTTAAAATATTGATTATAATTCCATCATTTCCAAGAGTTTTTGCTTCTTCATAAATGCATATACCACTTCTTTATTTAAAATGTTTTATTTATTGCTATATAATTCTTTATAGAAATGTTTCCACACATTTCATGATGTCATCTCTCTTCTTAGTGAAAGTTCCCAATTTCTAATTTTAGAAATAAATTTCCAAGATGTTCTTTTAAACTTTTGACACTTATATTCTCTCCTTGCTAATTCATGATTATATTTTCTTATATCATTAATTCTTTTTCATATCATTTAATAAAACTTTAGATGTTCAATTTTTTCTACTGGATCAATTTTATATTTTTTCACATTCCTTCTTTTTTATTTGCTAAATAAAATGCTGTTGTTGTTTATTGTATCAGCTACCTTTGTTGCAGTTTCTATTAGTGTATCAGTTATCTTCCTATTGATGTCATTCAAATCAGAATCATTTTCAAAATCCGTTAATATTTTTAAATGATTTGCAAAGTTCTAATTTAAATTTATTGGAATGTTTCTAAAATAACAGCATCTATATTAATTGTTATTGTTCTGATAATATGAAAAATGGTTTATGAAAATAGGATGCTGAGGAATCTACAAGAGGTAGTGCTGAACTGGACTATTTGAGTATGAAGGATGAGTCAATATGGAGATTATAAAAACAGTAATATGAAACATCATTCTCTACTATAGTAAGCAAAAAAGCATATGCTTATGAAATCTGTACCCATGGTTTATTTTTATTTTCTAAATAGTTTATAACAGAGATTAGATTATTTTCAGAATTAATTTTTTTTAAAAATTTATACCTTTCTAATTAAACTTTATTTCATTTACTTAAAAGCTAAGAGGTTCTATTTTTTTTTTCAAAGCACTTATCTCCATTCTAAGTGCATTGTCCTTAATACTTCTTTTCTAATTTTTAACACTTTTTTTTTCATATGTCATAGCATCGGCCGGGACGCGAACCCACAACCGTCTGCAACCAACTACTTGCTTGCAAGGCTGCTGCAATGACCTCTTGTCTAACAACGCTTATATAACATTCTATCAACTGATCTTGTTTTTATTCTCAAACTTAATAAGATTATTCTCCTATTTTTAAATATTTTATTTCCTTCTCATTGATTTATTATCTAAAGTGGTGCTTCTTAAAGGGGGGGGGTCATGAAAAAATTTGGAAAATTGTCCCTTTTTAATTTTTTTTATTATAAATTTTCTACTACGAATAAAAATTTGTATTTATGTAAGTCAAAAATTGTTTGACACATGTTTTCAACAAATTGTTCAACTATACTGTACAGACACCATGCTATTTAAGAACATTCAGATATACGAATAGACTGCGATGAAGTCAAAATTATTTTTTGCAATGCTTCCACGAGTCTGAACTTTGAGTTGCATGCCTTCTGTCTTGTGGCAACTCTACAAAGCAATTCCTTCAAAATCTACATGCCAATGGCTCCAGAAGCACCTAAATGCAGTTCTCAGCATCTAACAGAGCATATACATCTCTCTAAAAATGGAATTTTCAAATTCAAGAATTGACAACTTGTAATTTATGCAAACAACATTTAGAAAGATGTGGTAACTATAAGAGATATATGTGTAGACATTTATACTTGTTAAAAACTAGTATTTGAAAAACAAAATAACAGTTGCCTGTCAAGCATTGGTGGTCAAGTTGTCAGCACAGCTGCCTTACAAGCAGTTGTCCCAGGTTAGCGGGTTCGCTTCCCGGCCGATGCTATGACACATGGAAAAAAATAACAGTTGCCATTTTTTTGGGAAATTAATGATGACCAATTTCAGTAATTTACTCAAAGAATCAAAGAAAGTTCGAAATTTTCAATTTAGCTGAATGAGTTGACAGATTATTAAAAATTTGCCTCAACTCTTAGTGTATGTTAGGTACTGTTATGATGGTAATATGCATGAAGATTTATTGTTCGTCAACTAATAAACTGGCATACAACAGGAAAGATTTTTTTAAAAGTAAATGATTTTTTCAAGAAAAGATTGGATTGGAACAACTATATTGGTGTATGTACTGATGGTGCAGCTATAATGAAGGGTCAGCATGTAGAATTTTTAGAAAAAGTTAAATCTATGATGAATGAGTAAATGGTTTTTATCCATTGTGAAGCATTAGAAGCTAAAAACCTATCTACAGCTCTCAGTCTGGAGTTACAAGATGCTGTAATCAATTTTATAAAATGTTGTGCAATGAATTGAAGATTATTTACAATTTTATGCAAGGATATGGGGTCAGATTACCAACAATCCTTATTACATACAGAAGTTAGGTGGTTATCAAATGGACAAGCTTTAAAATGACTTGTACAGCTGAAAGATGAAATTATTATATTTTTATCAGAAAACAAAAGTGATCTTTCTAATCTCTTTCACAATTAAACTTGGCTTTGTAAATTGTATTATTGGTCTGATATAATTGAAAAATTAAATGAACTAAATACATCTCTTCAAGGGGAGAATATAAACATTTTAATTTTGTATGCTAAAATTGATGAATTTAGGAAAAAGATAACTATATGAAAGTCAAGTGTGGAGAATGGCACATTCAACATGTTTTCAAGTACAAATGATTTTATTAGTGAAAATAGTTTGGATAATAATTTAATTAAGAAAAACATAATTGATCATTTGTCATGATTACACACAAAATTTGATACATATTATTTACCAGATTTAAATGTAGAACAGTTCACTTGAGTTCAAAATTCATTTCTAATTGAAATGGAGCAAATAAAACATTTACCTATAAATGCCCAAGAAGAATTTGCTGAACTCAGTTCTGATTTAAGACTTAAAAACAAGTTTAGTAAACAGTCAATAAATTATTTTTGGCTCACAATAAAGACAGAATATCTGTTATTATCTGAATTAGCAATAGCAATTCTTTTGCCATTTGCTAGTACTTATGAAACGATGTTTTCGATAATGGCAAACATAAAACCTAAACTGCACAATCGTATTATCAATATTGAAAATGCTACGAGACCTGCATTAACAAAAAATGAACTAAAATTGCATTTACTGTACCTAAATAGGCAAGTGCACCCATTCCACTAAATTTAATGTATTATTAATAATGTTATTAATATAGTTTTTTTTAAGTTTTTTTTTTTTACATTAATGTAAGTACTACAGTCACTTTTATTAAATTTTTAGTTATTGAGATTATTTATCCATATTTTTTTAAAGATGAGTTAGTTATTAATAATAAAATATAGACTTCATACAATGTTGTTTTAATATTTTTTGGCACATCGATGGGGAAGTTATTGGAAATTTTTAAATTTGAAAGGAGAGCGCTAACCAAAAAAGTTTAAGAACCACCGGTCTAAATTATTTTTCAACATTTCCAAAAGCCGAGTGAAATTTTTTTATATATTTCCTAAAGACAGTTTGAAAAAAAAACAACAACTATAAATCAGTAATTAAGAAAATAGATAACAATAGTGTATCACATGATAAGAAAGCACACCTTAATAAGAGTAGGCGATAATGGTGTCATATGATAACAAGAAAGCTCAAATCAATAATTAAGAGGATAGACGACAATAGTGTGCGCCATGATTAAAAAAAAAAAAAAGCATAAATCAATAATTAAGAGAATAGACGACAGCCGTGTGTCACGTGATAATAAGCAATTAAGATATCACGTGACGACATTAATTAATAACACTCTAAATTATAAATCTATAAAAAATAGCATTTGCAAAAATTCTTTTAGTTAGATATCAAATAAATATATGTGGGACATAGAGCTAAACTTTTATTTACATTAAGCATTAAGGAATTTTATATTAATATTTCTGAATCATCATTTACACAAATTGAGGCTTTGCACATATAAAAGCTAAATTATTGCATTATAAATACTATATTTAGGCATGCACTGAATAATTCTAATCTTAAGCCAGATTAAAATGTGAAAAAAAAATTTCAGACTCTAATAAGACTTAGGAATTTTTTTATTGGACTATAATTAATTTAAAAGATTATCTTTCATTTGTTAGAAAATCAGTATCTCACTATTCTTAAATGGATAGCGAAATAGTAGAAAACTGCCTAGCCCTTAGTATATAGCAAGGGTGACCAAGTTCTTGGTTAGTCCGAGCCGCTTTTGAAATTATTCGAGAGCCGCAATTAAATAAGGGTTATATTATAAATGAACAAATACTAATTGAATTTGGGTATATTTATTGAACGTTGAAATAGATACATAAAACTAAATAATATATGTATTAAAAATTGAATATAATAAAAAAAGTATATTTATTTGTTATGACAAATTTTTAAAATTGGATGTATAATTTGTCACGCCCGTACGCAGCAATTTTTTTAGATGCTGGTTTGTTCGTTGTGCGCGATATTTTGATTTTACAAATTTCAAACTGCAGTAAAAAGATTCACAGGAATAAGTTATCCCAAAAATCAAAGTAATTCGATAAGCAGCCTTTTTTAATTGTGGGTATTTTGATTCCGGCACAAATTTCCAGAATTCATTGATTGGTATCGACTTATATTGTAATAGCAGAGCTTGGTCTTCTTTCATTTCTAATAATTCTAATTCCCCAGCTGCTTTTTCGGCCAGTATTACATTGGATATGGGAAATCCAACCCATCGTGAATGATATCGATAGCAAATCGATTTACATAAAAAGCAAAAGTTGATTTAAAATATTTCATGTCTTCAAATCTATTATTAAATTTCGGTAATATTTCTTCTATCTTTTCTTGATATTCAATAAGTTTTTCTAATTTAATATCCCACAGATTTTTTTAAGACATGAAAAATGATCTAATGTTTTATTTTTAATGTCATTTTGAAAAAGTTGAATTTTTGTTTGGAAACTAAATATTCTCTGATAAAGATCAGATATTATTTTATCTTTTTCCTGTAATGCTAAATTGAGTGTCTGTAAATGTTGCATGATATCAGTAAGAAACATCAAATCCTTCAACCATCCATCATTATCCAATTGGGGATATGATTTTTTATTTTTCAGAAATATTATAATCGGTTCAAGCAAATCGATCTAATATGTTGTAACAAGATAGCCATCTAACAATACAGTAGAAATTAATGTTATTTGGAAGTTCTTCATCATTTAATTCTTGAGGAAAATTTTTAAATTGACTGTGATTTTTTGCATTTGTACTAATGTAATTTACAATATGTAGAACAGTTGTCATCACATGAGGATATTTTAAATATTTAGCAGCAAGAGATGATCATGGTGAATGATACAGTGAACAGGCATGAATTGTGGAATTTTAGAATCATCTTTTAAAAGTCCAATAAGAGCGACTTTTTTACCCAGCATTACTGTAGCTCCATCAGTTGCAATACTTACAAGCTTATTGAGTAGCAATTCAAAATTCTTCAAGATTAATGCATTTTTTATATATATGCCACGAATTGATTCTTGGAGTGCCACTAAATCTAATAATTCTTCTCTAACAATTAATTCAAGAATAAATAAAACATATGAAAACAACCAATTGAGGGAGATTTGTGATATCTGTAGATTCATCAAGAGCTAAGCTGAATGTGATGTAGTTCTTCAGATAATTTTTTAAATTAACTTCAAGAAATTTATTAATTTCTGTTTTGCATCATTCGATTGTGTGTCTCAATATCGTAATTTGCTAAATAATTTTGTGCAATGCTGCATTATTTGAATCTAAAATTTTAACTACCTCTTAATAAATTATTTTAATAAACTCTCCTTCTCCATACAGATATTTTGCACAAGCAATGTTCCAGGAAATTATGAAACTAGCTTCAACAACATTGTCAGCTTGAATGCTAAATGCCGACAAAAAGGACTGTCATTTTTTTAAGCTTGATTTTAAAGAAGCAAGTTTTTCTGATCTTAATTTTGAATTCTGTAGATACTGAGCAGACAATTGAGAATGACTGCATTCATGATGATGATGTAAATTACCAACTTTATAATTTGCTACTGTAGATTTACAAATAAGACATAATGCATTTCCATTATTGTCAATAAAAAAGACATTTTCCTCCCATTTACTATTAAAAGTTCTATTTTCATGTTCGTATTTTCTATTTTTGTTTTTGTTCTCTGTTGTCATATTTTTTAAAAAACTGAAAATAATGGAAGGAAGCACTTAAGTAAATAAAAATTTTGGTTTTATTCTTAACAATACGATAAAAACACACATAATGCTGAATATGTACTGTGAAAGAAATTACAATCAACTTACCAAAATTTCTGAATACAAACTGTTTGGTTCAGAGCACAATACAAACTGATTGTTTCATTAAAAGTTTACAAATTCATAGTGTTGATCAGACATCATTTTAATCAATTAAACTTTTGAAATATAAAAGTTTTTAGGTGTTTTGTACCTTGGTTATTTTATAATAAGATAGTGAAGTTAGTGTATTCCGTAAATAAAATACTTCAAGGTTATATATACATGAATACATGTCAATATGAGATCTAAAAAAAACTATTTTCTCAATTTTAATATGTTTAAAAAGTGTAATTTTTTAATTTTTATGATTTATTATTATTTTTCAAACTATGTAAATACAAGAAGGGACCTAAAGTACATATACCGGGAATCACAATCTTCTAAAGAGTCACATGTGGCTCGTAAGCCACAGTTTGGCCATGTCTGGTATATAGAAAGCTTTATAATACATTCTAAATGCTTTTGATCTGCAATGAGTTATTTAAAAATAGTTTTATCTTAACTCACATATATAAAATGATTCTCATGTAAAAAAATTTAAAAAAATTATCTTCATATTAATCTAGTCATCTACAGTAAGTTTTATTGATCAATGGAAACTAGATGGTGTACCATTACTTATTGTCATCAGCAGGAACTAGATTCAAAGCTAGAACTAATGCCTTTAAGCAACTGACAACTATTTCTTACTTCTTTATACTATTCAAATTAATAACTTACATTCAAAAAACACCTAAAGTTTTGAATTCAAGCTAATTCTTATGTATAGTTATGTAGATTTGATATCAGATCAGTTTTTGCATATTTTAGTGATAATATTTTATGCCAACTACAGACTCTTTTCTATATTTTGGCTAATAAAGTGAATCTCAAAAACAATATATAAATTTTTAAGTGATTATTCACATGCATGCAAGATCAATTCTCTGCATTTCTCTACCACTATTTACAATAAGCTTGAATAATCAATGGATGAGAATAATCAATGGATATCATCCATTGATTATTACATCCCCATCTTCCTACAATTTTTTGTTTTTTATTTATGAATAAAAACTAGGATTTAAATCTAGCAGCCACATTTGACTTATTTATACTATTCAAGCTAATAGCATGACACTCAAAAATTTCTTAGGGTTTGAAACCAGGTATGTGTTCATTTGCATAACTATATAGATATGACACCAAATTAGTTTCCATGTATTTTAGAGACATGGGTTTTGTGTCAATTATAAGGTCCTTCTACCCTTTAAGATAGGAAAGTTATTACCAACAACTATGTCACATGACTTTCCTATACACATACAAATATAATTTCAGGTGCAATTCCCTTCATACTAATCTAAAGTCATCTAATGTAAATTTGAGCAATCATTGGATATTAAATGCTATAAGGTCAATAGTTTGAATAGTATAAAGAAGTAAAAGATGGTTGTTAACATCATAAATGCACTATTTCAAGCTTTCAATTCTTACTTTCATTGGTTAAATACCAGTCAAGATATTGTAGATCTATAAATCTACACAAGATATTCTGAATAAGATATAATTCAATTTAATTTAATAATTTAAAAAATAAAAAGAAATAATAATTCTAAAATAAATAAAATACTCTAATACTTGATAAATATTGGATAGGGCAAAAGCCATAAATTGATCGCAATATAGGCAGTATGTTACTAATATCAATATTTAAAGTTTTAATATGAAATCTTAATTGTTATGGTTTGGATTATTACAGTTTTATAATATCTCACTATTATCTTGACTGTCTGTTAAAAATAAAAATGAGTTATTGTGGCAATTTATCTGATACATCACCATGTGACCTTAAATCTTGTATATAGCCACACATAAATACATACACACACAGTGTAGATGAGTCTTCTCTTGAACTATCTATAACAATATCAAAAGACCCAATTTGTGTCTAACATAATGTATTTATAAGTCTGCTTCCTTTTAAATAATTTTTTATTCAAATCTTTTTTATCTTTTATATTATCTCTATAAAAAGTAAATATTATTTCTGGAGTTATTTATTTATTATTATATGCTCTGTTGCATATCATAAATATTTGCTTTTATTACAATAGTAAATGTTATCAAAATTAATTTTAAAATGTAAAAATGTTGTAAATTAAAAAAAACAAAAACAGATTAACCATTGGATTATCTAATGTAAACATGTTTTTGTCACTTGTTATTGCATTCAATAAAAAAGGCTTAACAATTTAAAAATCATAGGTACCAGTTTAGAGTTATCTCGTCATTTTATTTTTAAGGAGTCAGAATGGTTTGGGGGGGGGGGATTTCTTTAAAGACCAAAATAGTAGAAAGCACATTCTAAACTAATACTGAATCATATCTATATCTCCACTTAGTGCTAAGATAATAAAATATCTTACCAAAGATAAAATCTAATTATTTATCTTTTACTCACTCTTCTAATTTTAATTTTTAAAAAAAAGAATTCTCCATTTTCTTAGCTTTAGTATTAAAATTTTTAACCAGATATGTAATATTACATAAGAATTATATCCTTATTGCATTTTCTCTTGAGATTTCCTCAACTTCTGTTACAATTTCTATATCAAAAAGTACTCCATCTTTTTCTTTCTTTATATTCTTGCTAATCTTCTGCCTTAGTGAGGTTGCTCTTCACAAATTTTGTCTATCTTCCACATTTCCCTTGAATATCTTATTATCAAAAGTATTTTTAAATGGATGCGTTAATTTTTTTTTCCTGACTGAATTTTCCCAAACTCTAACAATCTTTGATATTTACTCAAAAAATTATTCCGGACTTGAATAAATCTTACTTATTGAAATATAGTCATTGTAAATACAATCCCTTTTTTCTGCAAATCACTCCTGAAAAAAATGTAAAACTACACGTATTCTTTTCTCTGAAATGGTTAAGATTCTACATTTAAAAAACAACTTTTTCTAAGAACATTATTAATTCTCTTTCTAAAGCCTATTTATCCATTTAGGTTTAAAAAATTTCATTTTAATACTCTAATTTTTCCAGCTATTAAATTTACTATCTCATTTATTAAAAAACCAACTCTCTCTCTGTTCTAAATTTCTGGAATAAAATATCAATAGCAATTTTTATTAATATATATAATAACTTATTAAATTCAATGATTATCACAACAGAAATGTATTAATACTTTTTATAATATTCGAGTTCTTGCCTAAACATTCAAAACTTTACTCCTTGTGTCACACCCATGATAAATTTATTAGAAATATTTTTTATATATGTCAAAGCGTCGACCAGGAAGCGAACCCCGGGACAACTTCTTGTAAGGCGGCTGTGCTAACCACTCGGCCATATTTTACATTATAAATCTAAATTTATTTAACTGTTCATTTCTCTTTTTTTTAAGTCTTATCATATCTTTTACCAATTAACAAATCATTAAAAAATTAATAAATATTGATTCTCAGAACAAAAACATCTTGGTTTTATACCAAATCAAGTTTGAAATTATTTCTATAAATAGTTTTATTTTTTTAGAAGGAGTTTCGCTAATATTAATTTTAATTGCTCTTACCTAAAAGAGAGAGAGATCATATTAAACCATCTTTGGAGAGAGTGGTGGTACTCCTCCTTCCACATCTGCAGATGTATCACACAGTAGCAAATACATATGTCGTTTCCCTAATCTTATTCATCACCTTTATTGTCTTCCGTTATTTGTTTTCTTGGTGTTACATTTGTTTTAATTTTGTAGCAACATACTTCAATTGCAATTCCATAACAAGTGAAGAAAAATTTAAAAAATCAATCACCAGATATATCATCTGAAGACATGATCCATAAATCTTGAATCCCATGGCATTAAACCTCACAGGGTAAAACTTGTACTGGATGATATCTGTGCAGCTATGTGGAGACTTCTTTTACTGATTGCACTCTTGTAGATTCAAACTTCCTATATCCATTTGAAATCTATATTATGAAATAAATATTTTTAAAAAATCATGTATTGTATTGTAACTGTTATCATTTCTAAGATATTACTTACAAGTGTAAACATGTTTAGGAAATGTAATCTTTTTATGTATTGTAAAAATAATAACAATGACAGTAGTCTGCAGAAACAACACATTTATTGCTTTCATTCAGGTGTGGTTGAAGATAAAATTCAGCAGAGAATTACAATTAGACAAGATATTAAAGTCTTTCAAAGAAGAAAGTTTTCTTCAGAAGAAATTAAGATAGCTTCACAAAATCAATAAATAGAATAATAGACTTTATATAAATGCATTTTTTGTGATTCGTAGATTTGTTTGTGTAGATATCGCAAAACTCATCTGTTGGAGTTTGAATGGCCATACCTGTTTGTGTTTGTTGTTGTATGTGACAACCAAAAATATGTGTACATTAATTTCTATTTTTGCAGTCAACAATATCCTAAATTAATTGAGAATCTTTACTTTTTAACTAAAATTTACCTAGATATTCATTTACTCAGCATTAATGCATGGCTATCTGATTTGAATTTAGAGTATCTATGTGAAATAAAAATTGCAGCTAGATCTGAAAAAAATTGCAACATGCATCCAACCTAGGTCATAGGCATGGCAGTCTTTAATGCACTATTAAATGTATTGAAAATGGTTAAAATTTATGATTATTATTTTAATTATTTATATAAAAATATGTGTACGTTGGTATATATTTAACATCACACTTGAAAGTTAAATCATTCTAATAGCTGGAATAATTATGTTTTTATTCCTTAGATATTAAATAATTAATAACAAAAAGAATAAAGTTAACTCTTTTAAAAATTATACGCTTTAATGTTATCATCTCTCAAATTTTGCTTCTAAGAGCTGTGCACTAATGGACGGCAGTATTTATTGTTCATTAGTGTTATTTTTCTCATTTTTAGATTCAGAGATTGTTATTGATATTAATAACATAAGGGTTTTTTTTTTTTTTGGGGGGGGGGTCTTTTTTTTAATAAAAAAAAATTCTATACAATTTTATACTTACCACTAATGCTATTTAGGAGAATTGCTGAAAATTTATCTTCAATTATCTTTGCTTAATTAAAAAGAAATTCAATAAATTAGATAACTTTAATTATTACCTTATATACTTAAGCTGTTGAAATCAATAAAAGATAGTGTGTTTTAAGTTTAAGTATAAGAGATTAAAAATTTCTCAAGTTTAGAAGTATTGCAACTTTTTACATTAAAAATGTGATCCTTTTCTTATCTATTGTTTCACACTATATTTGCTGTATAAATACTGATTTTGGCTATACTAGGTGCAAAGTACTTTTAATTGGGTTGGAAGTGAAATAAACAGTTTTTTTTTTTTTTTTATCAACAAATTGTATTATACTTTAATAAAATCCAGCATACAAGCACACATTATATATATATATATTCATTTTAATGATGTAAGATGCTTCATTATTTTATGATATACCTCCAAATTTGATGTTAAAGTACATACATTGTGGTAAAAAATTAGCAAGGGACAGTCAAACATTCCTAAGAAATTTAAGTGCTAACACTTGTCTATAGTATTTTATTGCTGCTTATCTCAAATTGCCTTCAAATAAGGAATTTAATATACATATGATCTTTATTATTCACATTCAATTGGTTCCAGAAAAATTGTATAGATTTAATGAGTCAAATTTTTCTAGGAATATTGTTAACAACATTTAATCAATATTATGTACCATGGGACAATAACTTTGCTATATTTATTTTTTATATGAATATAAAATAGTCTTTATCAATGTATGAAAAGTAATATTAAAATTTCCTTCCACTTCTCCTTCTTATTTGCATTGCTGAATTATATATAATGTAATATACCATATGCTCCACAATTATATGTATATGTATGGATAGGTATTAATTGTATATGTTTAAATGTTGTGCTATAATGACAACTGTTGGACAGTTGAAACTGTAAGCAAGAGGGGATAAAATAAATCATAAGTTAAAAGTGCATTGTGAAGTATAAATTGTGGAGTATATGGTATATTATATTATTAAAAGTAATATTGTATTATAATGAACAAATATTTTTTTTAAATGTAAACATGGAATTGAAAAAATATAAAAGTTCAAGTTTTATATGAAAAGTAAGACGTAGAAGAATTTATTATTTAACAAATACAGTACAGTATTAATATTTACTACCTCTTCCCTCCATTTTGAAACGAAAAACAAAGTTAAACTTTTGTTTGAAAAGAAAAAGACAAACCGTCTTGCTTCCTTCTCCACTAAACAGTTTACTTTAATATTTAAAACCATTTTTTTTAATAATAAAGTATTAAATAATGACAATACAATTCAGTATTTTTCAAAAAATTTAATTTCTATAGTCTTTTTTTAAAAAAAAAAACATCTTGTAAATTGTTTATCATATAAAAGATATCATTTTTTTTATTTAAAATACAGGAGCTGAAAATAAGGTGTATTTCACGTGTTAGTACTCCTTATCAGTCGCATGCTATCTTGATTTAAATTCTTGGATTGATAAAAATTTGACCAACGAGGAAATTTGAGCTGGAATGGAACATATTCGTTAAACTGCCATTAACTTTTTATTTATTCCCCATGTTTTTGATATGACCTTTAGCTTTTACATGATTAATGGATACTTTTAACTATGAACATCTATGGCTCACCACTAATATAATGTTTTAAAATTATTCACAGGTATATCTTTCAAGCTTAAATAATGTGGGAGTTTATTTTATAAACTTCCTATGCATGAAGCCTTTATTTCATGGAGCAGAGGTGATTTTATTATTGTTTTACTTTTGACCAATTGTGATCATTCAAAAATGTATTTAATGAACATACATTATCATTTATGTTAAAGAAGATTTAATGACGTCCATGTTGGTGCCATTTATGTAATGGATGATTTAATGATCACCACAGTAATGTCTTTTATGTAATGGAAGATTTATTACAAAATACATGTAAGCTGGTTAAATACAGTATCAATTAACCTTAATTTGAACAAAAACAGATAACTTTTTTGATTGCTGACAATAATCAAACCAAATACCTACTCCTTTATGAATCCTGCGAAAGACTTTACTGTAAGTACTGATTAGATTTTCCTGATTATCATCCATTTTCAAAACATCTTTTCAGCAATCAATGTAAGGATCTCTTACATTGGTAACTTTATTTATAAGCAGATATGATTAACATATTCGTAGGTACCACTTCATGATGGAAAAGCTACTGATAATTATTATGGTTTACCCTTAACTAAAATTATCTTCACTCCTTCTTGTTTACATTTCCAACAAGCAGCTTAGCTTTAAGTATGAACTCATGTGATGACGATCATTTAAAACTAACAAATGTAAGAAATAAAACAGATTTAACTAAGAATGGCAATGGATAATGAGCTTACATAATAACAATGTTTTACAATACATACACGCACAAACATACATTTAGAACTATTTGCTGTCTAATATATATTTAAAATATTAGTAAAATCTTTTAAATACAAACTAAATTTTTAATTCTGTCATGTTATATTTTCAGTCTCCTCTAATATATGTGTTATAGCTTTCAGATAGATTTAGTTCGCTCAACAAAGCAATAATAATAATTACATTCTAGAGATCATAAACTTGGAGGGAAAAAACCTCCCCAAACTTTATGCATTCATTTACATGTAAATGCAGTAGCCTGAGACTGTTTACCTTAAATGTAAACCGAATAATTCAAAAGAAGAATTTCATTCATTAAAAACTGCAAACGAACCAAATTAAACTGATTTTGAAATTATTCAAACTTAATATACATAAAATATAATCACATTAAAAGACAAAAATAAAAATCTAAGAATTGATATTTACATAAAAAAAAGGACACAAAATAAAACAAAAATATAAATATTTTGTTTGGGATTTTGATATTGTTGAAGTATATATCTTATTTTATAAATATGCAGAAATCTGATGTTTTCAAGATAGCAAAGTTTTCTTCTGGTGATCAAAAATTAAGTTTAGATGCAAATTCTGGCATAGGTTGATAGTTGCAATTTACTCTTTTTTTTTGTAAGTATTCTAATTAGTTTTAGTTTGGTACTTTTGCATATTGAGTTACTTCTATTGAATCCATGATTATATGATTAAAAAGAGAGATGAACTCTTGAGCAAAAACAACATAATCCAGACACTAGATGGACAATGTGTTGTTTTGGATTTCTGAATTAAAAAGCAGAGAATTTCTACAAAAATTAAGGAAAACAACAAGGCTAAGATAAATAATGATAACCATTTAAAAAATAAAGAAAAAAAGAAATGTCTACATCTGACATAATTATTACTTTATTGTTTGTTCATAATTTCCAATTTATCATTAACTAAGTTTAAATTACATTTTCATTGATAATTTCTTTGTATTTCTCACAAAATTATCTTTCAAACTATATATAGTACTTCTTACCTGAGATAATCCATAGCTTCAGAATAAGTCGCATATGAATTCTTCATTTTTATCTTGTACCCCAAAGGGGTCTATAAGAAAAAAGTTCATCCTAATAAAAGATACAAAAAAATCATTTCCAGAAGATGGATATGCATTTGTCATCATAGCAATTGGCTTTTTGGCTATCTAAAACTAAAAATTGTAGGCTATTGTTGATATCACTGATAAAATGAATCTCTTCATTTTATATTTTATTGTGCACATCAATGGTGTTTATATTCTTTATGCACACCAGTGATGCTATCTTGTTACATGTATTGTCCTACATAGATATAATTTATTTGCATATAGCTCATTTGCTAGCTATAGATTTGAAAATAATGTGATGCAAGATATGGAAAAACTACTGACTTTACAGCATGAGTATCAAGACATAGGTATGAATCAGAATTTGATTCTTTGCCTGCATACAATTCCATGTGGTATGTGCATAAACATTGTGGCTATCACTATACCCACACTATTTGAAATCTCTCTTTATTGGCTTTTAAGTGTTTATATTTTCACATGGTACTATACCCAGTAAATTTTGTGATTGCTTTATCAACTGCAACCTGTAACCTTTTTATACATTTGATTATCAGTTTTTAAAATTTACATTGTCATACAAACATGACGCAAGAGCAAACACATTAATACATATATAAACATACTAATAAATTATTAAACCTTTTGAGAATCATTATGTCTATAAAATAAAATTGCCTCAAACTTGGACCAGAGACATAAAATTACATTGTACATAAAGCACTTTTGTTATATTTGAATACAAATTTATATACCGTATAATAAAGAGCATAAATGATTTAACATTATATAATCTATATAGTATACAGTTACACCAATGCAAACAAATTAATAAATTAATGTCATTTATCAAATAATAGTAATAAAATTTTAAATATTATTCAAGTAATTAAAATTAATACAATCAGTATTTCACGATTACATTTATATCATATCGAAGGCCTTGACATGCAAATCATCAGCTTATTTTTAATTCATTTTATTAGCTTATAAGGTCAATAAAGATTTTCTACCTTTATTGTCCTCATATTAACTAGTAAAATGACCAGAAAATAAAAAAAAATAAATGCATCTATTAATAAAAATATTAATAAAAATTCAAATTTTATCAGATTTCAAATTGTAATTTATCATTTTAAAAATGGAATTAAGCAGCAACGAATGCTAGGATTTTTGTTGTCATCATGCTTATAGTTTTTGCACAATTTAAAAAAGAAAAAATTTCAATGAATCAGCTTCCATATGTGCAAGTTGTGCTACAAAGATTCTACCCATTAACAGTAAATTTGATTAATAAAATAATGAAATGTATTTTGTGCATATTTAAATATATGTTAAATAAAAAAATCAAGTTAGGTTTTCTTTGTTCCAAATTTTGTCAAAAGAGGACATAGAATTAGTATTGCCACTGAAAAGATGTGATCAAATAAAGTGAGTCCTAGGGTATTGGGCACTGGAGGCAATAGTAACAAGGGGAGAGCCCTCTAGTATATATAAGATAGAATAAATATACTTCTATTTCAGAATGTGTATTGAATCCACTTGAATTTAAAACATCTCTATGATTGATTCCAAAAATATTGTTTCTTGATTGCTGCATATATACTTCTTTAGATTTCACTTCAGTTATACATGCTTTTAATGACTTTTTAGCACTTATTTCTTGGTATGTTTATCTGCAATTGGTTGCTTGGGTTCACATTCTTTTTATATCTCTACTGTTGGAGGATTTTTTCACATTGAGTTTGAATCAGGGACTTCCAAAAGTAATTGAAATAATTCTGTACTAATAATCAATTTCTATAATAACTTCTGCTATCTGCTTTAATAATAGATTTTACATTTCTTTTACACTTTTTCTATACTATTCTGCATTTTGAGTATGTTACCTATAATAAATTTTGAGTTGGGTTTAGTTTCATTTGAAGAGAGATTAGTTGCTGGCAGCAAATAAAATAGGTGCAGTATTAGATACCTGCCGATTAGCAGTTCAGCAGTAAACTTTTTATTATGAATTGAGGAGGTAGTTCTTTGGCATTATGACATCAAATATCACATCATGAATATTTGACATAACTGCTTTACTCAATATTTGTATATGTTGGCTATAAGAACTTGTCCATCAAATTATTTGACTCCAGTTAGGAAGATGGAGTGGGTCAAGATTACTTCCAGTTTGTAAAGAATGACATGAACTTTGGAGCTGAAACCTGTATCATTATTATGGTTATTGTCTTTGATAGATTAGCAATTATCTAACCTGTATTTATATTTGCATTAAGTTTGTATTCAGTACAATATAAAAATATGACAACTGAGGTTTGAAATCTATGTAATTTATTGTGCCATTTTTCATGAGGTTCATTCTCATATGGTACTCTTGATAAAGCATCAGCATATATTTGGTCCAATATAAAATCATGACCATTATAAATAAAAAGGTCTGGCACATTCTAAACAAATCCATTGTCAAAATCTAGCACTGTGAGGGTAAAGAACGTATTTTTCAGGACGTCCATACTATGGGACAGGATATATTTTTGATATGATTTTTAAAAATATATGTTTAACCTTGACTATCTTATATAACAACAATCGATTTACAATTGTTAAATTTATGTATCAAATCTGAAGGCTTAATTCACTCCTTGGAAAAAAATAACAACTCAAACTTCCAATAGGATACCCTTTTTTTTTTGTTTATAGATTTTTATAAACATTTTTGAAGACTTTTTGAATAATGTTAGGACAACTAGTAGATCAGACTCACTCCATTTTTTTATATTGAATAATAACCTGAACTCTGCTTAGTCAAGGCAGAAGCAATCTTGATGATAATCATTGGTGATCATTTGGACTTTTTCTTAGTGAGCCTCATTTCCAAATGGAATCTTTCGTAATATATTAGCATGTAATATTTTTCTAAGCATAAATTTAATTGAATGTAAAACCATGATAATTGTAATTGGGAAAATCCTCCAATTATAATTGACTCTGAATATTAAATTAGCCCATCTTCAGAATCTAGTAAAATGCAAATGTGATATGCCATTTCTAAACATTATTTTTTGTGTAAATATTGATTACCATAATAAATCTGGTTCAAATAACTTTTGAAATTGTGTGAATTTTTTTTTTATTATTAAACTTAAACTATCCCTAAAAATCAATCTCAATATAATATGAGAGGTATTTTGCTATTGACTATTGTGTAATTGTCGTCCCATATTTTAGTATATTTAAATTATTTTGTTTGATAAGAATGGCAAGTTGACATATATATAATGGTACACAAATTTCAATTAAAGAATGAATATTTTAACAGGAATTTTTTTCTTTCTTATAAAGAAACAAGGATATTCTATATGTAATATTGTTTTAACTTCAAACATAGAAACGAGAATGAAGAAAATGTTTTTTCTTTGTTAAAAAATATCTTTTTCCACTCTTTAAATTAATTTAAATATATACATTGTATTTACTAGAGAAATAAATATGATCCAAGTGAGGTTTAAGTAAATTTGTTTATTAATCAGTTGTGGTAACTTTTGACACAAAATATCTGTTTCAAAGCATAGCTGAAAGATAATTAGCAGAGTATGATAATTCCGATTATAAAAGATTAAACTTGCAATGTTCAAAAGATTTGCATAATTGCATGTATAATAAGTAATTGTGAAGCACTTCTTATGTAATGTCAACTTTAAATTTGTTTTAGTTTTTGTTAATAATAGAGTTAATTAGTTATTTGCCAGATTTCTTGAGTGTAGATAACTAAAAAAATGTCTCAAGTTCGTTGTTTTTAACAGAAAATTCATAATTTCTTTTTTTATTGATTTATTTTTTTAAAATTAAGTAGTAAATATGACACTTTCAGACAAAAAAAATTGTAGTTCAGGAAAAAGAAAAAATTTTTACTCGGTTGTTTAATAAAGTTCTTGTCAAAATATTTGTCATTTTAGAGCTTTGGTAAATATCAACACATTTCAGTTAAGATGACCAACTGAAAATTTTTGAAACATCTGCTAACTATTCTTTCAAATTATCTTAAAAAGCTATCGAGGAAAAGGAAAAACTTATTTTAAGTTCAAGAAAGCATTTTGAGAAAAAAGGCTGGAAAGATTAGAGTCTACATTTCAATAATAGATATAACAGATTAACAAGTATCAATTTCAGAACCCCAAAATACTTATTCTATTAGTAGAAAATTATAACCAATATATATGGTATTAGAAATCAACTTCACTACTATCTTTATAAATCAAAGAAGGTGTTCAGTTTAAATAAAAACTGAACTAAAATGTTATTTTAAAAATCTCTAGTGTAATTTAAGCTAAAAACTTTTATCTTAAATATGAAGTAAAAAAAAAAAAAGGATTAAAAAATAAACGTTTTGATATGTTTTCTATTCTTTTAAAATATTTTGTTTAATTGTTGATCATTATAAATGATGTTGAATATTAAGTAAAATATATTTAAAATTCTTTAATTATACAGATATAAAATAATGTTTGTCAAAATTTTAATTAATTTTTTAGTAGTGCACTTTGGCACAGCTAATATGGCAATTTTAATAACTATTTTTATGATTTTTATTTTAACAACTTAAACTTTATTTTCTATTTAAAATTTTTGCTTTAAATATAAGTTTATAAATAAAAAATAAACTTAAAAATAATATTTCATTTTTTAAAAAAAAAGATAATAAACAGAATCAAACGAGAATTCATTTTTAGCTTTATAAATAAATAAATCTATTTTGGTACTGGTTAATTAGACATGCATGGCACTTGATGGCATTGTTTATGTGCTAAAAAACATAAAAATGCCATTTACACAGCCTGAAGTTTACAGCCTATAGAATAGTGATGCTCGTATTTGCCGTTGTGTGCCTATATTGCATTGCGCACAAATATTACAGCCCACTGATGTGCTTCATGACACTATGTAAATGCACACATTTCACAGATCGCTACTGTATCAGGTGAGGGTGTATGGAATTCAACTGATCATAACTCTTGTAATCTGCATTCAAAGTAATGATCTTATACCCTACCTGATGTAGTATTACATACTAATAACTGTAAGCCCATCGCCACACTTTGCAAAAGTGCAGGGACAAGCACAATTTCAGAGAATTCATGCAAAAATGCATGTTTGCATGAAAACAGCTACAAGACATTAAATGGCTGAGGTTGCATATTGTATTGGAAATCAAGCTTGGTTTGATAACACTACTGCATCTTTTGAATGATCCTTCAGATCATCCAAAACATCGGTCCCCCACCCTGCACATTCCAGCACTTCATGCTGACATTTATAATGTAATTTTAAAATGTAGTTATTCGATTTCAGAAAAATTTAATTCTTATGTTTTATAAAATAATGTTGGTTCGTAAATTGTTTACATATGCTTTGCAGAATGTTGTCCCATAATGTTTATAATAGGTTTTTTTTTTTCAGATAAAGAGCAATTATGAGACAACTAAAATTGCACATTGTTTTGGAAAATCATAATGTTGGTTTGTTGATCAGAGTATTGCATCTTTTGGACAATCCTTCAGATCGTTAAAACCATCAGTCCCCAGCCCCACACATTTCAGCACTATGCGCTGACACAATGTAATTTAAAACTGTAAGAATTCCATTTTACAAAATAATGTTCATAACTTATTTAAAACTAGTTTGAAAAATGTCAACATGTGCTGAAATGTATAATGTAATTTAAAAATGTAATTATTCCATTTTAGAAAATAATGTTGTTTCACAATGAAAAGTCGGGCCAGTAAATGGCATTTTTATGTGTTTTAGCACATAAACAACACCATCAAGCATCATGCATGTCTAATAAACCAGTACCTCTATTTTTAATTAAATTAATTTATTCCTAATGAAGTTTTTATCGGTAAAAGGAATTCTGATAAAGACTATAATTGGCACTCAAATCATTTTTTAGAATATTAAAATTCCATTTATAATTGCAAAATAAAACATTACAACACAATATTTGACAACATTAGGCATTTTTTAATAACAGTCACTGTTTCTTATTGGCTCTTCATTATTCCAATAAGTGATTATTTTCATGTTAAAAAATAAATAAATATTCTAAAATAAAAACTGAATGAATGCATCACTCACAAACTGAAAAATAAATATTGAAATTAATTTTACAAAGATGAGAAAAATATGTAAATAAATTATATGTAAAGTTGCATTTTCCAAATTCTGATTGTTCAAAAATTTCAATCGAATAATTTTTTGTTAAAAACAAAATATACTCAAATAAAAGTTGAATAAATACATCACTTCTAATGGTACTATTTGTTTAGCTGTACTGTGCCACTAAGCAACGCTGCAGTATCCATCAAGAACTGATTTCTTGTTTTTGTATTTTAGAGTGATTTCAGAAATTGCTTCATGTTGCCTTAGCATTTTAATTTTACAGCGAATTTTTGTTTTTGTAATTTATATTTTACAGCGATTTCAGAGATTTCTTCATGTTGCCTTAGGCATTTTAATTTTACATCAATTTCAGTGATTTTGGACATAAAATTATTGCTTGCATATTTCTTGAGGGTTCTTGATGGATACTGCAGCATCACCTAATGGCACAGTACAGCTAACCAACTTGTACCTTTCTTATTTATTGAAAAATAAGTATTTAATTAAATTTTACAAAAATAAAAAATATTTGAATAAATTACATATCAAATGGCATTTTTCAATTTCCCAAAAGTGGTAGTTATTCTTGGAAAAAATGAAATTAGTTATTGTGCACTGAATACTATCTACTCCTTTTGTAAATGTGCAAGCTTTGGTCTTTCTAAAATGACTTTACACTAGTAATTTTTTCAGAATATTAATCAAAACATATTTTAGTTCCAAATTTTTGATGTCAAATGTGTAGAAAACTGTAAAACAAATGCTATAGGTCACCAAAAATAAGGTACATTTGGCAACTTTGGAGAACCAATACTTCTTGTGCCAGATACTATCAACTAATAAAAATATTCCAAGTTGACCAAATATATCTGAATGTATCACTATATACATTGCAAACATGTCTACTAATTAAATACTTTTGTTACTTAAATACAGACTTCTCCATTTAATATTTCTTCTATATAAGTGTGGTGTGATTGTTTAACATTTTGATCCTGCATTTACATAAGCCAAAAGAAGTCAAATGTTTCCAATAAATTCTTAAATCTGGTTATGGAAATACAAAAGTATGTGGAATGTTTAGTGAATAGATGGCATCTGAAAATATCTATAGTTGAAATGCTTACTACTGCTATTTGATGCAATTTTTATTTATATTTGATTACATTTTTGTAGTCAATGTGAAATTGCATGCTCACACATTCCACTATATTCTTTGTGCACTAATATGTGACACTTTCTAAACAGATGTAGGCAATTTCATTTGCCAAAATAGTTCATTTATTATTTCTTTCATTGATACTTGCATTGACCCATAAATTCTAACATTAGTTTTTTCAATTTTTAGGAACCATTTTGCTTTTTTTTACTATACAAATTCCATGACATGAAACTTCTGAACCATTGTCCATTTAACTGTCAGACTATTTTAAATACAAAGAGTTTTAGCATGATTCAGTATTAAATCTGTTTGATCTTCTGAAACAAATTTATATGATTTTAGTTTCTTCTCATATTTTGGTTTATCTTCATATTTGCATATTGCACAAATTTATTTAACTACCTGCAATTTTCTAACATATATCTGGTTTGCTACATTAATAATATAGACAATTAATTATCTTCTCCTTCAGGAAAGCATTTTCAACAAATATTGTGGACAGATTGTAAAGTAGTATGTCATACTTCATCATCATCTTGCTCTTCAGCTGGCATGTTATGAAATGAAAATGAGAGACATGACAAAGTGAGGCAACATTGGAATCGTTTATTACTTGAAAATCATTTAAGGTAATGATCTGAATATCATGAGATACAAACAATCACAATTAATATTGCCTAGTTGTAGAATCTTATTATCTAAACAAAGTAACTTGGGCAGAAAAATTAGTTATTATGTATTTTAAATATGGAAGAAGTTTCATTGTCCTATGGTATAACTCCAAATTTGAGATTTTAGAATTAATTATTAAAGGGGTGGTAGATTATGCAACTACCTGCAGAAATGATAAAATATTATTACTTGGTCATAGTAGAGTTCATAATGAAATAGCAATAAATATACTGCCATACCCACAACATGGATTTGAATATTGCCCAGATAAAAATGGGGAAATGTTTTCAGAGTTTTAAACAGTTTTTATATTTGAAGGACTTTGTAGCATAACCATTAGAATATTTCCTCACTATACAACTTGGGGTTTGAGTTTTTTTTTAATTAAAAACAAACTTAGGATTTTTTTCTCAAATAGTCACCAATAGCTAGCCATCTGATAATAGTCAGTAAATGGATATCTAGATATTCTTGGTTAAAGAATAAAATTATAATTTAAACTGGATTGATCAGATAAGTGATAATGTTTTGATTATATTAATAAAATTATGGTTGTAATATATTGAGACCTTTACTGCTTGATGGTAGAGGTGTCATATTTTAAGGGTACTGAGTTCATATTTATTTCAATACTCTATTACTTAATTATCTTAACTTGCATTTGAACAAAGGTTTCATCATATTTATATACACATATCAGTATGTTTGCATATAAAATATTTGTTTATTTCACACATTGGTGTAAAGAGCATATTGGAGTGTTGATGTAGCTCTGAATATTAAAGTATTAAAATAAATATTTTAAGAACTACAGGAATAATATCACTTTATTGTATGATTCACTAATCTTCAGTATCAATTAATGCAATAACACCATTTTTCTCTCTTCTTTTTCGACAGAATCCGCAGCCTTCATCAGAAATCTGTTCAATCTGTTATATCTTTATAAAAGATTAAACAATTTGCTAATGAAGACTATATAAAAGATTAAACAAGTCTTTGATGAAGGTTATAGGTTCAGTTAAGACGGTTACAAAGTGCAAAAAATGAGAAATTGTATTTTTTTATAGTTATGTCATCGGCCTTCTGGTAAAGAACCTAATATATATATACACTTACAGACTATATCAGTGTGCACATATGTTGCCACAAATACAAACATGCATAATCGAAAAATATGAGTCAAATCTATTAATGTTTTAATTTAATATTTGTGTGTATATATATTAACTAGTTGTGGAAGAATTAATTTCAATTAAATACGAATGTATCATTTTTCATTTTCGATGTATTGTGAAAGCTTATGTGAACTAAATTCTATCATATTATTCTATGGAAAACTGTAACACAAAGAGATCCGGAAATCAAGGTCAAATTAGAGAGCAAGTCAATTTTTAATTAGGAAGATTACGTAGCAACTGCAGTTAGTCGGTCTGTTTGTTTCCTTATAAAAGTTAGTTAAAAACCATAACGCTAATCTTATTATAATCGGGAAATTAAACAATACTTAATATAAAAGAAGAAAAAAAAAGTATTTGTGTGTAAATATTTTTAATTTTTCATATAAAAGTTTTTTTTTTTTTTCAACCGTGCTATTTGAACTTCTATTGTTACTTTTAAAAAAAACTGAAAATACGATACTGCAAAAGTTGAACAAAATAAAGAGAACTTTTGATATACTATACAGAAATAGAAATACATCTCTTTTTTTGTATTATTGATAGAACTTTGTGGAGATTTTAATAAATATTTAGGTATCTAATTCATAAATTTGTGAAGAAAAATCTTGCTGTTAAAGAGTTCAAATAGGTAGGCCTGATTAGTTAGAGGAAGAGTGGCATAGCTGTTTAATATTTTAAGGGTGATAGGTCTCTGTAAGAATATAACTATGTCAATAAAATAATGCTTACTTGTTACGTCATTCAGATAAGAGTAACAGTGAGCTTTGACATAAATACTTTTACTCAGGCTCATCACTCTTCCATTGTAGTAAACTACACAGGGCAATCATTATATTCAATCATTGAAAGCTACGAGGCTTAACTGCAATCTAAAGACCTTTACTTTTAGAATTAATCATTATCACTGCACTAAACTGTCCAGAGGCAGGGCCGGCGCTGGGTACTAGGCGCCCGCATGCAAATTTGATTTTGGCGCCCCTGTCAATATGTATGTTTACTAAGGTGACCCGACCGTGTCCCGTGGCGTTTTAAAAAAGTCATGATTTTTAGAAAGAATGCACGATGTAATGCTATTTTTGATATCAAAAATAGCATAAAATTGATTGTTAAATTATATATTATTTCATACAAACGGTTTGTATGAAATAATATATAATTTAACACGGCAAATTTAGATGTTAGAAAAATTTGCAGAAATTTTAAAAATAATGTGTTTGTTAAAAATAGACAGAGTGATTCAAATATATATAATAAATTAAAAAAAAATAATGTTTGAGATTAAAATATTTAAATGTTTAAAATAATTTTCGAAAAACATTTACATATTTTAATCTCAAATATTTTTTTTTTTTAAAATTTCATATTTATTATTTGCGTCACTGTCTGTTTTTAACAAACCCATTATTTTTAAAATTTTTGCTAATTTTTCTAACCTCTAAATTTATGCAAATATTAGCAAATTTAATAATAAATTTACAATTTATAAATGAAATAATTTTAAAAAAAGATAATATTACAAACATACATATTTAATTTATTATTATTAATGTACGCTATATCTATATAAACGCTCCATATAAACCAAATTTTTAATCAACCCCCCCCCCCCCGGTCAATGGTGTCCCGTTTTACCAATGTTAAAATCTGGTCACTTTAATGTATACCACCTACATGTTATAAATATTAGTGTACAAAATCTTTCTAAGGGAAACAAACAAGGCAATGTAAATAAATAATTTTTAATATTAAAAAAAACAAAATTCCGATCTAAAAAAGTAAATGCATTACAAAACATGTTATAATTATAATAATTTTATACTCCTTGACTTCATATTAATAAACCTTGATATGATTGTATTTATTTCCAGTTCTGCACAAATATCATTTTCAATAGCAATTAATGCCAAATTAACAAGCCGTTTTTGTGACATAGTTGTTCTCAAGTAAGTTTTAATTAATTTTAACTTAGAAAAAGAGCGTTCACCGCTTGCAACACTAACAGGTAATGTTAATAATATTCTTAAAGCTATTGATAAGTTTGGCATAGATAAATTATTAGAAACTATAAAATTAAGTGTTTCGAAAGGGTTTTGAGAATTTAAAAAATCCTTTTGAAAAATATCTCGAAAAGCACATAATTCGTCGAATAAATCTGTAGCATTAATATCTTTACTGTTATCAAATTTCAAAATATTTTCTAAATCTTTGCATTTTGCTTGTAACTCGCTCTTATTAATTTCTGATATTTTATATAGAAAATTGAAATTATTATAACATGCTTCGAGGAGTTCAAAGCGTTCTGTTAAAGAATTAATCGCTACATCTAAAAGTGTAAAAAACATGTTTTTTTAAAATTTTTCTTCAGGTATTTGAGGTGTTTCGTCCTGATGCTCGTAATCAAATTGACGAGTTTTTTTCCGTTGTCGAACTTCTTTGACAGTTTTAAATTCTTTCTCTCCATCAACCTCTTCGCTAAGTTCATCTGCAATTTTGAGAATGTTTTTGAAATTTGAATCTGATCGATATTCTCGTAAAAATTTATTTAGATTTGCGATCGATTCTAAAGCAAGTGAAGCATTCATATTTACATTTTGGAGCATTTTACTGACAGGATTTATTCTATTTAATATATCATGCCAAATTATTAAAGAACAAATAAATTTGTAATCTTTAAGGTTAGTGCAGAGTGATTGAGCTTCATGTTGAATTTCTCTATTAAAAGATTCGTTGTTCATTATTTCATAGAGTGCATCATAAATTTCACCCAACTGATACCGTAGAGGTCGGATTGCATCAATTCTGCTTTCCCATCGTGTTTCTGATGGTTGTTTTAGAGTTAAAGTTTTAATAAATTTTAAAAGGATTGACCACCGTTTATAAGATGATGAAAAAAAATTGTATATTTTTTGAACAATTGCAAAAAAACCAATTGTATCTACATTGACTTTGGCGGCATCATTTATGATTAAGTTTAAAGAATGAGCAGCACATGGTACGTAAAATGCATGAGGGTTTTTGGTTAAAATCAAATTTTGAAGTCCAGCCTTTTTGCCTTTCATGTTGGCCCCATTATCATACCCTTGACCACGCATGTCTTCAATGGGAATCTTCCATTTTTCCAGTTGTTCAATTATTGTTGTACATAAACCTCGTCCAGTGGAATCTGTTATATCTATGAAACCTAAAAAGTTTTCTCTAATTTTAACCGTTCCATTATTACAAAAAACGAAGCGAATAATTATGGTCATTTGTTCAGTTTTACTTGCATCTGGTGTACAATCTAAAATAATAGAATAATATTTGGATTTTTTTATCGATAATAAAATTGTTTCCCTAATTGCTGTACTTAAAATTTCCAATAATTCATTTTGGCTATCTTTGCTCAAATAATGTACTCTATTGTTTTGATCTAGGGCCCTCTCAACATGATTTTCCATAACGGGATCAAACTTCGCAAATAATTCAATTAATTTTAAAAAATTTCCGTTATTTTTTTCGTATAATTTATCAGATGATCCGCGAAATGCTAAATTTTGACTACCAAGGAATTTGATAATTTCAATCAGCCATTCCAAAACACTCCTCCAATGTTTCTTTTCCATTTCATATAAATTTTGAGATTGACAATCAATAGTAATTTTGTTTTTTAATCTTTTCTCAAGTTCATTCCAATTCAATAAACTTTTCATGTGAGCCATACTAGTTTCATGTCTGTGTAAAGTTGTACTTAAATTTCTCCAATTATTGTATCCTTCTATGAGGCTAGATTCAGTAGATCCAAAAACTTTGCAACAAAAGCAAAACACAGAGTTCAAAATTTCGGAATAAATAAGCCATTTTCGAAAAACTACTTCTCCGTTTTCCATTTTTCTATTATAATATACATCAGAAAATTTACGGCCATGTACATCGTTCGGATATATAATATCTTTCTTTTGAACAGGCCCCATTTCTACTAAAATAACACGTAGTTTGTCATCGATTTTATTCCATTCAGCTGGATCTTCTAAATTTGTACACATTTGATATGATATTGGCACAATGACTTTGTTGTCACTTAACTGTTTCTTACTAAAATCTTGTTCAATATTTTCAACAGTTCCCTGTGATCTAGATGATGTGCACGTTTCTGGTTCTTGTTGAGTATAAGCTATTTCAGAAGCAGTTGATATTTTAAGATATTTATTAAGTGATCCACTTTGTTTTTTAATGTTTGCTATTTTTTCAGCTTGGCGTTTACGATTTTGTGCACCGGATAGTTTTTTCTTAGTTTTTGATTCCATATTACTTTTACTCATGAACGCCACTTTAAAATAATTTTCAAATGTAATAAATAAATAAATACGGACTCTAATTTATATATTTACATCATGTATCTTAATACTTAAGATTATATATCGCTAATTTAGATGTCCAACACAAATTACTTCTTGCGCCAAAATACAAAACTCTATACGCGGAGGGGAAGAAGTTGTTTAACTTGTTTACCTAAAAAAGGCAGCTAATAAATTGGAAATATTCAGCCATTGACATTAAAAATGGTCAGGTTTTAAAATAACTCAAGTGTCCAGTTTTTTACGCTTGATTGAACGTTTTAGTTTTACCATTAGCAAGATTTTCTTTTGTTATCATATATTTTTCTAATTAACACAGGTGGCCTGCCAGGCCTGATTTGCGATTTCAATAGAAAATTTCCTGGGATTATAATTATTGTTTACAAGTTCTTACTAAGATTTTAAAATTTGCGATAAACATCATAAGCAAACGTATGTAATTAATTTGCAAACCTAATTAGTATGCAGAAAAAATAGACTTTTGACAACGATTAAAATATATAAAATAAAAAGTAAACTGAAAATTATATTAAGTTTACTGGAATTATACCTATAATATATATTACATACACGTTTGAATATTTATATCAAATTATTATTTAAATAAAAAATTAGAAAATGTTTTATTTTGCAATATTATAATCGTTTCTTACGATTTCAAAATTATGTACATGATCTAATATATATATATACGCATATACATACATAAGTTCTAATTTATAATACTTTTAGTGTGTGTTTATTTATATATTTGCTAGCAGAAAGTTACTTATAGTTTACTATAAGCAGTACTATATATATATATAAACATTACAATATGAAATTTGTAATATAATAAACTTTATGTTTAGTTTATTGTTCATGATAAATAATAGATTTGATTGTTTTATATTTTTAATATTAAGCAGAGCTTGTGTGCAGGCCTGCTTGTGTGTGTCATTTAATAAGATATAATATGACTTCATATGATTTTCAATAATCTACTCTCAATAATTTTTGTAAATAAACATTTGAGAATAATATTCTTCAAATGTGAGTATTTTTGTTAGTAGAGTTTTAATTTCTCAGGGATGGCACCTTCTTTTTCAGATGCTAATCTCTCAGTGATGGCGCCTCCTTCTGCCAGCGCCCGCATGCCTAGCATGCGTTGCATGCCCGCTTCCGCCGGCCCTGTCCAGAGGAATCTATATCAAATTTAATTTTTACTAACATTTTGGTGTAAGCACTTTTTTATCTCAGTTCAAGTCTTGGAATCCACATCAGGTAATGCTTACACATTTCATAAAAAAAAAAAAAAAAAACTTATCATTATTCCTAAAGACCATCTCCTACTTTGTGAACATCAAGGATATTGATGTTAAAAAACAGGCAAAACTCTCCATACAGTAGTTCCACTCAGTGCCAACCAGAGTAAGAAATAGTGATCATATGATATTGATGTTACAATTATTTCCACTGCTTAAATGAGCTATCTATTAGACAAAGTCCCTGATTTTAATGAGCCATTGTTTTATTGGTTGTGTAAGAATTTATGATGATGGCATTTTAATTGTGGTCAAATGTTAGATTATTAGCATGATCTGGTTAAAATTGTTATCGGAAAGGTTCAAACTTTAACTTAAAATCATTCAATAATTGCAGCTAGATGGGAATAATTCAAAATATAATTGCAATACTATTCTTAAGCCACCTTTCCTAGATCCTTTCATATTTGTTGGAGCAAGAAATCCTAATAGATATGTTCAAGCAAACAATTATTTTTTAAACATTTCTTTCACAAATCCTGTTCCAAGTAGTTTGTTATTAATTGTATTGTGTTGTGCAAAATTATACTTAACATCTTCCACTCTTCAAAATCTCTCCATTACTGTTACCTTACTCAAAAAACTGAATATATTCTACATATGTGCATCAAAAAAGAAATTAGATTCTGAATTTCTATACATACAATTAAGAAATGGCAATGGTAGTGGTGATATTTCAGATAAATGATTACTAGAATATTATATTTATAAACTGCTTGAGGACTCTTACTTAGCCATTATTTATTTATTTATTTGCAGTTAATGTTATGTCTGAAAGCAATCTATTATTGTCCAACTATCATGACTTCAATACCCAGTATATTCATGTGTAACTAAAAAATTGTAAAATGTAAACATTGATTTATAAAAAAAATAATAGCCAGATTTCAGTGGTGAAATTCTGACACTTTTAATTCCAATTTCATTAATTATCACAATCCTAAAAGAAAAATGTATATAACAAATAGAGCATAGAGAATGAATCCTATCCTATTCTAAGTCTAATGAAATTTTGCAGAAACAAATTGTCAATTAATTAAATACTTATCATATTCAATAAATATCATTCTATTAATTTTGTTTCTTTGATGATTTTTTTTGCTACCAATGGAAAAACAATCATGGCAAATGCATGCATGTGTTGTTGTTGTTTTATCTATGTTTTATACTCATTAACCCTCATTTTCCAAATAATACTTTTAATATAATGATTTAAATCTGTATATTATGAAGCTTAATAAATAAAATTAATTATAAGACTTATATTCTTGCATTTAATCAACAAACCATTTTTCTTTATTTTTAAATTATTTAATGTAGTATGAAAAATCTCTTTCAATTTTAATAATTTATTCAACAATAATTAAATATATATATATTCAGATAATAACTTAAGATCAACATTGTTTATAAAATTTTATGCACACATAAATATGGATAACCATGTATTGATGCATCAGTATATGGCTTAACAAAAAAGATTAAGGGACCCAAAGCATTTATAAAAATGGGAGGTTTTTATGCTTTATGGTAAAAAAATATTTCACTAAAAATATTCCATTAAGAATCCATGAATGTATAGTATTTTATCTCAAGCTTATATAAAAATCATATCTATATGCCAGGATCACTTTAAAATCATAATGTGACATAATGTAAAAAAAATTAAGAGGAGTTTGTTGAGGGTTAATTCATTTGTAAACTTTGTAAGCATTTAGGACTCATTCAGCAAGTCTTCTTTACATTATGATTGTTTTCATGAAGATACTGCTAATGTTCCCATGGACTAAATGTAAGTGAAAATATGTTATGATGACAAAATGTTTGATGAATGGAAATTTATTGATTACTATACTTTGATGGAATTAATCTAACTGAATATTTAAATATTTTTAAGACAGGCTTATCTTTATAAAAGTCGCTATGTTATGTCATGGTTTGAGAGGTCCCTCTATTGGCAAAATAAAGATATAGCTTGACTATCATAAATTTCAAGGCGCATTTGATACAGGTTATAGCTGTCTTAAAAATATTTACATATACTTCCTGTGTGCTTACTAAAGAATTATAACTTTAACTGATTATTGGAAAAAAAAAATGACTGTGTTAATGATCATACATATATCTGACATGGTATTTTTTGCTTTGATAGTATTTCTATTTCTACCAGAAGGAAAATAATTAAAAAAGATAATTTATTGAAGCAATATTCATTAATTCTGATAAATGAGCCTTAAACCTATTTATAAAATTAGTGATTGATAATGTCAAGTTTTATTGTCAAAACCTAGCTATTGTTAGAGGTTTTATATTTAAATGCTTATTCTTGAATTTATTATTCTTACATTATTGTACACGTGGATATACATTAGCTTTTTCCCATAAACTTGTTGAAATTGTTAAATATTTTTTAAAAATTCAAACTTTATTTATACTTTTTTAAATAAGAATGTATTTAAAAATGACTTCATCTGTTAATAATAATAACCAGATAAATAGAGAACACAACATTTTAAATAGTATTATTCTCCTCTCTTCTTCACAATTTGCTGATCTTATTAATGACAGCTAGCAATAGAATCAAATTGAAGATCTTTAGATTCATCTTTAGATTTCAAATTTAAGATGATATTCTAACTAATCCAACCGTAAGTGGACAAAATTTAATTATTTATCAATGATGATCTCTGTGATTTTTCTACTTTTTTCTTTTAAAGGCAATGTTAATGAGTGATTTTAAATATTTTTGGATTTTGACCATATTGTCATGTAAGCAATTTTTTAAGTTTCTTTATTTTTAGTTTTCTCTCTTTGCTCAATATTCTTGTGTTTTTCTGGTGAACAGGTTGTTGGTATTTGAATAGCTGCTAATAAAATCAGTTTAAAAAATTTAAATTGTTTATACGACATTGATAATTAACTATGTAAGTCAAATTTGCATAATAATCTATAATGCTGAAAAATCATTCATTAATCTTGCTCTTTAAAAAAAATGGGGAAATCAGAAAGATTTTCATATACAAGTAAATAAAACCTCTACTGACCATTACTTTTGAAAGAATAGTCTAGTTCAGTGTTCTTCAATCCTTGGTCTGTGGACCGATGTCAGGTCACAGAAGTTTCTGCTGATCCCTGCTAGACTGGCAGGAAAGTTTGTAATAACAAAATAATAATATTTTAAACTTTTAATTAATATAAACAATTTTTATTTCTTTTTTCATTGCAACTGCTTAAATAAAATTAATTATAAATCAAAATTTTATTTAAATTATTAGATAATACTATAATTACTAAATAATAATCAAAGGAATTTATCTGAAATGCAATCTTTAAAAGACAAAGCGTCAATCTCATGATAATTGCACCACTCCTTACACATCAATTTCTATACCTAGTAGGCATTTCTGCATTGTGTTAGCTCATTTATTGGTCACATATAGCAAAATTTTTTATTGCATTTGTATCAATTTTGTGTGTGTGTGTCATTTCTTTTTGAAATTATAAACTTCACAAAATGGAGACAAAAAAATTCAAACAGCAAAACCTTTTGGCCTTCTTATGAGTAGACAAGATTAATATTCCAGTAAAAAGTGATGCTGATACTGAAAGTATGCCAAGTATTAGTGTTTCAACTCTTGAAAAAACAAGGAAAAAGAGATATGTCAATACTTCAGAATGTGCAGGAAAAAACAAAAACAAAAAAGATCATTTTATTAGAAATTACAGTAAGGAGTATTTAAAACTTGGTTTCATAGTTGCTCCTGATAGTGAACTATTACCATAGTCTTTGTGTGTAGTAAGTTTCAAAATTTTGTCAAATGAAGATTTTCAGCTCAATTTTCCCAGTGGATTTACAGGTGGTCCTCAGTTGCCTCAAGAGTAAATAACTAATGCAATCTGGTGGTATTTTAATCTTATTTTTACCCAATTAAGAAAAAAAAACAGAATGAAAATAAAATCTAATCAATCATACATAAATTAATTTGTTTTTCTAGTTATCACAGATGTTTATGGGGGGAAGGGGTTAGAATTAAATTTTTTATTATTTTTCTAAAAAAATTCAAAATTAAAAAAAAAAAGTTTTTCATAATACAAACTTTATGTATATAACTTCATCTTGCATATTTAACATTAAATACAGATATTACATTTTTCATAATCATTATGTAATTACACTAGCTGTGATATTCCCCAACATTCAGGTAAATAACATTTTATTCTTGCATGTTTTAACAATGAAATAATAAACATAGCAATGCAGAAACATTAATGAGAACGTATTGTTTTCTGTAGCAGTATGCCTGTGCAAGTCAAGAAATAGTGTTCAGCATGAGAAGGTGAGCAACACCATTACAATAGACAGTAACTAGTGTGTTGTTTTGGTCAGTTATAACAATTATGCTCATCTAAGGCTAAGCAGTTTAAATCTTTAAGTAAATTTATCTGTGGACTTCTGACGGTCCGCAAAATCTTATCCTTATTTTTGCTAGTCTGCAGGTGTGAAAAGGTTGAAGACCACTGATCTAGTTAATTAGTGAATCACTTTAAATTCATCTTGAATCTAGTTCTAAATTAGATGTCACTAGTCACACTAATAAAATTTGAAAAAGAAAAATAATATTCAAATCATTACAATCTATATTACCTCTATGTCATTATTAACATTTGAATATTTAGAAAAGTATAAATAAAATTTGGATTTTTCTGGAAGCATTTATTGATATCAATTAGGTGATAGAAATGTTTTAACATTAAATAAAATCCTATCATCACAAGCCTTTGATCATATATTAGTACAATAAATAAAATGTGACATTTGCTCCTAAATATTTAAATAAATTTGACTCTTCACAAATTATAGGTGTCATATTTTCAAATGGTAGAATCTTAAATATTTAGATATTATTGCAATAAATAAATTAAATTTTTGATAATTACTTAACAATTATAAAATTATTATATTTCATACATTTTTGGAATATATAATTTCTTCAGATTTTATTTATTTAATGTATAAGTTTTGACTGCAAAGTTTCCAAGTAAGAAGTATCGCAAGTGGCTTTACTAAGTTCTTCAATTCATTACTATGTATAGATTTGTCAGACAATAACTATGTGATTTGGATTTTTCCACAACTGCATAGATCAAAGGCTGTTAATTTAATTTTTAAATAACTGAGCACAATAACCAGAGATGGTCCTGAATCTGTTATTGAGACTCCAGCAATATTTAACAAGATCAAATCCAACTATTTTATTATTTGGTAGGTAAAAAAAAAATTGCTTGACCTCACAGAGATTACATTTTTATGTTGTAATTTTTTAGTGATTTGAATGATTCTTGGTTAAACATCCTGAAAGAAGA
Source organism: Epiperipatus broadwayi (assembly GCA_028023455.1). Taxonomy (NCBI): domain Eukaryota; kingdom Metazoa; phylum Onychophora; class Udeonychophora; order Euonychophora; family Peripatidae; genus Epiperipatus; species Epiperipatus broadwayi. Next base: position 569,095 of record JAQFVV010000060.1, read on the forward strand.
TATTGATTTGAAATGTGTTGTAGAAAGAAATATATCTTGAATCAATGGTAAGTCTGACTTATTTAATTCTTATTTTATACACTTTCTATGCGACAACTCTTGGAGAAACATATGCAAGGACAGTAAATTATTGCAAAAGAATAAACTTGAGAATCTATAATACTTTTTTGATGGTATTTAATTACATATTCTGAAGTTTTGTTGGACTTTTTTTTTACACAGATGCATATTATTTTATTTATAAAAAATATCACTTTTGTGAAATCAAAATAACATTTTTAGCATAGATGAATTTCCTGAATTCTATTTGTGGAAGTTGACTGATGAATATTTTAAATAAAGAAGGTGAAAGGACTAAACCCTGAGGCAGACTGAGTTATAAAATTTTGTATTTATTACAATTAATAATTGGTGTCAATTAATTTTTTTTATTTCAGAGGTTTGACAAGTAGATTAATGGGGGGGGGGGGGTCCTGCATTTTAGGAATTTATAGATTTTTAGAAGAAAACACCCAGTTTTTAAGGTTTTTTAAAGCTCTTTTCAGCAGTTATAGATCAAACTTGTTAATAATAGCTTCTTCCTTCAAATCCAGCATGACTTGACTTTTGTCATAATTTTTGTTAATATTATTTTTCAAACAACTTGTAAAGAATACATAGTAATGATGTTAGGCAATTTTATTTTGGGGTTCATTGCTAGGTTTATTAGGTTTTAAGATGCCTATAATTTTGTTTTCATACTAAATTTTTAAAATAATTTTTATGTTAACTAATAATAATGGTTTTGACAACTATATTTTAGATTAAGTCCCTAAATTGTTTAGAATCTCTGAAAGTATACTGTATATTTCTGGAGTCTTCCTAATTTAAAACAACCAATTCATCAACATATGTTGGATTTATTACATTGAGATTAAAGAAACATCATGAAAATGAAGTTCATAATTCCTCTGTAAAGTTGTTTTTCTGGTTCTGACAATCTTGGCCATCTTATTCATAGTGGCAGTAGTATATTTTTAAAGGTGCTTCTACAATCATCAAACTTATGTAAAAGTGACCACATTTTTGGACTAGATCTTATAATGTTTTGTTTTTCTATGGTCTCTTTTCACCTTTTGGCAGCTGTTGTTATGAATTTGTTAAATCTATCATAGCAAGATATTCATTATATTAACTCCAGTTGCTTTTTAATTGTAAGAATGTGAATTCCTAGAGTAATAAGACTATGATTATATTAGATTGGCATAAATAATTCAATACTAATCTTGTCATCAAGCAATAATGAACCATTTTATAATTAAAATGTAAATCAGGTGTTAACTCTCTGCCCCATTTATCTGAATAGAATGTTTCTTTTTGCATGACATTTAAAAAATTATAATCTACTTTATTTTCAAAGGTTGCTATAAAAATTGATATCTCCTACAAATACAGAAGATATAAAATAAATCTGCAAAAACATTATAGTAATAATTTGCATTGGGAAGTTGTAAACATTGATATACTTTAAAATTATTTATCTGAATGGCAATTTCTAAACTATTTTTAATGGTTGCTTATTTTGCAAGATGGTACAAAAGAAAGATAGCCATACCATAATGTACATTATTAAATGAATGATGGAAAAATGATGAATTTCTTAAGGTACAATCATCTGTACAATGTTATATGTTTAATTTGTAGAAGATATTGCATTTATAATGTAATCTCAATATTAAGTTGAAGTAATTTTGTTGTGCTTCCTGGATGAAAAAAAAAAAGCTCTGAAGAAGGTCTTTTAAAGTATTCAATAGTTGCTAACATCAAATAATTGTTTTTATTTTGGGAATCAATAACCTCATCTTTGGAATCTTGATATCAATATTCCCCATAAATGCAATTAAAATTAATATTAATAACTTTGCTATAATTTCATAATTTGCAGCTTTTAGCCAAGAGTTATCTGAAGTCAGATTTTCCAAGTGGAGATATTATTTTCATATAAGAACACGTGTTACTTTCAGGACGGGCTGAAGAAAGACTATTATACTTCTAGTTGATTTTTTTTTTTCAAAAGGAAATTTTATATATTTCTTCAAGATCTTCTCCCCTTTTACGACACAGAAAATAAATTCAATATTAACAATAATAATAATCTTTGACTTACAAAAAAATATGATTTTAACCATCAGATGGTGCACCCTTTAACAAAAACTTTTTTTTACATAATATAAAGTTAGTGTATGTATATTAAATAATCATGGCACGCACGAAACAATAATCTTAACTAATCAAATTAAAATACTACAATCACAATGCTTAATTACTTTTGTTTAAAAAAGTCATTAATAAAGCTTAATTATTGTTATTCGTTACTAATAAGTATGTAATTAACATCTTTGTAATAAGACCACCCTTTGGAGAGAGAAAGATGTTAATTAAAAATATATTTTAAAAAAGATTTATTTAATTAAACCCCTGGATCTAAAATCTTTTTGAGATCATGTTCAAAGTAATTCACTTGTACTATATTTAATTACTTAGTAATATTTGGAAAAATCCATTAACAGAAAGTTTTAAATATTTATTTACTGCAGCGTATATATGCAATATTAGCATATAAGAATCCCTTAGAGTAAAAATAATCTCCATATTCCGCTACGACCTTCTTTTCCCCTCAATAATCTGGCATCAGTTTGAACACATTATCTCAATTCAATTTATATCAGTTTTTAAATAAACTTTTTATCTTACAGAGTTAGACAAAAATTAATATTTACCCTTTAATGTTTTTTGTGATGCATTAATTTATTTTCCATTAAACAGCTCTAATCTTTGTAAAATTGTCATTAATTCCCATCCTGAGCCATTAGACTGCTAGTAAAAGAAGCTGAATTAAGATCAAATAATTCCTGAACCAATTTCTAATTTGAAGAAAAATGAAGAATCTCAGTCTGGTTTATTTAAATGTTTTTGTTGTACTCTTCACTAAACTTTGCTTTTTAAACATCAGCTGACTTATCAAACAATTTATACCTATGAAAATAAGACTGTCCTTTAAACTTAATTCTATTTACTTTTTTTTCTATCCATCTATAATTTTCAGCATTCTTTTTTTTTTTTTTTATCTCTTTGTATTATTTGCATTATTTTACCTCTTAAGTAACTGACCTCTATGATAATAAAATTAATATCAGTTTTAAATCACTTCCATTAACATCTATTTTTCTATCACTTCCAATATGTTTCTTTTCATAAGTTACTTGCATTATTTGATATATTTTTTTAAATTCAAACTCTATGTTTCACAACTATAGGCTAAAAGATCACATACTCTGATTAAAAGCTTTCTTTTAAACATAAATACATAGTTATTTTAATTGTTGTGTTTGTTGAAATACATTGGATACCAATTTTATTCTATTCATTTTGATTCTGTTTGTTTTAATAGCATAACTTAATCTGAATGCATATAAATTTCCACTTTTTCCACTCTTTTTTTTTATTCTACACTGTCCCCAGGTAATACAAATTTTATAAACATATTCATCATAATTTCAAATATTATTAGAAGATAATAATTGCATAATTTTAAAACATACTAATTAATATTCCAGTAATTAAAAAAATAACAATATGATAATTGATTAGGTCATGTGACATTTGAATAGCGTAATTGCTCAGATATTCTTGACTTCATTTAAGGAGAAGCCACAGTACATCACATGTTACTGGCTCCCCATTTTAGTTCCTTTTTTATTAGTTTAGGGAATTAATTTTCTCTAAAACTATTAGTAAGCAGGCAAAAACTCTCCATATAGTAATGCCATCTTGCGCTAACCAGAGTAATCAATGGATGCCAGAAGGCTTATGCATAAAATCCCTATCTAGTGCCTACTCATCCAATATTCCCAGACTAGTTTCTGGCTTGTGGCCTTCATCAGTGAGAAGCCTTGGATCTGAGAGCACTGCACCTAGATCTTATGATCTAATGCAACCCTCCAGCAGCCACCTTTTATCTCTACTTCACTACAAAACTTTGAGAATGAAATTGAAAACACAATAATATTTTCAATCTAAGCTCAATAGCTTATATAGTCAAATGGATCTGAACTCAATTCAGCACCCATACATTTTGGTGACTTTGGCTCTTTAACAACCCTAGCCACCATTATCCTATTAGGCAGAATTGGTGTTAAACCACTAAACATCACATGATCACCATCTCATGCTAACACATAACTGTTAGTAAACAGGCAAAAACTCTCCATATAGTAGTTTTGTAGTGAAGTAGAGATAAAAGGTGACTGCTGGAGGGTTGCATTAGATCCTAAGATCTAGGTGCAGTGCTCTCAGATCCAAAGCTCCTCACTGATGAAGGCCACAAGCCAGAAACTTGTCTGGGGATATTGGATGAGTAGGCACTAGATAGGGATTCTATGCATAAGCCTTCTGGCATCCATTGATTACTCTGGTTAGCACAAGGTGGCACTGCTATATGGAGAGTTTTTGCCTGTTTACTAACAGTTATGGGCTAGCATGAGATGGTAATCATGTGATGTTTAGTGGTCTTAAACTATTCCTATTTAAAAGAGGAGTTTCTTAGCTCTCTTTTCATATATAAGTTATATCAACATGTTATCACAAATAATAATAATTTTAACATTTATAAAAATGTTGTGCAAATTATATGGCAGCCATTGACATTTCAAAAGATTAATGCAATGATTTTGCCTTTTAATGAAAATTCTTCATTTCACTCAGTTTTGATGAGTGGATGAGAGGATCTGGTGGTTGGAAGGGGCCCTGGGAGCCTAAATCCTAGTTCTGTTGAATATGGAACTGCGATGAGGGTACTATGGGGATCGTTTCCTATGTTGATTTTCTCATTCATAGGAAATGAGAAATAACATCTTTTAGCGGTTTTGTAGTGTTATTCTTATAAATGATTTTATCCACGTGTTATTGCAATGTAAGCTGCAGTTTGGCTTAATGGTTTTAATTACAAGTGATTCACCTTATTTATTACTATTATTTCCAATGTGATTATTAATGAGGTTGATCCTTTGCTGTTCATGTGGCTCTTCATGATGGATTAGAATGGTTTTCAGCAGAGACATTTCAAAGCTTAGTTTTTTTCCTACTTCTCCATAAGTCTTCCAAAGTATACAGAATTGCTATCTTATGAAGATATTCGAGGCCATTCTGGAGAACTGAACAGTAGATTGACTTCACCTGTATTTTATATTATCTCAAGTGTTTTCCTATTCCTCAATTTATCTGCTGCAAATTGGATTTTTCAATATTGTACTTAAAATGCTATTCATATTTGAACTCTAGACTTTACAAATAATTCCTAATTGTAACCTAGATTTAATTTTAATAATTAATCATCTCATGGATTAATATTCTGAGTTGTCACAGGTTGATCAATTTTTGGAAATGCTACAGACAAAAATACAGTGTATCATTTTAGATCTCCATATTATACTATGTAAATCAATGCTTATCTTGCAAAACATTTTATATTAATAAAGTTTAATCTATTTTGAAATATATATATATATATTTCATTTGTTTTTAACTAAATCGTTCCTTTTTATTTCTCTTACTTTAATGAGATGGTGGCTCTATATTTTGTCAGATTTTTAAAATATAATTATTTATTTTAAAATGGAATTAAGTAATTTAATGTATATGTTTTTCTACAAGTAGCTTATTAGTTTCACAAGGCTCATAAACTTATTGTTAATCTGAATTACTATCAAAGTGTCTCTTGTCACTGTATCTAGCATTGAATAAATGTTGGGTTAAAACTGAAATAATCTTCAAACAGCTCCCTTTCCATTAATTTAATTTACCATGTATCAAAAAATATCTCCTCCAGTTTGAATCAGTGTTCAATGTATTTTTGAATTAAAACTCTGGTAATCTAATAAACAAAAAAATGTATATATATATAAAATCTTAGAAATGAAATTACTATTTTATCTTCTAGATAAATATGTTAACATCATTATAATTATTGTGGAATGTCACTGATATCTGCTACAGCAATTATAAATTCAAGTAATCTGTTAAATAAGTTACATTTAAACATGGATAAGTTAGTATTAGATACTTAGATATATTTGTTAATGATAATTTAAAGAAAATGTTGAAGCTCTAAGTAATTTGAAGATTAAGTGATCATTCATTGAAATTTGTTCATAAAGCTTTGAAAGCATTTGAAATGAAAACTTGTTAAATAGGAATATATACTAGCTCTAGTTTATTTTTTCAGTTTTTATGATTGTGACCTTTGGAACTGTTTATAGGCAGTTTCAGTAAGCATGAAGATGTAATATAGATTTCATTGTTCAAGTTTTTAATTTGAATGGATTACAAGGAAAAATAAGATGTTCATCTTCTTAATTTTTAGATTGTATTATTTTTACCAATATAAAAAATACTATTTAAAATGTTTTTAATGATTTGAATGCAATCCATAAGAGTTTTGATTTAGTAATTCATGTTCATAATCTCAAGTATTTTATCATCTTATGTTAAAAAAAAAAAAAAAAATCAACAACTTGTAGCTTGGAGGTTTATCAACTTAATGAGTTAAAAGATATACAGCTGTTGTTCTAAGATATGAACTTCTTATTGATGGAATAAGAAGATTCTAAAAAAGTTTTATTTAAGAATGTTCTATAAAATTTCTAAAATATAATGGTAAGCCAATTGGTATGTTTTTAACTCATTGTATGTGATTTTATTGAATCTATTATTAATATAGGGGATTTGAGCTCAGACTTTCAAGCACTCTTCAACTATCCATACTATATATACCACTGATACATATGACCACATACATGTAGAAAAGATAAATAATCACCAATAAACATATTTTGTGCTAAACCAGCACTCATCAGTTGGTCCAGATTATCATCTCTCACACACATATATAATCAGTGCTCAAGTTTATATTAAGATAGCAAATCTTCATACTTTAATGGTCAGGTTTCAATACACTCCAACTTTCAACTCTTCAGCCATCCATACCATTGAAAATCTGATGATAGAAAGCCATGCCAATATTATTGCCATGCCCATGTTGACCTCAACTCACTCTGACCCCTCATGTATAGGATCTTATCCATTTAAATACATAGAAGAGGGATGGGCAGCATGCAGGCTTAATATGTAAATATTTAAAATACAGGTACTCTTCACATACCTGGAGCCAAATTGTAAATACTGTATAGGGGATTTGAACTCAGACTTTCAAGCACTCTTCAACTATCCATACTATCTCATACCACTGATACATATGTAGAAAAGATAAATAATCACCAATATATGTATTTTGTGCTAAATTAGTACTCATCGGTTGGCCCAGATTATCATCTACCACATATATAAATAATCAATGCTCAGTGAATCTATCATTATAACTGAACAGGAAGTAACTGAAGCTTCCAATGAGTTATAAAACTTTTGCAATTTTTTTTTTGACAGTAGATTTTTTACTTTTAGCTCAATCCTATCACAATCATCCAGAAGTCAGACCAACCTCTCACACTATAGATGCATTAGAAACATACACTAATTCAAGTAATCCATATAGCACATTACAATTTAACTTCATATACACATTATTTTTAGATATATTTTAAGCTTAATTTTATATAAAATGTATATAATTCAAAATAAATATATATAAAATATATATAAAGAAATGCTTGGTTTAATACATTAATAGCATGGTATGCTAAGTATGCTTTTGACTAAGTGATAATCATATTTATAGCAATAAATATGTATTTAAATATATTTCAAATTTCTATTCCATCCCACATTATTGAAATATATAATCAAAGAAATAGGAATAAAATAAATGATTTCCAAGATGTGCATTTTGTGCTGAACCAGCACTCATCAGTTGGCCCAGATCTATTATAGTAAAAGCACATCTTTTGTTGGAGTGATTATAAATAGAATTCTTAAAAAAATATTTAATGATAAACATGAGCATGGTTTTTATAGGAGAGACAATATACAAATATGTTGTAAAAATTATCTTTAAAGTATTCTTAAAAAGTGTAATACAACATCAGTTGCTTTCATCGGAAAAAAGTGAGGGTCTATAGAATATAATGAAAAGCTTTAGTTAGACAATGTGTTGTTTGCTGAGAAAAACTTAAACAAAATTGTAAAATGTTAGATAAACTAATTAAAATATTTGCATATGAAATATATTGGTGTATTTGTAGTTAACAGATTAGTCTATAAATTCATCCCAAAATTCATCTTTAAAATTTTATTCCCTGTTTTTCTATCAATTTTATTAGCTTCTGAAGTATAATTGTCGTTTTTGTTTATGAGTAATTTAATGATGTTGATTTTTCTAATTTATTTATTTTTATAATTTTAATTTATGTGTATTTTCTATACAATAATATTCAAAGCAGCATAAAAAGACATCCAATAGTCTGCTTTCATTTTAAAATAGCAATAACAGCACCTAAAACTATATATATACTTCATTCATTTATTAATATATATTTTTAAAAACTTTAATCAATTTTTTTTTCCTTTACTTCTCCCTCCCTCTTCTCTACCCCTTCTTTTTTCATGGTATAAAGAAAGATAAAATTAAACCACAAGAAAGCAGCCTTGACTTATATATATATATGAATACATAAATTATTTTTAATAATATGTAATCATGCAATAATAAGCATCCTTAAGGCTGTTTCACGGCACCACCTTCTATTGTCAGATTTGGCCTTGCAAAATAATTCAATTATATTTGCTTTTCTAGTTTTTATAAGAATAGTGAATCTGTCATGTATTTTTAATCATGGCAGACTTCTAACTATATTCAGGTGCTAACAAATCATCATTAAATATGGCAAATAATTTGACTTCATAAAATAGGAATAATTGTTAATCACTTTAACATCTTTGTAAGTAAATAATTAAATATGGAATATGTAAACTTAACACTTCTAATAATATGTAATTATGAAAGTGATAAACTTTCTTCACACTGTTTATATTAATGCATTGTCCTTTATTGTCAACATTTGAATGCAACTGAAAGTTCACCTTAATTAATATCACTTGTCTGATTTTCTATTCTTATGAGACTTAAAAAAGTAATCGTAAATTGATTTATTTACATTTTCTAAGTTGAACTCTAGCAATAGGAGTCTTGCATTGGTGGTCGAGAGGTCAGCGCGTGTGCCTTGATTTGAAGGCAATTGCCCGAGTTGCGGGTTCGCGTCTCAGCCGATGCTATGACACTTAAAAAAAAAAACTCTAGCAATAGGAAGCAATGCATAGATAGAAACAATTCGAGAAAAAATTTATCATTCTTGAGATTATATATATATAGATAATAATAATAAAAAGGGTATAATAGCTTTTCAAAGAGAAACAGTGAAGATGAAGGCATTATCTACAAACTTGTCAATTTCCAAAAGATGAGTCATTTAATTGTCGTCGTCCCCGTCCCCCCATTTTTGTTTTACTTCTAATTGTAAATAACTTAATACACATTTATCGCTACCTGTGCTGGCCTATGAGGCAATTAACTGAAAATAAAATCCTTAATTTATTTGCGACCTGAACATTTTTTAAAGTGTTAACCATGCTAGATTGGAAGGTCATGTTGTTGATATAGTGATAAATATCTTAACCACTTCAAGGTTCTTTGATTTTTTTTCTGGAATGTTGCATAACTTTCACAAATTTCACAATTTAATGTAAATATGATTTTTATGGATTTGCCAATTAGATATCAAATAAACTATATTTATATAATCTGAGATCAGATCAGGAATTCTCCATTTAAACTGATATGCACTTTACTAAACAAAGCTAACATATGTACTGATTTTATCAGTACAATGCCGATTTTATGGCCATTGGTCCTATGTAACCAGTACAGTTTTGTATCTTTTTTTTTTTTTTATTAAAACCATTTTGTTCAAATTCTACATTTGATTTATTTTCTTGTATTCCTTCAATTAAAAACACAGTCAAGCATTGGTAGCCGAGAGATCAGCGCAGCCGCCTTACAAGGAAGCAGGTGCTTACAGATAGTTGTCACGGATTCGCTTCCCGGCCGATGCTTTGACATATGGGGAAAAAAAATAAGCATACTTGGTAATATTTTTTCAACTTATATTCTACATCATCGACTATACTCATGCTGTTTGAACTATTTCAAATGTCCTGGTTTTAAATTTGAAAAAAAAAAAAATGGTAAGCTTATACTAAACTATAAACTTAGATATACTACTATTTCTAGTCAACACCAATCGATAAATTCTTGGCAAATGATAAAAAAGCAGTATTCTAACAGTACTGAAATTTCCTATTACGAGTATCCAACACTAATAAATATTTTCAGCAAGGATCCCACACATTCAAGTAACATAAGTGATCATTTATTTACTCCGAATTTTTATATTTTAAAACTTCACTCTAACTTCGTCAACATAGCTTGGTTGATAGATTGATAGAGGTGTTAAATTCTTCAAAAATCTAATCTCTGATCTGATCTTTTATTGATAAAATTATTTGAATGCATTCTTTTTTAGTCAACAATATCATGGCCTATCTTTCCGATTCATATGATATTTTAAAAGAATGCGCGTACATATACACATAATTATTCATTTATTTTTGTTTGGTTCAGATTTTTTCTTTTCAAATATATTTAGTTTAATATTAAATAAATTCTACAAAATAAACCGCAATTTGTCATATAATTAAAATACACTTCTATTACTTTTTAAACTATTTAAATAATCAAGAAATATTTATCCCTTAGGTAACTGATATATAACGTGGTCCCTTTATAATTTATTATTAAGGAAGCGTAATTAATACTTTTGATGAAAATATTTTATGTAGCATTATGTTTATGCACGTGGCGAATGTACGTCATTCTGCGAACAAAACTACTTGACGCAATAAAATTTTAAAATAAATATATTTATGTTAATACTTAATGAAGAGTATAAAAGTTTTTTAAAGTAAACTGCAACTCAAGACCAGGCCGGCACAGAAAACAAGTCTTAAATCCTGCACCTTTTAAATTATTGAAAAAATTCATCATTATCATTTCTAACCATTATCGATCCACTGCAGGATAAAGGTCTCTCTTCTTTGCATTACACCAGAAAACTTTTACTTTATCAAACCTCAGTTCCCTTTCCTTAAATCTTTTATAATCTCTTGAGTTCTAAGATTTCCACTGTCTATCTGTTATCATTTCTTCTAGCAATAGTTTAGCCTAAATCCACTTCTCTCTCTCTCTCTTTTTTTAATGATATCAATAATACCTGTTTGTTCTTTTACCCAGTCTTTCATTTTTGATCTCTTCTCATTACTCCTAACATACATCACTCCATACTTCATAGAGTTGTTATCAGTATTTATTTAGAGGTGGAGATAATGTATCTAAGTGCTATTCTATAGTATGGGGTTCAAAATCCGAATCAAATGAATTAGTTTCGTAGGGCTTATGATTTTTTTTCCAAGTAACTGGCCTATTTAACTAGTCATCTATCATTGATTGGTAAATGGGTATCTAGCTATTTTTAATTGGCTAATAAAATAAGAATGAAAAACATTAAACTCTCATCACTTAGAAATTTCTAATGCTGGTGAATGTGTCTTTCTCCTTCTCTGCTTTCAATGTTGTTGGAGAGCTCTTTTACTTGCAATAGAATATTCATCTTTTTAAAGACCTGTTTTATCTATCTCTAGCATTTAAAATGGTCTTTTTGAACAAAGCAATGTATGTAAAATTTAAAAATATATGTATTAAATAAAAATAAATATAATTATTAAAATGACATATACAAATAAAAAATTATTTTTAAATATTGCATTATTTTAGCACCTACGGCAATTCTGTGCTTGAAATAGTTGATCGTTTGCTTTAACTATTCAAACGACTCTGCTGAATTTAAGATAAATCAAAACTCAATTCCTGTTGGAGTGTGATCTGTTTTTCACCAGGGTTGAAGACTTCAACTATTTCAGTTATTTTTTGCTGTTATTTTTACTATCAGTGTATCAACAACTCAGATTTACCTGAATTATTTAGATCTCTGGCTAATAAAAGCTGACACTCATTTATCAATCAAGACTTTTAGACTAATATCTAGCTAGTTTAATTATAGACTAGCTATTTCAAAAAAAAAAGTGTCTTTTTGTTTTTTTATTTCAGGTCATGAGGTAAATATCATTTCATGAGGCCTGTTATTTCTACATCTCCTGATATGCTTCAATGCTAGATACTGTATTTGTTTAAACAACACTGAATTCATTGAAGATTACTAATATATATGAGGACTATCCATAATTATCAGAGTGGAAATGGTGAAGCTGTTTTTAGATTAAAGAATCTGTTTAAGTAAAATTCAAATTCTAATTGAAAGATTACTATGAATAAAATAGCAAAATCGTTGACTACTTTTTCAGATTTCAATGTAAACCTAACTTTAATAAGGCTTTAAAAAACTATGCAGACCATCGCAGTTGAACTTATGATACACAAGATTTTTTTGAATAATAGACATTTTTGAATATTAACTGTTTAGATCATCTATTTTTCTATTATTATTTTTCAGTTTTATAGATTTATTAAAATACAAAACTTGGCAAAGACAATCTTATTATGCCTTCAGAATTATACTATCTATTGCTTGTACTTTTGATATTATGTTGATACTAAATATAATTGACTTCAAATATTTATTGAAATTGATATACAGAATGCCATAAAAATCTTGTGAGTTTTTAAAAAAATAAAATAAAATTATATGTTTAACAGTTTCCTTCATTAAATCAAATTGTTAAATATTTTTTACAAAAATTTAAACTTTATTTATAAATTTCTGAATACATTTGACAATTAGTAAAAACACATAGATTAATATAGAACATGACATAATGAATGGTATTTTTCTCCTCTCTACTTCAAATGTTCATGGCCTTGCAAGCAATAATATCAGCATTAATGATTTTTGAATTTTAAAATGATAAATCTAACTAAATTAGGCTGTTTTGGCAAAGACCATAATTAGAAAAAAGTTAATATACTCATAAATGATAATTTTTCTGATTTCATTTATTTCTTTTAAGAGTATGATTAGTATCAAAGCTGTAAATATTGCTGTGTATATTTGTGCTTTACCTAGTGCCAATTATAAAAACACTAGTATGGGTTTAAACCCAACTTACGTATGTAATTGATACCTGTCTCAAACAATAGGTAGTAGCATGTATAGATGTATGGGTACATGACTTTAAATGGATCTATGTCAAAAGTTAAATAGTTGTGGCAAATTAAATAGACATTTACTGTATTTTGATAAATTATTAAGAACGTTTTGTCTATCCATTCAACTAGCATATGCCTATGTCCATATGAAAAATCACTAAGCTTAGGTGTATTTTAAATAATTTTACTAATAATTTATATAAGTCAAATCAATTTACAATATTTGTATAATTTATAATATTTGTATAATTTCTCATATTTTGTCATTTATAATATTTTGCATATTTTAAATAATTTTTCTAATAATTTATAAAACAGAATAGATATCTGCAAGTCATAATGTAATCATTAAATCTGGCGTTTTTGGCAGCCATCTTATTTTTAAAAAATATATAAAAATTGAAAGGAACAAAAATTATTGAATAAATTTCTACTTGGCTAATTGATCAGTTTTCCATTACCATATATGGGAATATACTTTAAAAGAATGTATAAAATTTTATAAGGACAAAAGACTATTTTCTATTCAATGAGTTTTTCATTACCATATATGGAAATGTGGGTCAATTAAGATATGACCCAGTATACTGAGTTTGAGTCAATGGCTATCAAGAATTTAATCAGATTTAACATCTAAACAAAAATGTAAAGGAAATAAAGGATCATTATGTATAAATAGCTGAAATTTTGGCTATCAGTTTAATTTTTTCTTTGATTTTTACGTTAAAGTGCTAACATAATTCATATGAGTTTAATTTATGAAATAAAATTATACTGGGATAAGAGAAATGACCACTTGCTTTCCTGTGCCCCTGGGACTCTTGTCTTCATACTCATGATCCTGAAGCCTAAAACAACTGGACTTACCTAAGTGAACTGTTCAAAGAGAATGTTGCCTGAATTTAAACTTTTAATTATTAACCAATGCCTGCTTCAAGAAAAACCAGTACATGATCATGATCCATTGACTACCGGCTTCACATCAACAAGTTGGCCAAGGAAATCATCTGCATTGCCACTGACTTATTTTCTTAAACCTATTCTGGAAATATTCTCTAATGTCTATACAATCTGATTTAAAACTGTATTAATCTCATTTTAACTTTGGTGCAGCAATTTAGATTGAAATTTATTTCTCTTTTAGTTTGTTATTTTGATTTAATTTTAATATGCCAAGTTGGTATCCAACCCAGGGAGTAAGTTTAAACTCCCCTCCTCGTGGTTTTTTCCTATTAAATTGTTGGAAAAGTAAATTTTTCTTTAAAGTTAATTATCATAAAACTTGCTTGGTTTTATACCAAATATTTCATATAATGCTGTTGACTTTTTAAATGACAGGTGAAGCTTTAAGGTCTGTATTTAGCTACCCTCATTAACTATAATTTAAACCCTTACCTAATCATTGAAATATGTTTTGCCAACTTATTTAAGTAAAATCTATCATAAATGAATTTAATATTCAAGGTATTAGCACTTGTATGATCAATAATTTTATTTTATATAAACAATATGTCAAATTGTATGTCTATTAATCATTATCGAAATATAGAGAAATATTTTAGGAATGTGGGAGAAAGCAATTTATTCCCTTTAATTTAGATCAGGACCCATTTTGTATTTATCTGGCATTAGTTAACTGCCCAGAGGGTTTATGTTTATGCATCCCATTGCATCTGATAGCGTATTATTTTAAACAGGTATTAATTAGTTTATTATACTCATCGTTAGTGACATGAACTATCCAGATGTCATAGGCATTATATATCTTTACAATCATTTAATTAATTGATTTTCTTGTTTTTTGCCATACACTTTGGGATCTTCAGAATGCTTAGACTCACTCCCCATTATTCCTCACAAAGTAGATGCTTTTTCTACTGGGGATCGATTTCAGGCACTTTTAATGGATAAGTGTATGGGAAAATACATATAAACCACTCCAACACACTAATTTGTGCCACTATTATTCAGAGATATGTTTCAGCCAGTGCACAGGCATATTCTCACTCTGATTCAAATATGACAAAGCCAATCAGAGTGCCTTAAGTGACCTCATTCATGAACTCGATTGTAAATGATAATATAATACTGCCTTGATTTGTATTGCTTTATTATTATTATTGATTTATTCGTAAACCTACAATGCTATCTGTAATACACAATTGTATGCCTTTTACCAACCATTCTAGTTAAGTATTAGATCTGATTATGTAATTAATCATCTTTGCTTCTGCCCATCTTGGTGATCTCCCAAATCTTGTAGAAATGTAATCATGCATGCTCTTAAAACCACACATCATCAATTATTGCTTATATATATATAATGTAATAAAATCTGTTATACATAAATTCATGATATTTTGATGAGGATTAAACTATAATTTATTATTGTTTATTTAATTGGGTTATTCTAACCTTGGTGTATTAACCATACCAACCAAATTTCATGTACTAATCACTCATTTATGTATTAAGCACAATATTTATATTTATTTCTGTAACCTGTCAAAATGATTGAATAGACATTAAAACATATACATTTGTTTAATTTATAATAATCAACTATTGTACCTAATTGTCTAATAAATTTTATGTTATATCATTTATCTTTTATGAAATGTTGATATTCAATGTCCGAATCTCTAGCGTTAATTCATTGATTTAATTATCTTATACATTTTTATTTAATGGACTTTTCCAAATTATTACCAATTAAACTCTTTATTTTATAATGCAATTATAGTTAATCATTTTAGCATCATTGATTTTAAAGTCTTTTTGCTCTTCCTGTTCTAATTGCCAGGACTGGAGTAATGGAAAGCTTGTTAGTATCCTCAAAAGTGTTGGTCATATAGTCATAGACCTTGAAGCACAGGTAATTAGGTTAGTGTTTAGTGTTGTTCCAGACCTGTGTATCTCCCACATACTAGATTGTTGTACTTTTGCTTGAATTCTAGGTCTTGTTGAATGAACACATGATTTTGACTGGTACGGTATATCATTTCTAAACATTATGGATTATCATAACACTGTATTGACTTCTACAATTATTAGTCATTATTATGTAAGCAGCTTTTTTACATTTCATTTTAAAAAAATTTCCTATCTGCCCAATATTTTTTATGTTTCTGATTTAACTTATATTTATTGGTCCATACTTTGTGAGTTGCTTTAGACAGATCTACCCTTTTTTCTGTTATCAATGTCTTGTTTTTTACTTATTATTTATAAACTATTTCTCAAATGAATTATTTTTTTTATAATATCTCATATTTCAAAAATTTAAAAACATTTTGTTGCAATAATATTCCATCTATCTCTTATACTTGTAACATAATTTGAACCCATGATGAATCAACTTAATTTATTTTTTTTAGCAAACTTGGCATTTTCAGCTAACTGGACCATGGTCAATCTTGATAACCATCCAATATTTGTAAGTAAGTATTCATTATTCTTAGCTAGAGAGTAAAACAAAGATGGAAAACTGCTCAAAACCTTATCACTAACCAACGCATAAATCTGATTAGTAATGATTTTTCCTTCATTATTCTTTTATGATGAAATGATGGATAGTTTTTTTAATCAATTTGAAAACAATGATGCATATCTTAATGCTCTTCACTGATAAAGATCAATACCTAGAACAGTAGTCAGGAATTTGGTTGGTGCTCAAATATTTATAATTATATAAACAAACAATAGATGTTTCAGAAATAGAGTGATTGTATTATAATGAATTACTGCTTTATTATAAATATAATAAAGCAACTAATTCTAAGACTGAATAAATGCACCCAGCATGTTTATTTTAAACTTTCTTATTGGAAATACAAATATATGTAATATTATCATTTACTGATGAAACACAAACAAATAATCAATAGTAACCATACTCATTTATGAGAAGCTGTTAATTATATGGATCAGGGGTGGGCAAATAGCAGCCTGAGGGCCACATGCAACCCGCTAAGAGTTTTTATGCGGCCTGCCAAGATTATCAGAAAAATCCGCCTTGAACTGAGATTTCCTACCCATGCACGACCGAAGATTTATCTCATATTTTCCACTAGGATTGCCACATCAATACACATGTGCAGTGTAGATACAATGTGTAGTGCTTTTCCAGTTGATCTAGTTAATTTCAATTTTGTCTTTGCATTAGCAAATATATACATTTCCAACTTTAGTGGAACCATGAACCCTCCGAAAAAATGTAAAATTGGTGATGAATGTCATGTGTTTAATGAAAAATGGACAAACAATTATTTTTTTGGTAATACAGGGAATAAAGGAGTGTGTTTATTGTAACATGAAAAAAAAAAGATGTGGTCCTCCGCTACCTTCGCTTCCACAAAGTGGCCCCCGATGCGGCCATTCGCCATATTTTTAAAAAATATGCATGCAGAATGAAATTATATACATCTTATAAATTAAACAAATAAAATAGAATTATTAAAACAGTAAGAATATTGAAATTAAATTTCCATCATTACTCCTATAATTACAACACACACATCCCTATTTTTTAACCATTATAAATACTTAATTTTTTTTATCATTATTGTTATTGTCAATTTTATCACATTTGTTTTTTTACACATTTGTAATTAATTAACAAACTAATAGTAGTAATCTTTTATTTGTAATGATAAAATAAAACAAACTGAAGCAATCACTTGAAACATATCAGCTATTAAATTTTTGTTTAGATAATTTCAAAATGCATGTAAATTAAAACCCTGAAAATGACCTATATAAAAAAAAAAGGTCAAAACGTTAGAAATTTAATGATAAAATCTATATGTAAAAAAAAATCAATGTTTTTTCGATAACAAAAACAGAAAAATGTATAGACAGAATTAATAGTATAAATTTTTACAATTATATATAAATACATAAATTAAAATAAAGATATATACATTTTAGTATTCACAAATAAAAAAATTGTATGACTAAATATAAAATGATTGATGAGTAATAGAGAATATATTCAAAGAATATTATTATGTATAATGTTATGAGTCTATAGTTAACACCCAACAGTATCTGATGTCTTCAAGGTTTGTTTTCGTAGGAATTAGTTATGCAGGAAAATTGCGAATTTTAATATTAAAATCACATATACAACTATTATTCGTGGTTATTCCTGGTACTTGAGAAAAGAATACATGAATAGTCTTGCATTGGTGGTCGAGAGGCCAACGCAACTGCCTTGCACTTGCAGGCAGTTGCCCGGGTTGCGGGTTCGCGTCCCGGCCGATGCTATGACACTTAAAAAAAAGAATACATGAATGCATTCTTTAAATGCAGATAATGATTGTGAAGGCTAGAAAAAGAGAATGTATTTTTTTTTACATGTGTAAAAGGCAATAGGTATTAATTATAATAAAATAAAAATGTATAATATAACTATTCAACTTAATTATGCAAAGCCAACTCACTCTTATATTAGGAATCAACATGCTTCAATAGAAATAAACAACAGCCTTACAATCATATCAACCTTTATATTTTTTTTTTTTAGCAGATATCAATTCTATAAAAAAAAATTAAAAATGCATATGGTTAATTTTTTGGGTGTTCATACGAAGTTTGAGGGCCAGACCTACGAGTGCCAGATTGATTCTGGGTCCTTCAAATCCCAAGTTGTACACTGTACTAACTGTGTCAACCCTTAGCAGTGAACCTCTTAATCCCCAAGTCAGATACTCTATCAACTGTGCCAAACCACACAGGGCATCAATTCTATTTAAATATGGAACAAGTGCCAGTATTTATATTATGTAGCAAAATATCAAAGTTACATAATTAATCTGCCGCTAGGCAGATATGTTACTGCTAAAAGATTTTAGAAGTTTACAAAACTAAGAGTAGCATTTGCTTTGTCAATTTATTTACTTTTTGAATGAATAATAGAAATTTCAGTAAATTGAAGCCCTGTGCAGTTTAATACAATGGTAGAATAAATAGATTCAGGATCTATTTTCAACTGATTTATACAAATAGAGCATTAAAAAATGTTTTTCTCCGCATGCTTTAGTGCAATGATGGGGAGTAAGCTCATATTGATTTCGTTTCTGGCACTTCTGGTGTTCAAACTTTTTACGAATTCCTGCGCAATAAAGTCATTCAATTATATATATGTTACTGAATGTTAAATGTTCAATCTATTATTATAGTGCTTAAAGTCATGTGATCTCCTGGTCAATTTATCGTACAATTATTTATTTAACTTAATACCCTGTGCAGGCTTACACACACCTGCGTGTATAACGTAATATATAAGGGATTCGCTCAGACTTTCACATGACCCTCTCATATTGCTGACCCACCTGATCGCACACATGTTGAAAAGATAAATAATCACCAATACACGTATTTCATGCTAAACCAGCACTCATCAGTTTGTCCAGATTACCATCTCCACACATGTATATAATCAGTGCTCAGCTTTATATTAAGATAACCAATCTTCATACTTTAATGGACAGGCTTCAAACTACTCCAATTCACAACTCTTCAGCTGTCCATTTCATTGAAAGTTCGAATCCCTTATAAATTATTTATTTAGTAATGTTTTTATGTCTCTTCGGTGTATAGCTTATGTAAAATCATTGATACTATAATATGAATATTAAATTTCTTATATATACTTGTATGTGTATCGAATGAAATAAAGTGGCCTTTTTGAACTAGTTTCATTAGTTATTATCTGTAGTAATTATATATATATAACTATAAATCTTAGTTAGCTTAAGGCATTTTCAAAAGGGTTGTGACCTAAATCAAGTAGAAGCAGTTTTAAAAGATGTAATAAGAAGATAGGCTATCATTAAATAATGTTTTCGTTTTTTTAAAAAAAGATTTAAAAAAATTTTAAATGCAGCATGTATTTATTATAAGCATGTAATTCGTCATTTTATTTTTTGTATTAATACTTAAAATATTTTAAAAGTAGTCAGAGCATTTAGTTAATATATATATATGCTATTTTATCTTGAGTAATATTTCAAAAAAAGGTGATTAAGAAAAGAAATATGTTATCAAAACTTCAGTTTCAATAAAATGCTTATATATATATATATACACGTATGTCTACATATTATATAAACAATTTTTGTTAAATATGTAATAATTGTTGTTGTTTTTTTTTAAAATCTGTTATATAATTCTATTTGTGGATTGCAATTTAATACACTCTTTTTCATCTATCTGTAGTTATATATATTATTATTTTCACCAATCTAAATGAATTATTAAAAGTTTTTTTTTTTTTTCAAATATTCAAATTTTATAGTTTTTCAAATATATTTAGTTGTTAATAATAGTATATCAGATTTATAGAAAATATTTTCTTATGGTATTCTTTTCTCTTTTCTTCAGATATTGCTTGCCTGGTCAATGGGCATCTAATATGGGATTTGAATCAATGATCTTTAAATTCAGGAATACTGAATTTAAGGAGTACCCCAATCGACTGGATTATTCTGCCAAAGATTAGAGCTTCATCTTAAATTCAGAATTCGTAAATATAAAGGTTGCTGTGTTTAAATTTCTTAGATATACTATCACTGGTTGGGCCAGCAACATCTGAATAAGGAAAGAGAATAATAATACTCGAAATATTCTGTTCTATAATAACATTCATGTTATATCACAGTAGCAACTTTCTCCAGACAATATTTTCACCGAGTACCATCCATAGTAATCAATGGATATAATGGCTTCTGAGGGGTTGCATTAGATCCAAATATCTAGGTGCAGTGCTCTCAAATCTAAGGTTCCTCACTGATGAAACCATAAGCTAAAAACTAGTCTGGGGATAGTGGATGAGTAAGCACTAGATAGGGATTTTGATGCACTAACCTTCTAGTATCCATTGATTTTTATGGCTTGCACTAGGTGACAATATTTTATGATGAAAGTTGCTACTGTTCTAACAGATTGTGTACATATAAAAAATGGCAATCATATAATGTTATAATGGTTTAATGCATGTTATTACTAACAACTGAATGTATTTGAAAAAATATATATAAACAAATCTTGAATTGTTTCTAAAAATATTTATCAATTCAATTACTACAAATGGAATTCTATCATCACAAACCTTCAGACTAACATTTTTCATCTACCAATTACATTTTTTATCTTTTACAGACTGATTCTTCTGTGGTAGAATGAAAGTCTTTTTTATATTTATTAACTTATTTCTTCTTTGTATTGTTTTCAACTTTTTTTTGTTTGTTTTTAATGTTTCATATCAGGTAATCAAAAGTTAACCATAGTCATAATATTAGCAGAACATCATTTCAAACAGTCAGAAGAAAGTAATAATTTACTAGTTCCCTATGATAGACAAAGAATCGTATCCATCATTACAAATGTAAATGAGCCATTGAAGAGTCTGAAAAATATTTCATGGAAAGTCTGAAAATCAAGTCAGATGATAAATAATTTGAAAAAATATGATTTATAAGACCAATTAGATTTGATATCAGCATAACATACATTAATAATAATAATAATAATTCAATTGTTTATTTATTATACACATTAATGGTCAGTGGCCAATTACATATTGCACATAAAAATAAACAATAAATATAAATTAAATGAAGATAAAAAGGTAAAAGTAATCATTTATAATAGAGGTTATATATATTAAAGATATTAGAAAATTGTTTGATGTCAAGAAGAAAGAGTTTTCACCAATAAAATCAATATTATAAATGTTAAGAAAACAAAGAATAATTCCACAATATTAGATTATCAAATATCACTTTAAAAAACAAAACAAAAAAATAATAGTATTCACAAATTTCATAAGATTTATTTTTGACAGCAGAACTAAGTGCAAACTGATTCAAGGTCTCAACCCCTCATCTAGATCAGCTTTGGGATAATTTGCCAAAACTCTGAATTTTGTTGTGTTAAATGTACAAATATGATCTTACAATACGATTGTAATTAAATTATTCCTTTTAATATATAATATTTTGGGACAATAAACTCTTTAAGCACTGTGTATATAAATGAATCATAATAATTGTCTAATTATAAAGCAAAAGAAAATTAATTATTTTCATCTGCAGCCTAAGATATATATATATATAAGTGAAACATTTTGACAATGTCAAATGAAATCCATCATTCTATTCATGGAGATTTTATGCAGTTGTAATTAAATATATATATTGTGCCCTTATCTATAGGTCATAATAAGGTAGAATGGTCAATTGCTAAAAAAATTTAAATTTTAAAATACGTTTGTGTAATATATTGATAATTGTATGATCGATTAGATTTTATAGTACAATTTAAGGCTGAAAAATACCTGGTATGTAAAAGTGTAATGGATTATTTTAAAAGAACAGTTAAATAAAGCTTAATTATATCCTTGCTTATGGTTGTAAAAGCTGGCCATATAAAATAATACAGCTATAAATAGTTAAAAGTATATTAACAATTCAATTGTAATGTTAAAACTAATAAATTAAATAAACGCGATATGTAATATTATAATTATAATTAATATTCAAATTTAATCTAATATATTTTAAGATAAACTTTAGGATGGTGAGAATTATATTTGGTTCTACATTTTAAATTATTTTCCAAATTTTTATAAAATATATCAGTTTTGGTAATTTAGACCGAGACGTAAATTAAAAAAAAAAAAATCATCTGATAAAGTTAGTAATCATGTGACTGTATATTATATACCTTCACACACACGCTTGTTAGATTATAATAATAAAGTTTGTGAATTATAAAACTAAATGTAATTGCTATCTATTGTTAAAGTAAAAGTTAAAATATTGAATGTTATTTTAATAATTGTTTTAAAATTTAAATGATTTTGATAAAACTATAATTGAGTTTAAAAATACTATTCTAAATAATATTTTAAAACATGACGTCATAAATTCTTTATTTTGAAAAGTTTAATCTATTATAAAACTAAAAATGTGTAAATTTGTTCGCGCTAAAAAAGTCATTAACCAATCAACGGAGGTATTTTAGCAGACGAAAAATAGGAATTAGACAGAGCGGAAGAAGGAATGTGTAAGTAAAGGAAGGAGGAACATATTTTTTAGCTGTATAAGATCGTAAGCTAGAAAAGTGTTAAAAATTTTAAAAAATTTTGTATTTATTTTAAAAGTTTTGTTTTAAAATATAATATTTTGAACTGCCTTTAAATGGAAGGCTAATTTAAAAGATTTCTTACCAGGATTTTTATTCAAGTTTAGCCGAAACCTTGCAGTAAAAATGGAAATACTAAGGAAAAAAATACCTAAAAGTATTGATAAAGTAAAAATAATTGTAAAGTGCCTTGAATACAGTTTATTTGTGATCAACCAGAAAATCATTAGAACTCAGATAAATATAATTTGGACATTATACAGAAAACTTAAAAGAAAAGTTATTTGCCGTCAGGAAAAATTATGACGCACAATTTTAAAAGGCTACTCCGAAGTTTATTTTTTTATTCTTCTCTATGGAAAAATTAAGATGCGTATATCATAAAGAAAAAATTATGTAAAAGTTATAATGGAGAAAGAATGTTTGTCTTTTTAAAGGAAACATTACAAAGTATATAGTACCAGAATTTTAAAAGAGGAAAAAAAGTTACAGAATAATAATATAAAAGAGCTATTGTGTTTTATGAAAAAAGGAACCGAAAAACTTTCTCTAAGAAGAATTAAAAATATTATAAAGTGTTCGTTAGAGAAATGATTAATAAAGATAAAGATTTGGAAACTATAAATCTAATTTACTTAATGAAATGAATCCATGGAAACAGAAAAGTTTTATTGAATATTTAGATCAAAATACTGAGAAGATGCATCGTAAAAGTCGCGCGGGAGAAAATATTAGCAAGAAACATTAGAAGAGAATATTTAGAAGTTTTCTTTACGGGATTAACTAATATCATAATTAATAATTGTATTAAATATTATAAAAACCAAGGATTATCATTCAGGAATATTTATTGAACGAAGTGATATTTGTTTTACCTTAAAATTGAACAAGCAGGGAGAGGAACATTAAGTGAATGGAAAAGAAATGATAAACAATTTTTTTTTGGCTTTAGTATGAACAGTTTTTCAAGAAAATTTGATGAAGGAGTACAGTAAATATAGTTTGAATATTTTTTACTAATTTATTTTAAAATATAAAATGTTATGTGAGATTAGGGAAAACATAAAACATAAATTTAGTAATATTAAAATTTAAATATAATAGCTTGGATAAAAATTATAGAAATAGTGTTTAAAATAAAGTGTATGGATGTGAATCTTATATCTACAAGGATCAAATGGATGGTGAAGCCTACGGAACGCGATCGAGGAAATAAAGATCGTTGGTAATTTTGATAGTTATTTATAATGCATAATGTATTTTTTTTTTAGATCATCTATTGACCTAAGAATGAAGTGTGAAAGTCTTAATTATATGTACACATTTTATGCAACATTTTAACATATAATGAGATAGGAGTAATTCGGAATATGCATGCAACAATTTATTTAAAGTATATTAATAATATAATTTAACAGAACAATTGTGTGATTCTTTTGAACTTTCATGTGATAAAGTATTCAGATATTTAAATAGTTTGTATATGATTAAAAATACGGAGGAAAGTAGTAAAAAGATTTTCTTATAGAACAGTGGAATAGTTTTAAAATATTAATGAATTTTATTATTGTTAGTAATGCAGATATGTATTTGTCGATGTACAGTATAGAAAAAATCTTGAGAAATAAGATCGGATAGTGACTTGGAAGTACTAGTGGAGAGGAAACCAAGATGATGTGTTTTTTTTATAAGAAAGAGGAAAATATAAGGGATTTGGATCATATTTAGTTTTGTGTGATTTAGTATAGTTAACAAAGTCCTATGACTGAACACATATGGTTTGGACAGTGTTTTGCATATCTTTAAAATTTTGATGATAGAATAAAGCTGAAGAAATAGCTTTAGCATCGTTCCTATGATAGAGGTTGGTAGACAGGTAAAGGTCACTCCTCTATAGTGTCTTTTAATTCACTGTGCCATGATTGTCAAGGTATATGACGAGTAATATTCTAGTTGTATTTTGATCCTATGCATCTATCTTCGCTATCCTTATTTCGTGAATCTGCATCGGTCAGAAAGATATTTTCAAAGAAATAATGAATAAAATAGAACTGAAGATATGTTATCGTTTGTGTAAGAATAGTTTATTTGCTTGAATGTATAGAATGGTGTAACTTTAAAATTGAAAGTCCAAAATATCATAAAGAGAGAAAGAGTCATATAATACATTGTAAAATTAATTCAGAAATGAATATAAGATTTTGAAAAAAATATCTAAACCAAGTATTTTAAAAGTGATAATAAAAATTGAAATTTTATTTTAAAATATTAATGTTGAAGGGAATGAGTATTGCATATTTATCAAGAGAAAATTCAATAAGGTATACTAAACATATACTTGTGCACGGTATGTTAATAGTTATAATAATATCATCTAAAGTAAGGTTTGAATGAGAATATTAGGATTAATAAACATCGGATAATGAATAATAAAAACCTAATACCGAATGTAGAATAGTGTTTTGACTTTGTAAGATTCCATACAACCAATATGAAACTAAATTTTATTATTTTGTAGAATTTTATTACGAATGTAAATTTTGTAAAAAAATGTAATTTTAATAATATTAGGGATGAAAAGTGTTTGTGATAATCATATAAGAAATGCATTTTGTAATAAGCTAACCATAATAATAAATCAAGTAATAATGCTGTATTTTCTTAAGTGTTAAAAAAAATAAGATTTAACTAGGAAAAGTAAATAATATTTTGATTTCATTTTATAAACTAATAAACTAAGTTGAGATATGAAAGTAAGGGATATCCAATGTATATAGTGTAAAAATATTGTTAATTTATTTATGTTGTTAATAAACTTTGTTTTAAATTTATTTTAAAGTTTTTGTGTCCGAGTTGTCATTTCTCCACATGGATGCATGAAATCATGATACATTTATAATTGAAACAGACATATAAGTTTTGCACAAAAGGTAAACATAAAAGTGTTATAAGAATTTTGAGAATTTATTGGTATGTTAAAATTAAAAGATCATAATTTTATATTATTTATTGGTCATAAGTCGGTTGCCACAATATTACATTAAATTATATGCTAATGTTGCCATATGTATTCTGTTGTCAGATTATTAAAATACTACCACGTACGTATTTATTTATTTCATTTAGGAAGAAATAAGATTATATTATACTATTATTGTTATTATTATTTTATTATTATTAGTTGCTGTGTAGTAGATTATGACATAAAATTCCCTTTTCATATTTTACTACCGTAATTTTAAATCAGTTAGAATACAATTTATGAACCTGAGATTTTATTTATTTTACTTCATTTTATTTAATTGAGCTAGATTCTTGTTATAAAGAAGATTAAGATATGATTATTATTTTAATCGTAGTGAATAGAGCTCAGAAAGTCGTAAGAATACTATGAGTTAGTTATTTGGTATAGTAAAAAGGGGGGATAGTGTTCTTATGCCATTGAGGTAGTATCGTGTGGATAATGGCTCAATGTAGTCTATCTCGTTCCCGGTATTGTCACTCCATGTCTCATGAAAATAGTAAATATTTGTTAATTCATTTTAAAATTGAACCGTATTTGTATTTTAAAATTAGAGCTAGTAATCATTTTAATTAATGCTGAATATTTCATTTATTTATTTGTTAACTGAGCTAGAACCCGTAATATTAGTAATAAACAGTATATTTTGGGGTGAGTATGCACGGGGGAAGGTTAGATTGTGATCGCCCAACATGTTGCACGATGTGTAGTTGGAACTACAATCGATAGGTTGGATTCAACTAACAGAAGGTTAAATTTTGCTCTTCCAATGAGACTGCACGATGTGTAGTGGAGTTACATATGGTTTAGTATTTGAATTTGTTCATGTAAATCGGGAGATTGTCAATAGACATATTTTACAGAAGTAGATAATTTCATATTTGATTATAGAAATAATTATTAGGATTTAGTTATTAAAGTAAACTAAATATTTGTTATTAAAATAATTTCAATTTTATGTGGTAGATAATCTGATTGTGTAAAAAATCATACTATACTATTGTGGGTCAATTGACAAACAAAATTTAAAATGTGCATATGTGGCTAACGATTATTGGTATTTAATATGACCATGTCAATTATTGAAGTATTATTGAAAAATATATTTGAAAGTGTTTAATTTGTGCAAAATATTTGTGAATCATGCATGTGGGAAATGATGTTGTGACACATATAATTTTAATTGTTATTGTTATTATAATTAGTTAGATAGTATAAGGTGTATAGAAGGTATTGTCTATAGTTATTGTGGGTGATGGTTGGATGAGATAAAAGAACTGGTAAGAAATTATTTTATGAGAAGTTAATAGTAACATATTATTGGGATATTAAATTTTGAGGAAAAAGTATTATAAAGAAAAAAATGGATAATCAAGATAACAGTTCAGTAGAGGAAATATCTGAATTCATTGTGGATAGTAGTTGTGAGGAGGAAAGGGAAGCGGAAGAGACAATTAATATAGAAACAATTATAGATATTGTACAAATTACAGATGACGAAATAAAAGGAGAAGAAAAGATTAGGGAATTAAAAATAGAGGAAGAAGAAGTAGTCACACATAAAAGAGATGTAGATAGCTTCTCATTGTCTCAAATAGCACTGATGATGAAAGAGATTAATGAGAATATAAGTAGAAATAGAGAAGAGATTCAAGAGATTAATGAGAATATAAGTAGAAATAGAGAAGAGAGTAATGTAAAATTTGAATCTCTCAATGAAAATAATAGAAAAAATAGAGAAGAGATTCAAGAAGATAATAGAAAAAATAGAGAAGAGATCAATGAAATTATGAGTAAAAATAGTAATGAAATCAAAGCGTGTATAGACAGTATGAATAAAAAACTCAATGATACTTGTAAGACCATGGAAGACTTTAAGGAGGAAGCACATAATAAATTTAATGGCTTGGAATCAAGATTGGACAATAGTGAAAAAGTTATTAGTTCTTTAAGGGAGGAAATAGAACAAATAGATTGTAATAATCAGGAATTACTCAAGACTAAGTTTACAGAATTTTCTGAAATTGCTATAAAAGGTATAAACAAGCAAATAGAGGATTCTATCAGTCAATGTCAGACCAATAATAGCAAGTTAAAACAGGAGTTTGATAATAATAAATTAGATATTAATAATGAAATATGTGAGATAAAGGAAGAGATAATGCAGAGTAGAATAAGGATGAAAGATGAAATGGAGAGAGAGTTAGTGGATAAGTTTAATGATTTAGTAGTACAAAATAGGAGAGATATAAAAGAAGAAATAGAAGAAGGTTTGATGGGAAAATTAAAGGATTTTAATATTGGGAAGGAGGATGATCAGAAGTACAGGTCCAAAATAGGTGAGGATATAAAGCGCTTACAAAAGGACGTAAAAGAACAAGTAATGCAGGTAGAGAGAAATAGTAATGAGTATAAGGAAGCTATAGATCAAAACTTAGATAGATTTAGACAAGAACAAAAGATATACATAGATCAAGTGATTGGACAGATAAATTTGGAAGGAAATTACAACAGGTATACGAACAAATAGAAGAGATAAAATCCATTAGCAATCAAACGTTAGAATTAGGTAAAGAAAAAGCATCACATAGTAAATGTGAAGAATATAAAAGTCCATTCCCAATAGATAAAATAGAGTATGTAAGAAAGGAGGAAGGTAATCAAATAGAATCTGATAATAATAAAGAAATAGACAGCCGAATAATTAAAGGAAATACTAGTTGTGAGGGAGGAACAAATAACTCGATGGCATTACGCTTTATGAGGGTCAAACCATTTAGAGGTGACCATGCCGAAAATCCATATGAATTTCTAAATAGTTTAGATGAGCTATTCTCAATATGTGTTTTAACTGAAAAGGAAAAGTTGGCCATCTGTAGTAATCACTTAGGAGGTACTGCCAAAGACTGGTGGCAGTCACTTTTTGAAAGGCCAAATACCTATGGTGACTTTAGATGTTTAATAACAGGTAGTTTCTGGAACGCTGACAAGCAAGATAGCATTAGGTTCCAGATAACTCAGGAAAAATATCAATCGAATAAAGGTAGCTATACTAGTTTCTTTAGAAGTCAGGCTATTCGATTAAAAACACTAACGGCATGTCCATTGTCTGAAGGACAGATAGTAAGAATAATACAACACAATTTGCCCAGAAATGTGGAGCAACTATTAATTGCAGCAGACCGTTATTCGATAGAAGAGGTGTCAGAAGTATTAGATGCACTAGTAAACACTGAAACATCTTTAGATAATAGATTCAAAACAAATAGAGACAGAAATAACTATCCATTGTCTAATATCAATGTTGACTATAATAATCAAAGTCATCAAATAGGCTTTAAAAGAAGATATAGTTCTAGTGATAGAAATAGGGTATATCCATATGCTAAGAAAGCGGTTAGATTTGACAAATCTAGAAGTAGGGTAGAGTTGCAAAATAATCAACCCTCTACTAGTGGTATTACTACTATTTTAAAGAAACCCAATATAAAAACAAGTGAGAAAAAGTTAAACTGAAGAGGTCTTTGTGGATTAGTTCCTCTTTGCAAGGACCAGGTGCTAACGAAATGGGGAACGATCAGATGTGGATGCTGAATACTTTGGATTTAGACATTGATTTCTTAGAACCCTTTACAATAGGTGAACCACCTATTACGTATCAATGTCCGGTTGTAATTTTAAACATTAAAAATATAAAAGTTGAAGCATTGATTGACTCTGAAAGCCAAGCTTCCATATTATCAGAGTCAACTTATAAAAATCTGGTATGCATAAAAGGTGATGTACCTTCACTGCCAGTAAAACCAATACATGTAACTCTAGCAAATGGAAAGAGAACTAAGTTAACAAATAAACAAGTTTGGATTACCTTCAAAATTAATAATACAGAGTTTGGGCATGTTTTTCTTATTATGCCTGGATTGATACATGAAGCCATAATAGGTGTTGACTTCATGATTTTAAATGATTGTAAAATAGATTTTTCTAATAAAATTTTTACCTGTAAGAAGGAAAGGCTTAATTTTGAATATGGTGTGCATAACCTTTCCAATCAATTACTATGCATCCATAATACATTGATTGATGCTAGCATAAAAGCAAAAATTGAACATATATGTGCAGTCGATTCTAAATTAAATGAGAAATTATATCAATTAATGTATAGCTTTAAAAGCATTTTTTCTAAAATCCCTGGTATAATAGAGGGATATACCCATCGTATTAAGTTGAAGTGTAATGATCCTTTCCATCAAAAGATGTACCCGATCCCATATCAATATCAGGACGAGGTACAGAGTCAAATAGACATGATGCTACAGTGGGATATAATCAAAAAGTGCCCTTCTCCTTACGTAAACCCATTGGTTATTGTAAAGAAGAAGGATGGCAATATTAGGGTATGTTTAGATGCTCGCATGTTGAATTCTATAACTGTACCAGAGCATGACATTCCTCCACCTGTACATGAGCTCCTAACTAAGTTTCATAAGAGGTCAATTTTCTCTACATTTGATTTAACAGCTAGTTATTGGCAAATACCGTTACATGAGAATGATCAGCAATACACAGCATTTCGTTTTAAAGGTCAGTCGTATGTTTTCAGACGGATACCTTTTGTTCTTATTAATAGCGGTGCTGGCTTAATCAGATGTTTGGACATGATTTTTTCAAAACAATTAAAAGAAAAGATTGCCATGTATGTGGACGATATCGTCATTGCTTCTGACAGTTTAGAAGAGCATCTCCAACATTTAGAAATGTTTTTTAGTGAATGCACTGCAAAAAATGTAAAAATTAATTTGGAGAAGTGTTCAATAGCAGTGAAAGAAATTACTTTTCTGGGACACTTAATAAGTGAGCATGGTATCCAGCCCCATCCAGAAAAGATAGCAGCTATTCAACGCTTCCCCACACCAAAAACGGTAAAACAGCTGAAATCTTTTTTTGGGTTATGTAATTATTACAACCGCTTCTATAAAAATTTTGCCGAGGAAACCATACATTTATCTAAATTACTAAAAAAGATTGAGAAGTGGAGGTGGACCCCTGATCATGACCGTGAATTTAATTTGATTAAAGATAAATTTTTAAAACACATAATTTTAAGTTATCCTGACTTCAATAAAATATTTTATGTGCAAACAGATAGTAGTTACTATGGTCTGGGTATAGTGTTATTTCAACTTGATGAGGATTAGGTACCTCATGTATTGTACTTCTTGAGCAGACATCTAAGAGGTGCTGAGTTGAACTACACTATTACTGAAAAGGAAACCCTAGCTGTTGTCTGGGCTTATCAGAAATTAAGGCAATTTTTACTAGGTTCTACTGTGATTGTATTGACCGACCATAGAAGCTTAGAGTTTTTAAATAAAAGCTACCTCAGTAATGAGAGACTTATTAGGTGGAGCTTTTATCTCCAACAATTCAATTATAAAGTACTTTATATTGAAGGGAGACAGAATATCCCTGCTGATATTTTTAGCCGCCACCCTATCTGTTTAATGTCACAAAATCCTGTTAATCAAAACATTATTATCAGTAACATGGATTTGGTTAGGGATGAATCTATAGCTGATGATTATAATAATCTCACTATGATTCAGAGTCAGGATATGAGATTAAATAGGATCATGACTATCTTAAATAATCATGATAATATAAATAGCAAAAATAAACGCGTTAAAATGATTTTTAATAAATATAAAATTTATCAAAATTTGCTTATGTACAATATAAATTATAATCAGGGAGAATCATGGAGGATAGTTGTCCCTAACTCCATGATTGATAAACTAATTATGTACGTTCATAGTAGCTATGGGCACTATGGAGCACCAAAAATTATGTATGTATTAAAATCGATATTTTTTTGGAATAAAATGTACAAACGCGTAATTAAAAAGATTAAAACGTGTAAAATATGTCTAAAATCTAAACACTGTAATAAATCTTACGTGGGAATCATGCAACCCATTATTCCAGATCGTCCTAATGAATTATTAGCGATCGATTTTTATGGGCCTCTGCCACCATTCAATCGTCAAAAATTTATACTTGTTACGTATGATGTTTTTAGTAAATTAGTCTCAGCCTACCCAGTACCTAAAACCAGCGCTCATTATGTAATTAAATGTATGCTTGAGTATCAATTTCCATTAGTTGGAAAGCCAGAAATAATTCTTACTGATCATGCAACTGCTTTTATATCTAGTAGATGGAATGAGTGGATTTGAACTCAACACCTCAGACATGTTATGAGCTCCATTAGAAATCCGCAGTCTAATCCTTGCGAGCGTGTTATGCGGGAGCTCGGTAGATTATTCAGGATTTATGTAGCTGATGATCATAAACAGTGGGTCCATAAACTCTCTGAGGTTGTCAAATATATAAATAGTACTTGCAATGAATCCACAGGCTTTACACCATTCCGTCTACACTATGGCAAACATGAAAAGTTATTAATTCAAACACCTATACCTTTGATAAGAGAGCCAATAGATAGAAATCATGACTTAAATCAAGCCAAAGTAAAGCTACATGTTATGGGTGCTAAGAGAATAAAGCAATCCCACAATAGACCACATCCGTTCAAAATTGATGATCTAGTTCTTGTTAGAACACCCCATGTTAGCAACCTACAAAGAAATAAGTTCAAAAAATTTCTAGAATTATATGAAGGTCCGTACAAGATTTTTAGAAAAGTGGGAGAGAATGCTTTTGTATTAACTACACCAGATGGTGAAAAAGGGACATACAATGCTAGAAGTTTAATCCCATACCCATCAGAAGTGTAGAAAATTTTTTATAAGTATTAATAGTTCAAAGTCTGAGTTTAGTGTCCAGATATTGTATAAATTTGTATAGCAAACAGTGTATCATGTTGTATTGAGTATTATAAGATGGAATTTGGTTGTAGCAGATAATAAAATGAGGAGTATTAATGAATAAAGTAGGTATTAAACTAGATGTTTAATTTAAAATTTTTTATTCGAAGGGGGAAGTTATGTGCCCTTATCTATAGGTCATAATAAGGTAGAATGGTCAATTGCTAAAAAATTTTAAATTTTAAAATACGTTTGTGTAATATATTGATAATTGTATGATCGATTAGATTTTATAGTACAATTTAAGGCTGAAAAATACCTGGTATGTAAAAGTGTAATGGATTATTTTAAAAGAACAGTTAAATAAAGCTTAATTATATCCTTGCTTATGGTTGGCCATATAAAATAATACAGCTATAAATAGTTAAAAGTATATTAACAATTCAATTGTAATGTTAAAACTAATAAATTAAATAAACGCGATATGTAATATTATAATTATAATGAATATTCAAATTTAATCTAATATATTTTAAGATAAACTTTAGGATGGTGAGAATTATATTTGGTTCTACATTTTAAATTATTTTCCAAATTTTTATAAAATATATCAGTTTTGGTAATTTAGACCGAGACGTAAATTAAAAAAAAAAAAATCATCTGATAAAGTTAGTAATCATGTGACTGTATATTATATACCTTCACACACACGCTTGTTAGAATATAATAATAAAGTTTGTGAATTATAAAACTAAATGTAATTGCTATCTATCATTAAAGTAAAAGTTAAAATATTGAATGTTATTTTAATAATTGTTTTAAAATTTAAATGATTTTGATAAAACTATAATTGAGTTTAAAAATACTATTCTAAATAATATTTTAAAACATGACATCATAAATTCTTTATTTTGAAAAGTTTAATCTATTATAAAACTAAAAATGTGTAAATTTGTTCACGCTAAAAAAGTCATTAACCAATCAACGGAGGTATTTTAGCAGACGAAAAATAGGAATTAGACGGAGCGGAAGAAGGAATGTGTAAGTAAAGGAAGGAGGAACATATTTTTTAGCTGTATAAGATCGTAAGCTAGAAAAGTGTTATAATTTTAAAAAATTTTGTATTTATTTTAAAAGTTTTGTTTTAAAATATAATATTTTGAACTGCCTTTAAATGGAAGGCTAATTTAAAAGATTTCTTACCAGGATTTTTATTCAAGTTTAGCCGAAATCTTGCAGTAAAAATGGAAATACTACGGAAAAAAATACCTAAAAGTATTGATAAAGTAAAAATAATTGTAAAGTGCCTTGAATACAGTTTATTTGTGATCAACCAGAAAATCATTAGAACTCAGATAAATATAATTTGGACATTATACAGAAAACTTAAAAGAAAAGTTATTTGCCGTCAGGAACAATTATGACGCACAATTTTAAAAGGCTACTCCGAAGTTTATTTTTTTATTCTTCTCTATGGAAAAATTAAGATGCATATATCATAAAGAAAAAATTATGTAAAAGTTATAATGGAGAAAGAATGTTTGTCTTTTTAAAGGAAACATTACAAAGTATATAGTACCAGAATTTTAAAAGAAGGAAAAAAAGTTACAGAATAATAATATAAAAGAGCTATTGTGTTTTATGAAAAAAGGAACCGAAAAACTTTCTCTAAGAAGAATTAAAAATATTATAAAGTGTTCATTAGAGAAATGATTAATAAAGATAAAGATTTGGAAACTATAAATCTAATTTACTTAATGAAATGAATCCATGGAAACAGAAAAGTTTTATTGAATATTTAGATCAAAATACTGAGAAGATGCATCGTAAAAGTCGTGCGGGAGAAAATATTAGCAAGAAACATTAGAAGAGAATATTTAGAAGTTTTCTTTACGGGATTAACTAATATCATAATTAATAATTGTATTAAATATTATAAAAACCAAGGATTATCATTCAGGAATATTTATTGAACGAAGTGATATTTGTTTTACCTTAAAATTGAACAAGCAGGGAGAGGAACATTAAGTGAATGGAAAAGAAATGATAAACAATTTTTTTTTGGCTTTAGTATGAACAGTTTTTCAAGAAAATTTGATGAAGGAGTACAGTAAATATAGTTTGAATATTTTTTACTAATTTATTTTAAAATATAAAATGTTATGTGAGATTAGGGAAAACATAAAACATAAATTTAGTAATATTAAAATTTAAATATAATAGCTTGGATAAAAATTATAGAAATAGTGTTTAAAATAAAGTGTATGGATGTGAATCTTATATCTACAAGGATCAAATGGATGGTGAAGCCTACGGAACGCGATCGAGGAAATAAAGATCGTTGGTAATTTTGATAGTTATTTATAATGCATAATGTATTTTTTTTTAGATCATCTATTGACCTAAGAATGAAGTGTGAAAGTCTTAATTATATGTACACATTTTATGCAACATTTTAACATATAATGAGATAGGAGTAATTCAGAATATGCATGCAACAATTTATTTAAAGTATATTAATAATATAATTTAACAGAACAATTGTGTGATTCTTTTGAACTTTCATGTGATAAAGTATCCAGATATTTAAATAGTTTGTATATGATTAAAAATACGGAGGAAAGTAGTAAAAAGATTTTCTTATAGAACAGTGGAATAGTTTTAAAATATTAATGAATTTTATTATTGTTAGTAATGCAGATATGTATTTGTCGATGTACAGTATAGAAAAAATCTTGAGAAATAAGATCGGATAGTGACTTGGAAGTACTAGTGGAGAGGAAACCAAGATGATGTGTTTTTTTTATAAGAAAGAGGAAAATATAAGGGATTTGGATCATATTTAGTTTTGTGTGATTTAGTATAGTTAACAAAGTCCTATGACTGAACACATATGGTTTGGACAGTGTTTTGCATATCTTTAAAATTTTGATGTTAGAATAAAGCTGAAGAAATAGCTTTAGCATCGTTCCTATGATAGAGGTTGGTAGACAGGTAAAGGTCACTCCTCTATAGTGTCTTTTAATTCACTGTGCCATGATTGTCAAGGTATATGACGAGTAATATTCTAGTTGTATTTTGATCCTATGCATCTATCTTCGCTATCCTTATTTCGTGAATCTGCATCGGTCAGAAAGATATTTTCAAAGAAATAATGAATAAAATAGAACTGAAGATATGTTATCGTTTGTGTAAGAATAGTTTATTTGCTTGAATGTATAGAATGGTGTAACTTTAAAATTGAAAGTCCAAAATATCATAAAGAGAGAAAGAATCATATAATACATTGTAAAATTA
This sequence comes from Epiperipatus broadwayi, assembly GCA_028023455.1. Lineage (NCBI taxonomy): Eukaryota > Metazoa > Onychophora > Udeonychophora > Euonychophora > Peripatidae > Epiperipatus > Epiperipatus broadwayi. The sequence goes on from JAQFVV010000060.1 coordinate 605,657, forward strand.
ATTCAGAAATGAATATAAGATTTTGAAAAAAATATCTAAACCAAGTATTTTAAAAGTGATAATAAAAATTGAAATTTTATTTTAAAATATTAATGTTGAAGGGAATGAGTATTGCATATTTATCAAGAGAAAATTCAATAAGGTATACTAAACATATACTTGTGCACGGTATGTTAATAGTTATAATAATATCATCTAAAGTAAAGTTTGAATGAGAATATTAGGATTAATAAACATCGGATAATGAATAATAAAAACCTAATACCGAATGTAGAATAGTGTTTTGACTTTGTAAGATTCCATACAACCAATATGAAACTAAATTTTATTATTTTGTAGAATTTTATTACGAATGTAAATTTTGTAAAAAAATGTAATTTTAATAATATTAGGGATGAAAAGTGTTTGTGATAATCATATAAGAAATGCATTTTGTAATAAGCTAACCATAATAATAAATCAAATAATAATGCTGTATTTTCTTAAGTGTTAAAAAAAAAAAGATTTAACTAGGAAAAGTAAATAATATTTTGATTTCATTTTATAAACTAATAAACTAAGTTGAGATATGAAAGTAAGGGATATCCAATGTATATAGTGTAAAAATATTGTTAATTTATTTATGTTGTTAATAAACTTTGTTTTAAATTTATTTTAAAGTTTTTGTGTCCGAGTTGTTATTTCTCCACATGGATGCATGAAATCACGATACATTTATAATTGAAACAGACATATAAGTTTTGCACAAAAGGTAAACATAAAAGTGTTATAAGAATTTTGAGAATTTATTGGTATGTTAAAATTAAAAGATCATAATTTTATATTATTTATTGGTCATAAGTCGGTTGCCACAATATTACATTAAATTATATGCTAATGTTGCCATATGTATTCTGTTGTCAGATTATTAAAATACTACCACGTACGTATTTATTTATTTCATTTAGGAAGAAATAAGATTATATACTATTATTATTATTATTTTATTATTATTAGTTGCTGTGTAGTAGATTATGACATAAAATTCCCTTTTCATATTTTACTACCGTAATTTTAAATCAGTTAGAATACAATTTATGAACCTGAGATTTTATTTATTTTACTTCATTTTATTTAATTGAGCTAGATTCTTGTTATAAAGAAGATTAAGATATGATTATTATTTTAATCGTAGTGAATAGAGCTCAGAAAGTCGTAAGAATACTATGAGTTAGTTATTTGGTATAGTAAAAAGGGGGGATAGTGTTCTTATGCCATTGAGGTAGTATCGTGTGGATAATGGCTCAATGTAGTCTATCTCGTTCCCGGTATTGTCACTCCATGTCTCATGAAAATAGTAAATATTTGTTAATTCATTTTAAAATTGAACCGTATTTGTATTTTAAAATTAGAGCTAGTAATCATTTTAATTAATGCTGAATATTTCATTTATTTATTTGTTAACTGAGCTAGAACCCGTAATATTAGTAATAAACAGTATATTTTGGGATGAGGATGCGCGGGGGAAGGTTAGAATATATATATGCAATCATATGACTCATGCATAATTAAAATAACAGTCATTTCAAAAATAATTGTCATTTTATATGTATTTTGAAATATTTACACAAAGATTCCTAGAAATAGTAAAAATTTAATTAGATCAGGTATTTTTATTTATTTATTTTTCTTTTTGCTGTTATATAAATATTCTTTTATTTTTTATGTGGAAATTTTGCAATTGGGAATCTTCTACTCTTATTCATTTATTCTAAATAATAGGCATGAACATTAAACATCCTTTTCCCCCCTACATTCAAATTTTTTTTACACTATTCTTGCATGCTTTAGCATTGCACTCAAATTTATGAACATAACTGCTACTTTTGTTTCAATTTTTTTTTCACTTTATTGAGATTTAATAAATCTTTATTTCCACTAGTTTAAGTATCTAGAATCTATAACTTTTCTTAAATTATGTATATTTTTCATCCAAATCAGGTTTTTATTCATTTTCTTATGTAATTTTCCACCCACTATCATCATATTCTCAACTGACCATTAATTTTTCCCAATCTCTGGCTCATATAACTAGTTGGATCAGGATGGGCAACAGCTGGACCATGAATCACATATGGCCCATGACAATGTTGAATCTGGCCCACCCCATTAATGCCTAAATATAGAAAATCCATACCTGACTACACTTTCTGTAAACTACAATCTCTAGACCTACCATTCCCATGTTCATATAATGTTAACTTTATCTTAATGCCATGAAAAATATAAAATACTAATTATAAAAATTAAATTTTTTATCATAACTTGTGTAAATGTAATCACAACTTTTAAAATACCAATTTTATATCACAAAATATAAAAATATGGGAGAAATCACATCGCAAATAATGTTAATTTCTGTTTTTAAATAATACTGTATATTGTATGTGGCTAGCAACATCAGAGTATTATTACCTAATTATTATTGTAGCATCAATTGAATGAAGTACCTTTGGGTTTAACTTCTTATTGAAAAAAATAATATTGGTGCATGATATTTTTTATGCCTTTTCTAATTATTACAATTTTTAATATTTTTATAGCTATAAAATGAGCCAATTAAAAAAAAGAAAACATTCAGATATTTATTTGCAAATATAGACGATAAATCTGTTTGATTTATAATGAAACTATTTCCGTTTTTAAAGAATATAATCTAAATGGGCATTTTTCAACAAAACATTGCATAAAATATAATCTATTTTCACTGGAACAAGTGAAAATTGAAGCAGAAAAATTAAAATGTTTGCATAAGCAACAAAATATTCTGAAAATTTTGTCAAATACAGATAGAGCTATTACAAAAGCTAGTTCTTATCTGTACCTATCTATAATCTATTTCTACTTAAGCCATTAAATCTTGTATTTACTTTATTTTAATATATATTGATAATTTAATAATTCGAGTAATATAACAGTTTTTAGGTTCTAATTTTTGTTGTTAAATCATTCAATCTATTCTGGCCCACATTATAATACAAAAATTTTATTCGGCGCACTGAGGAAAAAGTTGCCCACCCCTGAGTTAGATTTTTTTTCACAGTTTGACTTTAAAAATATTCATAATTCTTTACATGAACATTTCTAATTTATATACTATTTATTATTTTTAATTTTACCATCACAGTTTATTTACATATATAGGTTGGATAATATAGCAATTAGCTCTAAGTATAAGTGAACCACTTAAGTTTTTAAAACTGAGCTTATGAATGAGTGCATGTAAATTCATGAAAAGTGCATGGGTGAAGGTTCAGTTCCCTACCCTTTGTTGCATATTTTTAATTGTCTATTAATATTGAAATATATTCTGCATGATTTGATGTAATGGTTGAATGACAAGTTCTGGCATGGATTATGACATAGTTTATCCACTTTTGGTGTTCAAACTTCTCATGAATTCAAGCAATAGACCCTTTTTTTATGTGAACTCCCATATATATTTATCAAGAACTGTATATTACTATTTAGCATCCCAGTTCTCTTTATATCCAAAGCTTTATATAAAGAAAATATGATATTGAATTTTATCTCTTTAAGTAAAAAAAGAAGCAATATGGAGGCTACTAGAAATAAGTAAATAACGCATAAAACCTTAATATTTTTAATAATTCATATATATAGAGAGAAAGATGAGGAAAATAGGTATGATTTTGATATAATCTTATTAATTCTCTTTTAAATATTAATAATGAAGGAGAAAATAATAATTAATATTATAAAATTATAAACTCTTAATTTTCTTTTAAGTATTAATAATCATGGAGAAAGTAAAATTATTATCAAATTATAAATTAGTATTAATTAATAATATTATAATATAAAAATAAGCATACTATTAATTTAAAATTATTAATTAAATTTTTATTCTTTATGCTTAAATTTTAACTTGCGTTATTTTATCACTAAGAGATCTCATAAATAAAACAAAAGTTAATTTTAACATGTTAAATTAATTATAGCCAAAATATTGTACACAAAAAGATTAGTAAGAAAAAGTACCTCCTTCCTCTTACAAACACACACACACACATTTTCCATGGAAAAATCTATATACAATGCAGAAAATTCTAAATGCTTTGATTAAAGCAAAATTTGTTGGTTCAATTTTACTTTTTATTACTATTATATTTCAATATCCCATATTTTTGAGTCCAGCAAATTTCTGCAGGTTATTCAAACTTTTCTGTAAACAAATTTTTATCTGCCAAATTAATGAGAACTTCCCATATAGTTTATCACAATAGTTTGCTTAAAGATGCATAAATTTAAACTCAATCTCTTCTACTGCTTGAATGACCCATAACTTTATATATAAAAATAATTATTTGATTATTGTTATTATATTGTAATTTAAAACAGATTGTTCTTTTTCAATACACAATTTTGGTACCAAATCAGGGTATATTCTATTAAACATTGTTGAATAGAGTAGACAAAATATTTATTGGCATTATAAATCAGGATCTTCAAAATATAGAAGTCTTTCAAAAAGGAAAGTTTTCTACAGAAAAAGTTAAAAGATAATATCAGAATATGTCAAATGAACTGATAAAAGAATGACCATATATGTGGACAAATTTGTGATTTGTGAATTGGTATATAGAAACAGCAAAATTAAGTTCCATTTTCATATTGTCTCCAAAATCTTAGTCAATCACTGATATTTCATAAAGGTGAATGATACATTAGTGGTGATTTTAGCTAATTCTCTATCTAAATGAATCACAATCTCAGATTAAAATACAAACATACATTCCATGAATTTTCATTTTTCAGATGTGCTCTTGAAGATTATTACCTCATAATATTAATATACAGAATTATTAAAATTAATTAAATCTACATATATCTATAAATATGATGGTGGCATAGCTGACTTTTTTTATTTCTATAAAAATATTTACATAAAATTTTTCATATTTAGTTAATGTACATATAATTAAATGTCTATGCTTCAATAATTACATTTCAATTGAATTAGTTATCCAAGATACATAATAGAAATATCTAACAAATTGTGGTACATCTGGAAGTAAGGTAAAGAATAATTTGTTTTATAGTTAAAAACATTAATGTGTGTGTAAAGGCTGCAAAAAGGAGTTTGCTATCAACTGAAAAGAGACTCACGAATTCTTCTTTGAGGCCTCAAAAAAATTTCATATGACAGATTCCTAATGTCTACTCTATATATTATTGTCATTGCAATTGTTAACATTATGCAAGTCTTAATATAGATAACAAGTGTGGATATAATGCTCATCAACATAAATTAATCAGTTGATGTGAGCTTACTGGCCTTTTACCTCTGAGTTTGAGATCAAAAAATACCATGTCTTTCTTCCACTTGTCTTGATAATTTTTAATTAAAATGTCAGTTGATTTTTTTTGAAGACAGGATAAATGAACCTGTGAATGATTTTTAAAATTATGGCACAAGCCTTTTGGCATCCATTGATTACTCTAGCTTGCTGTGTGTGGTAATATATATAGTGAGTTTTGCCTGTTTTAACAAAATTATAACTTCCTAAGACATCCATTTGAATATATGCATATATATATTACAATGTTTGATATCTATGATTTGATAAATATCACTCATTTTAAATAAAGTACTACCAAAGATAAATCATCCAAGACATAGAAATTTTATAATTTTATAATCAATAAATTGTACTAGCACAGTGAGGAACGTTTATTACCTTCTAAATAGAATTTTTATAATTATTTAACTCAACTAGCTTGATCATTAAATTCTCATTAATTGTAATAAAGAAATTTGCTGCTAATAAATATTCATTTATATCCAACCAACTTGATATTAATAAAAAGATTCAGTCTATTTTTGGTTTTTAGTATAAAGTGATGAATATAGACTATTTTATATTAATTTATGTACCAAATATCTTTAATTCACCAACTTTTGAAACAAAATTCACGTTTCTGTTTTAAACTTTTTCAAAACCAACACACAAGACTTATTCTAATATTATAAAGTATTTATTGAAGAACTGTAAATGTATTTTTTTATTTAATTAACTAATTTATTTTAGACACTACTCTTTTGTTTAATTTCTAGATTAATATTGTACCATTCCATCAAAAGAACCTATAATTTAGTAATAACTCCATCTGTTACCATCCAGTAATCCAGGCTTAATATAAATTAACCTTGAAAATTTTTTCATATTGTAAGCAGATTTAGAATTTTGTTTCAGATAGCCATTAGTAAATAAATATCTAGATAATATTACCTATGGGAGAAATATCCTATACTAATATGGATTGGTTATATGAATACTGTATTGTGCATAAAAAAATTTGATTGTAATATAATATAGCATTCTTATTTTAAAGAGTTAAACTCTTATGAAAGTTAATTCCATGACATATCTTTACTTATTTTCTAATCCATAAGTCTTTTTCAACACTTTTGATATATATGAGTTATTAAAAGGAGGTTGCTATGATAACCATTAGAAATTGTTGATTGTTATTGATTTTGGGATTGTGTAAATATTGACTGATTTTTAATGATATATATACACATATTATTAAAAGCCAGTCAACACTTAGACCAATGGCTTCCCTTGGTCCTCAGACCAGTGCCAAGACACAGAAGTTTTCTGCCAGTCCATGCTAGACTGGCAGGAAAGTTTGTAACAACAAAATAATAAGATTTTAAACTTTTAATTAATATAAACAATTTGTATTTATTTGTTCATCTCATTTTTACACAGTTTAAAAAAAAGAAACAGAACAAAAACAAAATCTAATCAGTCGCACATTAATTAATTTGTTTTTCTAGTTATCACAGATGTTTATGGGGGGTGTAGAATTAAATTTTTTATTATTTTTCTAAAAAAATTCAAAATTTAAAAAAAAAAGTTTTATATTATACAAACTCCATATATATATATATTAATAATAAAAAGTCAGATGTCACATGACTTATATATAGCTTGCATTTACCAATATGTAAACTTAAGAGCATGCTATAACTCTAAACAAGCTTTTATTTATTTTTTTATTATGATAAATGCTACTACAAGAGAAGGCATTCAAATCATGCATTTATCATAATAAAAAATAAATAAAAGCTTGTTTAGAGTTATAACATGCTCTTAAGTTTATATATATATAATATATATAACTTCATCTTGTATATTTAACATTAAATACAGATATTATATTTGTCATAATCATTGTCATGTAATTACACTAGCTGTGATATTTCCCAACATTCAGGTGAATAACATTTTATTCTTGCATGTTTTAACAATGAAATAATAAACATAGTAATGCAGACACATTAATGAGAGTGGTTGTTATTGTACTGTTTTTTGTAGTAGTTCAGCATGTGAAGGTAAGCAACACCATTACAATACACAGTAACTAGTATGTTGTTTTGGTCAGTTATTACAATTATGCTTATCTAAGGCTAAGCAGTTTATATCTTTAAAAAAATTTATCTGTAGACTTCTGCCAGTCCACGAAATCTTAACCATATTTTTGCCAGTCTGCAAAATCTTATCCTTATTTTTGCCAGTCCGCAGGTGTGAAAAGGTTGAAGACTTAGACAATCCCAATATCAATAACAATCATCAATTTCAAACTGCTGTAAATATATACATATATGGATTGCATCTCTTGGCATGCAGTTCAGTGGATGTTCTTAATAGTAGATATACATATACATTTAAAACTCAAAGAAAAAAAACAATTGTAGATGAACAATAATTACATATATAAATATTTAAAATAAAGTGTGAAATAACTTAAATACTGATTCGTTTTTTAAATATAAAATATTTAAAATTAAATTTAAAAAGATCTCTAATTAATGCAAATATTTTATTTTATTTTTGGTATAATCTAAATTTTAATATAAAGAAAAAAGCTACTTTTATTTAAACAAAGATGTTTATTTTAATGGATATATATAGTAATTATAAAAGTTGTTTTCAGTGTGAATATACTTAAACAATTAAAAAGAACTTTTAATCAAGAAAATATAATTGAACCTATCATTTAATAATCTTGTTTTTATTAATTAAAAAAATACTTACTTTAATTCTTTCTGCTTATCAATTTATCCATTGGTTAATATCTGATATAAATTACTGTAACATTTTAATACTAAAAATGTACACAACTTTGAAAAAAGGACAGTTACTATTAATCTTCATACTAATTAAGTTTAGGGCCCAAATAAAGACACACATGTTTTTTATGATCTCATAATCTATGTGTGTGCAGAAAACATGATTTTTCATAGATAAATTTTAAAGATTATAGAAGCTGAATCTGAATTAAGAAACTGTTTTAATATATCATGCAGGCAAATTATATGTGAAAGCAGCTTATTTGCATATACTATCAAATGAAATAAATATGAGCTTGGGATACCTCATTGATATTCATTACACTACTATACATATGCATGGAAGAACAGACAAAGTAAATTTAATTTTAAGAAACTTCAGTAATATACATTAATTGACTATAAACAGTAAATTCACATAGCTTAAAATATATAATGAATTGAATAAATCTCTTTAGCCTCAGGTAATAAACAATATTTTTATAAGCATCAAATACGTCGCACAATGTTTACCACATACAGAAAGGCTATCATTTCAATAGATGAAATAATAAATACATTTAAAAAAGGCAATAACCCTGCTATTCGTGCAGCAACATACAGCCTTTATGCCTACTGGTGCACCAGATGCACTTTTGCACTTGCCAATAACCCTCGACGCCACCCAGCAACATATTCAATAAAACTAGAACTGTTAAGAAAAAGAGACAGCATCCTAGCTCAACCAGATATATTTGCAGCCACATGGTCACACTTGAAACAGAGATCCAGTCTATGAAATATAAAGACTAATAAGATAGATGATGACATTTTCAACATCAGCATTTTTTCCAACTTTAAAAAAAAAAAAATGCAAGCATAAACTGAACTAAATAGAAGACCAAATTTAAAAACAAGAAGAAAAAAAAAGGATGCAGAAAAGATAAAGACTTATATACTGAAAGTTGTAATTTGTTTTTCATTTGTAAAAAATCAATATATGACTCTGTAACTTTTTAGACTCAATAAAGTTTTGCTTTGAAACATAAAGATATACTATTGATAAAAGATTATATTAATATAGTATATATATATTGTTTATATAAATTCGAATGATAAGGAAAAATCTATTTATATCTATATGCAAAGTATATGTTTACATATATATAAAAGCATATACAAAAAATCTTCAGTTGAAAAATATATTATGCAAAAATGTTATCAGGAATAAGGAAAAAGACAAATCTGCTTTTTATTACATTTAAAAATATTACTTTTTTTAAATCATAAGCAATATATTAACTGAGGGAAATAAATTTAAAACACTTTATTCAGTTTAGATTTAAAACAACAAAATGTCTAAGCACTTCAAGTTTCCAGAAGAAAGTTAAATAATGATTTTTCTTATCAATTTACTCTAATAGGTTTTTTATTGTGACTTAATAAGGAATAGATTATATTTTTTGTCATAAATGAGAAGTGAAAATAGAATAATTTAGTTTACAAGCTAAAAATAAATTAAAAGTAATAATCGAACTATTTATTATTTTATTTTTAAAATGCACTATCTAAGTCCACTTATTATTTTTGCATTATTGTAAATTGAAAAAATATAATAATTAATGACAGGAATATTTTCTATTACCACAGATAGTTGAGTGTGCAAATGTATTTTATTTATGATTACTTACCATTTATATATACAAGTCTGTAAATTGCCATTTAAATAATATTATATTTATTGTTTGGTTTTCAATCTATGAAATAATTAATGTCTGTGTATGTCAAAGTCTTATGTAATTTATTTGTATTATTGAAACTTTATCATATTATTATTATTATTATTATTATTATTATTATTATTATTATTATTATCATCATCATCATCATCATCATCATCATCGGCTTTTTCAAACCAAATTGTGCAAACCCTTTTTGCGAGTGTTAAATAATAAATGAATACCCTCTGACCCATACAAGATATAGAATTTATGCAGCAATAAAAGGAATCCTCTTATTACTACGACTCAAATATTTATATATGAGCAAATCTGAAATACTGGCACAGAAGGTGTGACTATAGAACAGTCACTTTGAATTACTATATATAACTTATGAATGAATGACGCCGATGAAATTTACTAGAATTTACTGAACGTCATTCCAACTGAAATTAATCTTATATATAAATCAGCATTTTTTTTTTTTTTTATAGCGTCATTCATTTATAAGTTATATATAGTAATTCAAAGTGACTGTTCTATAGTCACACCTTCTGTGCCAGTACTTCAGATTTGCTCATATATAAATATTTGAGTCGTAGTAATAAGAGGATTCCTTTTATTGCTGCATAAATTCTATATCTTGTATGGGTCAGAGGGTATTCATTTATTATTTAACACTCGCAAAAAGCGTTTGCACAATTTGGTTTGAAAAAGCCGATATGAATGTGATTACAATTGTATACAGACGCTATAAAAAATAAATGCTGATTTATTATTATTATTATTATTATTAAATAAAGGCACTCATCTTATAGCTAAAGACACCATTCTATGGTGTGGTTTCCATGCCAAAACACATTAAAATGCTGTTTCTATGGCCGACACGTTTGAACCTGCATTTTCTACAATACAACTTTTTTGTTGTGCTACAGAATGCAGGCCACCATGTTGCATCACAGTACAGCATGTATGTCGCTAAGCAGCAATTACATTTTACGAATTCGCACAATTTATAAAATAATTATGGCTTGATGAGAGAGTTTGTATTTGAATTGTATTGAAATGTTGTTTTCATTGGATTTTTTTTTATTTTAAACTATTGAAATGTTCAGATGTTTTAAAACAATAATTATAAGACTTTTTACAACGTACTGTATTGAACTTTTATTTGGGTAAATGTTAAATATCTATGTTTTTATTGAGTTGTAATTAGGTAACGTGTCAAGTAACGTACAGTTAGTAACATTCATGAGACAAAGAAGATTATACCATCTGTATATTTTTGAAGTAAAAAAGAGCGGTACGAGAAAAATATCCAGTAAGAAAAGTCCAAATGTACAGGTTTTTTTGTAAATTTAATAAAAAGCAAATATTATAAACATGTTTAATAAATAAAAAAGACATTTGTTTGTTGTTTAAAAAAGTTTGAGTTTCTCTCTTCTGTCCGAGTATGCTTACGATTTTGAATTTTTTTATTTTAGCATTACAAACAAACAGAACACTAACCCTAAACTAACCCTAAATCTAACTGTAACAACTTTTACTTTTATTATGATTATAATTTTTTAGTTAAACAACAACAAAAAAGTCGTAACACAAGTAAAAAAATAACCGATAGAAAATTGATATAAAAAAGCCATAACACAAGTAAAAAAATATCCGATAGAAAATTAATAAAAAAAGCCGTAACACAATTTAAAAAGTATACGATATAAAAAACACGAATCAAATTGTAATTTGTTGATTTTATTTTACATTTATTATTATCATTTAAATTGTATACGTTAATAAAAAATAGTATTTTAAAAAGACAATTTTGTTTTGTTTTTATTTTCGCATTACAAAAAAGCACAGAAAAATTATTAAAATCAACAGTCCGTGACTGTTCATATTTTATAGTTTTAGCATGAAAACGACGCCATCTTACGGCATATTTATCAATAATACAAGCACCTATTATTATTATTAAGTTTCAACAATAGTAATCTTTATTGATCCTTTTAGTTACATAGTATTACAATGCCATAGCAAGATACATGTTGAATCTTATTATTGTCAGTTCAATTTCAAGTGCTACAATATTCTTTTTTTTTTAAGTACATATCTATACGGGTAATTTTACATGATTGTATCCACTTTAGAATGTTAATTAATCACATTATTGTCCAGTAGGAGTGATTTTTCTATAAGTTCTTCATAAGATGAGTTGCAGTCCCCAACCAGAACAGTGGGGCTTGCATTCATGGCAAGAATTGAATTTATATTATAAATTATATATTCTATCTTTTGCTTTTCTACTGGCATATATGCAAGCACTATATTCATTGTAATTATTTTTGAGTCAGTGTTATTATTAGAAGGTTTGAATCAATGTTCAAAAGGACAATCATGAGCAATTACTATTCCAGTTCCTGTAGATGGGGAGGATAAACTCAGGAACATGCAGAGAAGCCCTGGACCCTCAGGCATGTAGCTGAATTTATTGCCGAGCCTGCATATATCTTTGTTTCTAATAATCCTGTTATACGGGCTCGGATTTGATTTATCCAATTTCTGACTTTGAAATTTTTATTGATTGCATTAAGTCCTCTGACATTTAAAACAGCAATTTTAAGTTTCATTAATAATTTTTTTTCCTTTTAGTTTAGGAATTCATGTCTTCCTACTTTTTTTCCTCGATTTCCACTGCATCTTGAAACACCAGGCCACTCTCTTCATCCACTGCTACAGCCCAATTATATATTTCCTGCTCACTGTGAGGATTCTCTTGTTCAATCCTCACCTTTATATATCTTTTATCTTGTTTTGGTGGATGCCTTGGTTTGTGCCTATCTTGGGTGTGCATTTTTATTTGGGTAGGCAGATCTGGTGCAATAGTCTCCGTCATTTCAGTAGATGTTTTATTAATAATTGTTGGCCATGGTATGACTTTGGTTGAAATTTTGTATCTTCTATCTACATGAATCACATCTTCAGTTTCAGTCTCAAGTGCCATAATTTGCATGTAATCTTTATTTGCACTCTTTGACTGATTTTGTTGGTCACATTTCATATGGCTTACCTTTGCTGCAATTCTCTTATCCTCTTTTTCATTGTTTAATCTCTCTTGCTCATAGAGCTGAGCTGGTCTTTCCTGGTGTGACATTTTAAGCTTACTTTGATTATTATTATCTTGTATGTTGTCCAGTGGCTTATTTTCCACTTTTAAGCCAACTAGTTCACAGTTGGCCTCAATGTGTTTTAAAAATGTTCTTGTGTGCCATTGCTTCCATTGTATCTTCTTTATCTGTTTTTTGTTTATTTTGTTTATTATGTTGTATGCCATTCAGTTCCTTGTTTTTCCCTTTTGTGTCATCTAGTTCTGGGTCGCCCTCAATGCGTTTGGTGTGTTTTACTTTTTTGTCTGTGCTTGTTTTATTTTCTGTGGCTTCAATTATATCTTCTTCATCTGGTTGGTTTATTTCTTCATATTTTTTATTATTTTTTTTCATACTATCTATATCTAATTTTGATCTTTGGTGTTCATCAGGTGTATTTTCTATTCCAGTCTCAGATTCCAGTCTTTGATTGTTATCTTGATTTCCTTTTTTTGATTGTTTTTTTTTTTGATGAGACTTTATCTGTTTTGGACTGACTTCAATTCTTTTGCCTTCTTTTTCAGTGGTTAGTTTGTATACCTCAAGCAGCTGTGATAGTACTGACTGATCAGCAACTTTCAGCAAACTTTGCTTCTTATTTCTTTGTATATCATCTATTTGTTTATAATTTTTTTTTGCATGTCACCCATCTCTTGGTCACACTCTTCATGTTTGGCATATTTTCTCTTCTTATCTGGCCTTGGCTGATTTTCTGTTCCTTCCTTTGTATATTCTTTATCTGTCATTTCTGCCCATTTTTTTTTTTATTTTTTTGCATGTCATCTATTTCTCGACCAGTCTCTGGGTGTTTGGAATTTTCTATCTTCTTGTCTGGGTTTGCTTGATCTTCCAGTTGCTCTGTTGTGTATTCTTTAATTAATATTTGCTCTGTTTTAGCTATTGACTGGTCATTGCTGTTGTGCTTTCTTCCACAGTCTATTGCCAGGTGATCTCTACTTCCACACACAAAACATTGTGGCTAAGCCCTTTAATTTGTATAGTCAGTATTGCTTCCTGATCCATTATTATGCTTGGGATGTCTTCAGGTCTTATTCCTTCATTCATTTTGATCTTGAAATAAAACCTGTTTGAATAAACTAGTGTAGGCGTGTCTGAGCGATATATTGGCTTCATGTATATCGGTTGCCCAAAGGATTTCATTAATTTTGTGAAATCATGTATATTATACCCAAAATAGGTATTTTTAATAATGCCAGTGTGATAGTTTTGCATCTCTCTATCTACAATCACAAGAGCATAATTTTCCAAAGTCTTAATTTTTTCTTGAAAATCTGTACATTGCGTTTCATTAATGAATTCTACCGCCAGATATCTTGAGTTGGTATGCTCTCCTATGGTTGAAACTGAGCTCCACATTTTGTTGTTAGATAACTCTTTATATAGTATTTCCTTTGGAAACTTGTAGAGAGAGAGATTTCTATCTGTTGCTGCTAAGACGATTGACTTATTTGAAAAAAATCTCTTAAATGACATAAATAATTTTTTCAGTATGGTTTCATTAAATCTGCGATTTATCTCTTCCACTTCTTCATTTAACCAAACATTTTGTAAAGGCACATCAGCATCATATTGATTCATATTTATATCATTTACTTCATTCAGGTCATCCTGATTGGCTCTTCTAAATCTTGGGATTTGTTTTGCGTTTTGCAAATTAAATTCAGTTATGTTCGCATATGTTGTCTGTGCTCTAATGTTGCTATATATTCATGAAGTCTGATTCGCGCCAAACTTTATCTTGGATTCTGATGTGGACGCCATATTGACAATATATAGCGTCTGAATAGTGCTTAAAAAAACTAAAATTTATAAGCAATAAATCACTTACTTTGTGAGCAAAAAGTCCGTTTTCCCTGATAGGTGTGAATATTAATTATCTTCAGGTGATGTTTTAAGCAACTGTTTTTTGGCAATTCAGTATTTTTTATATACTTTTGTTGGAAACATTTATCTACTTCGTTTAACTAAAGACACAGCAGGACCGCGGTGTTGTTGTTGTTGTTGTTGTTGTTATTATTATTATTATTATTATTATTATTATTATTATTTATTTATTTATTAGTTAATGTATTAATCATTATTATTATTATTATTATTATTATTATTATTATTATTTATTTATTTATTAGTTAATGTATTAATCATTATTTTAAAGTTATTTCAGTGAATTTTTTTTTACTAAATTAGATATTTTATAAGTTTTTATTTCTTGATTATATTTCTTGTTCATATGAATGCAGGCTTTTTTGCAATTCAAGAAGCTAGCTTGGGCATAAGAGAATCAATGACTAACAGTTTATTTATGGCAAGAATATTTACAGTGCCAGATAACTCCAGGCATTAATAATGATCAGCATAAATATAATTTCAGCATTTTTTATGTATTTTTAGTTTAGTTTAATTATTAACACTTAGATATGTGCATGAAACAAGAAATATTGATAATTTTATTTTACAATATTATTGCTTTGATGCTAATTAGCCTAAGATTTTATAGTATGCTTCTTTTATATCCAATCACAAAGAATAACTATTGATGATTACTTGCTGACAATGCAAGAAATAGAAAAAATGGGCTCTTCAATACAACCCATATCATTAAAATATATATATATGGACATAACCATATGAAGGACCTCATAACGCAATAAATAATGCATCTATTACTTTGCTGTGGTTGTTGACTTTTAGAGATACAAATTTAGAGCATGGTGAAATTTTAAAATGAATTCATGTTATAAGCAGACTTAAAATTTTGTGATTGGTGCAGCATTTGTTTATGTTCTTTGAATTTTCCTCTCATGTATTTACTACATCAAAAAAGTTGTGTTTAGATTGATAGAAAGATATTAGATCTTGCATAAAAAAGTATGATATTCCATGATTATCTATATGACCAGTCATTTATTTTACAGACCAATGACAAACTATTGTTGGACATTTTTTTATTAGATAAAACATCTCTCGACATACTCTTTCATTTGATGAGATAGTTCAATTCCTTAGCATCATATGCATTTAAACTACAGCATGTTGAATGGTAAACACTTCCTATATTAACATTTTTAACTGCCAAAAAAAGAGCAAACTTCATCAATATAATAAAGTTAGAAAATAATGCAAAAATCAACAGAAAGCCTAAAGTCAATCCAGGATTCAAAAATTGGATTTGACAAATTAAATATAACGTTATGAAAAACAGCTATTTTACTGACAGAGTAAATATTTGAATTGTCATCATGTGGCAAATGAAAAGCTTGAAGTGCAACGTTTTATCTTTCACTGTTTTGTAGTAAAAAGCTGTTAGAGAGATCATTGTCTTGCAGTGGACTATTCAAAGACTGGCTCATCATATTACTGAATCATAACTTTGATATCTGATCTATAGATTATGTAGTTGTTCAGTTATTGGTTGGTAAATGAGTCTCTAATTAATCTCTCTTAAATATAAAATAAATAAGATAAATTTTAATCTTTTACCATTAAGTAGTTGGCAAAACTCATAAGCGTTAATGTTTTTCCCTTCACTGTTCATTTGTTCTACAATAACTTAATTGAAGTATCTTTTTCTTTTCATATCATAAAAAGGCTAAAGGCTGTTCTATATATAGTACTCTGTTGCCTAGTTACTTCAACATGCCTTTTAGCAGAAAGCATACATACATACATCCGTATGAAAAGTAAATCAATTTATATCTTAAAAAAAAAAGACTAATTTTTAAATGTCATTAAATTTATTAAACTGATATTAGTTTAGTTTCTGTTTGTAATATTTCTTTATTTCACCATAGTGATAAACGAAAACGTTGCTGGAAATATTTAATATGCTGTTAACTTTACTAATTTGATTATAAAGGTGTTAAATAAATTTAGCAATGGATTTTTTAAAGTAAAACTGAAACCTAAATTACTTTTTGCCATCATTATAAGTAGTACAATTACTCTTAAATTCTTGCGTACATAATTGACTTCTGGATAATAAAGTGTACACACACTGATAAAACAAAAATCATACAACTGTTTGGATGGAACACTAGGATGTCGCTAAGAATTGAAATTAAAATTTTTTTCTAGGTAACCAACCATGAAGAATTTAACAGTGAGGTTATCAGGGCATTCACATTACACTGGGAAAATTAAAAAATATTCTTTAAATATATTTAAGGTTATAACATCTTAACCGTTTAAATGTGCATTAATTATACCATATACACTTAATAAGAAACTAAAATTCATAATAAGAATGTTCTTGTCTTAATTATGCATTGTGATGACATAAAAAGATCAATAAGTTTATAAGTGCAATCTCTAGAGCTCAAGTTCTATGAATAGTGACTCCAATTCTGTCATATCATCGTTTCGAAGTTTTTATAAACTCCTGAGCAATATACCAATTGATTATTATTATCAAATATTAAAAATAATAGAATACTTCAATATGTAGTTTACACTTTTATAAAATCAAATAGTTTGTTGTTCAAATTCATGGATCTTCAGCACTAGATTCTACCATTACTTTAAACAATACAGTGCATCATTTAAAGTCTCTGGTATGACTCTTTTATTAAGTTTCCATGTCTCATATCTATAAACAAACACTGATAGAACACATTTATTGAAAGCCTTTGTTTCTAGATGCATAGAAATATTTCCTTTTAGTATTATTTCTGCTGAAAGTTTTGGAAATTATCAATAGTAATAATTAAATGTTGTCATCTAGTCATGGCATTTGTTTACTTAAGCACAAATCAAAGTTGTCTGCTTAACCTTATTGTGTCATCCTCATACAAGATGGGGGTGTTAACTATCAGTCATATAATACTTTATGGAACACTAAGTATTGTACTACCACAATGAATTTATATATAATAATTAACAGAGTAAACATCACATGATCACTTTTTCTTATGCTTGCTTATAATTGTTATTAAAACAGGCAAAACTCTCTATATGTATTGCCACTCAGTGCAAGCCAGAGTAATCACTGTATGCCAGAAGGCTTGTGCATAAAATCCCCATCTAGTGCCTACTCATCCAATATCCCCAGACTAGTTTCTGGTTTGTGGCCTTCATCAGTGAGGAGCCTTGGATCTGAGAGTGGCTAGAATAATGACCAGGCTTTAACATTAACTATAATATTGGACACTCATAACATGTTATGATTATATACTACAATTTATTATCAGTTCCATAAAATCTACATTTCATTATGTGAATAACAAATAGAAAGTACCTGCATGTGTACATCAGTTTAGCTATGGATTACAATATTGAAATAAAAAAAACATTGATACAATATATTTGGGGTTCTTTAAAGTATGTGCATAATTTAATGTAGGGTACATATACATGGGAAGGTGAATATTCCTTAAATCTAGTTAAACAAATTGAAAGCTAGCTTAAACAAAAACTATAGCTCCTTTTATGCAAAAGAAAAAGTAAATATTAAATCCTTAACAGATCCTGAACAATAAAACCCATATAGCAATGCATACTGATCACATATCCATAGGCATAATTATTATAAAAGATAAAACTAAATGTGAACCCATTCACTTTAGCATGACTCAAGTTCAGGAACAAAATGTGCTTCAGTAGCTTATATCCATTGCTTCTGTGATCCATTTAATAGGAGTTCATTACGGCAACTGGTATCTCCAGTATTTACAAAATAGCTAAATGAAGTAATTCAGAAAGCAAATAAGTATCACTAAGCACTACTGAAGGGAATACAGTCAAATGACACTGATGTTAAAGCCTCATTAAAGTTCAATATAAAGACATAAAATCCCTGTATATTACCATGCCAAAAATCCATTACTAAATCAAATAAATCCCTTTCTTTAAAATCATTAGTTTAAATAGATGCATATATATATAAATTCTAACCAGTAACCACCTAAACATTCACAGTAAAATATAGTAATCGATATTTCTCACTGCTGTCAAGGCAACCTTCACACCTTTTAATAGTAAGAATAGAATCCCCTAAACATTCACAGTAAAATAATATATATATTTATAGCATCTCATCCTTAGTGTGATTAATTAATAAATAACATTGTTTAATGATTATTTGCCCATAGATTTAAGTAAGATTCAAATACCCAAATATATGCATGTAAAGATCACATTATTTCCCTCTCTTTACAAATCATTAATTAAATGGACACCTATATAAACCAGCATTTTTCAATAGTGTAATTAAATAACAAGCCATTTATGTTTAATTATATATAACATGTATAGGTAAAAATAAATATTACAAGGTACTTTTGGTTTTAAAAAATCAACAAATTAAATAGATGCATTTATATATTACCATCTTATCCATAGTGTAATTAGATAATGAATATATATGGTTTAGCAACATATAACAAAAATAAATCTATAAATGACAATGTATTCTCTTTCTCTCTCTCTATCTCTCAAAATCATTAAGTTAAACAAATACAGCAGAAGGGTGGATGAAAGTTTTTCAGAGTCAAAATCAAGTCTATCATTTATTAAACAAATGGACTTTACCTTAAATAGCAGGATGAGAGTAAATTTTAAAATATTTTAACTTTAAATTTATCATCCAACTTCTCACCTTTTATTCTGCACATGTATTAAAAACAAATCAATAATAAAAATTAAAAAAAGACAGATGATGTTTTGTATGTATTTTCATATTCTATATACATATTACAAAATACTTAATCTTTAAAAATATGTACATTTACATTATATATATATGAGATAAGAAAATTAGTTGATACCTACGATACTTGCTTGAATTCAGCATCATAGATATAAATAACAAGAAAAAAACAAAGATAACATATTATTGGTAACAAAGAAAGCAATTATATGAGTTATTCTTCTAGAAGATAGCAAATTAAGATTTGGTGATTGAATCTTCATGACAACTGGTGGAGTGTATTTTTAACTGTTTAGGTTTACATCAAGGTAGTTGAATGCTTTGCTTTGTGGATAGGCATAATTCTTCATGGTAGCTAAGGTATATAGTCTTCAAGCATAAATCTTCAGTCTTTGGCTAGATTTTCTCTTGGATGCCCTTCTGCGAATTGACTCATAGGAGGGTGAAAGTGAACTTCTCTACTCAGACATAATTAGATGAGATTTTCAGTATCTTCCATATCATAGTCAAAATTTTAAGAACAAGCAAGAACCTTATTACAATTAGAACTTGAGTGTTTATAGTCTTTTTACTCCCTTCTTTATGATGCTTGGAAGCACTTTAATATTTCTCAACCCTAACTTTAATATTAATGGAAATCTACTAATGCTTTCATTATCTAAAAACCTCTTAAAATCATACCACATTTTAAATATTATTGTTTTGGATATTCATCCTTATGGTCAACTAACTAATTTTACACTTTCATCATTTTTAAATTGATATAAAGTTAAACTAGGAAAGACATCAAACTACCAGATCTCTTTTAATATGATTTATTATTTTCCATAGCTGATTAGAACCAGCCTGCATAGAATATAATGTCTCAGACCCTATAATAGATTTATTAAATAAATTAATAATAAAACACAAAATGCATTAAGATAAAGTCAATTGACCAAACAAATATACTTACTAGAAATATAATTAAAATATTTCTTAAATATAATTACTGCATTTAAATGATAATATTAACACTCATTATAGTAAATAAATAATTCTGAAAATTTAAATAAGATTAATTATTCTTTGTAATATTTAATTTTCTTTTCTTTTTAATTTTTTTTTCAAGAATGAAAAGCAATAAAATTTATTTTTAAATGATTTTTTTAGAATAATATGTTTTATTTGCATATTACATACTGATTTTTTTTTTTGGAGAATAATTTGCTGAAAGTTCAATATATTTTTAAAAATAATCTTTAACAAACTAACCTTTCAAAACAAATAATTACATTCGACTACAGCATATATGTGTGTGTGAAAATTTTATACAAGTTGTTACATAATTAAGAGAAATTAAATTTTATACCTTTAAATATTTGAAATAGCAGATTAAAAAAAACCCTGTAAGTTATAAATGTCATTAAGGCAAATCTCTAAATTTAAATGTCCTTTTAACAAAATCTATCCAATATTGTAGTTTTTTTCTTAGCACTCAATTTTTATGTGATATGATTTTGATGAGTTCTCCAATGGAAGTGAGGCTTTAAAAAATTTTCATGATCTCAATCCTAATGTAAGCAGGTTAGTTTTTAAAAAAAGCATACTGATAATCATAATTGATAGTCATTCTTCCAAAAGTATATGAGAAACTGATTCAAAGTTTTTTCCAATCATTTATCCAAACCCGGAGCTATTTTCTATTAAAAACTAGAAGATACGCTATTAACTATAAAACTTTTGTAATTCCCACGATGATTTTTTAACTATACCTGGGCTGATTAAATTTGTTCTGTCTTTTTGTAAATTTATTTTTTTTTAAATATATATATTTTCTATAATACTTTTTGCATCATTCAAATTCCTTAATTCACTCATTCATATATTATCTATATATCTTTATTTGGATATAAAGCTATTTACATATTCTTTTTAATTAATTTAATATATATGTTTTAAAAATTACAATCCATTTTTCTTTTACTTTAAGCATAAAATTATTTAAAGAAATATAAAATTTACAACTTTAAATCTAAACAAGTATAATTCACAAAGTTTTAGATCCTGGTTTACAGAATCTTTTTAATTACATTCACACCCATAATAGATTGTCATAATATATTGAGATAGTAACTATTCTATTTCAATCCATAATTTAATTTATAAATGTAGTGGTTGGCAAGATATAAGTCAAATTCAGCTTTCATAAGTTTTATTAAGTTTAAATATATATGTTTGTATTATATAATCACACATTAATAAAGATCTGTGAATATAATTAATTTTAGTCAATTTTACTTTAATTTTAAAAAAGATAAACAAACTCTTTTATTGTAACTAAAGTTATTTCAAATAAATCTGTTTAGAATTCATGTTATATGAACAACACTTACTAAATAATAATCAAAAAACTTTTACTCAATTATTTCTTCTTTTTTTTAAGTAATTGAAAACTTGGAAAAATTTTTTTTTTATAAACCTTGTTCCTGGTTGTAAAAGTATTCCATTTCAATTAATAATATTTTTAATATTGTCTATAAACAAGCAGATTTATTTAATTAAAAAATTTGGGTAAGCCAAATGAATTAAAATAATTATTGGATTATTTAATTAAAGAATCGTGTAAGCAGGTAATTACTGGCTTTGTTAGTTAATAAATTTGGTAAATGAGTCAGTTTGTTCATTTAAAAGTATAGTAAATGAGATGGTTTATTACATTTTAAAAATTTTGTAAATGAGTGGGCTTGTTAATTAAAAAAAGGGGGATGTTATTTAAAAACCAGCTGAGAATTAATCTGATTATTCTACTTTTATTTGTCATGCTTCTTCGTATGATCATTGCTTTTTGCTTGTTTAACACAATGTATGCTGATCTTCCACCAGCAGCTGAATGAATCAATATGCATTTTTAACTCCACCCACACAATCCATAACCATTAGGTGTCCAACTTTGCTTGTTGGGTTTGTTCCAATATTGTGCCAATTGACTTTACATATGCAGTTTAACAGATGCACTTCTCAACCTTAAAGAAAAACTTTGTAACAATTCTCTACAAGATTAAAGACTCTTAAATGAAAAGACTTCACATGTAAACTACAAAGGAGCTTCCATTTTCACATGTATATAAGCAAATATAGCATTCAATTTTTTTAGAAAATAATATCTCCTTCACCATATTTTGCCTTGGACTTAAAGGTAATCTGATATTTATGAACTATTTTATAAGACATTTACTTACATTACAAACAAGGCTGTGATATTTAATATAAATAACATAGATTTATGTACCTCTTATATTAATTAATATTAATCTATGTATTTATCTTTTGATATTTATAATTTAAATGATTTGTTTTTATATTGACTTATTTTAGTATTTAATATTATAAAACTTGATTTATTTTTTGTCAGTGGATTTGATATTGTGGTGTTGAATATTAAAAATCTTTTATTTTTGCAGACACAGTAATAGTTTCTTTTAAACATTTGAGACAGAAGAAACAGTTTATTTCTTAAATTTTAATTTTATTTTTCCCTAGTAAAGAATTTTAATTTTTTAAAAAAAATGCTTCCATGATTGTTATTAATTATGATGTAGTTTTAGCTCAATGTTGCTTTTAAAGAAAGTTTTAAAGTGGAAAAATAATCAGTTTTAAAAAGATATAAGATTTTATTATTTTTAATTTATAGTTTATATTTAATAATTAATTTAGTGTCTTTGAAGACATTAAAAAATCATTAATATATGTGTGTGTTCCAATATGATGTGCATGTAAGTATATAAATCATTTGATAAGCTAATTTGTTAGCAGTTTTCTGATTTCATTTGCACCACACAGGTTTGAAATTAAAATAATTGGTATATGCATATGTGTGCAATGAATATAATGGTATACACCACACATGAATTCATTATATTTTCTTGCCTTCCCATTATCTCTACTCAAAGTACTCATAGATGATTGTGATTTGCATTAGTTAAAGACATTAGTCTTCATGAATTATATATTGAAACGGAAATCTCCAATCCCTTTCTGTTTCACCATCAACCTAATGACCTACTCGTCTGAACTAGTTTCGAACCTATTTTAAATGTAAAAATGTAATATATAAGTCGAGCGGGAAAACTTTGCTACAATGGCCGCTTGAATGGCATCATCCATTTACATACGAAAACACGCTATAATTAGACAGGTTTGATAAAATTATAGCGGAGAAATGCTCATAATTTATTATAAAATGTTTTATTAATTTTCAGTCAATTCTTAATTATATTCGCTATTATTTCGTATGTGGATGGATAATTTAAACCTCGGAATAACGGCAAAATGATTCATATATATTTAAGTTTAAATAAAAGTAATGTAAATGTTTTCTTTAATTTATTTAACGGTTTTCTGATTTAATGTTTTACATATATAGTTGAAACAAGTATTTTCTTTAAATTTGCTTTTTTTTTAATAAACAAATATGTTAAAAGTTATTTAGTTTTATAAAATAAGAATTATCTGTTCGCAATTAAAAATGAGAATTTTTGTAAACAAGATATCAATTAGTGACACACCCGGGTAAAAAAGTAAAATCTGTTTTCTGATTGATTTTTGTTTGCAACAAAAGACTTTTTCATTAAATCAGAATACCGTTCCTTCTGCTAAGTAATAACACCTGAAAAGGAATTTAATTAATGAAAATGAATCAAATTATATAGTTTATATATTTTGATACATTTTTAAAGGAAATTAAATATAACACCTCGGAGATTTTATCAGTTGTTGTAGAAATTGAATTATATTATTTTGCTTTAATTAAAAGTCAATTGGTCCCGAGGCTTACGAAATTCCAGAAAGGTGTTAAAGTTTAGTAGAAGGATATAAATAGGCCTTATTTTAAGCGGGAAGAGAGAATCCATCTTACTTTTGAAGAGAGTCAACAGGAGAAGTTTTATTGTTGTTCAACCTTAACATGTCTGGCTAAAGTCAGGCAAAATTTTGCTGCTTTCCCGTGATGGAACGCCTAGTTCAATCCATCAAATGCCAAAGGAACAACCAAGCTTACACCAACTAAATTTGAAGATGCCATAAGCCGTAAAAATAATTTATTTGCCTTCGTTCCGATTTCAATCCAGCTAAACAAACACTATTTTAAAAATCGTCTCCCAACTAAATTAAAGATGCCATAAGCCGCCCAAGAATTCACCTTCATTCCAGTTCGAATATCTCCAGCCCATCTACAGGAGAACTGTTTTAATATTTAAAATCGCAGAGCTCTGTGTGCATTTCAAAAACATTCATTATTTCTTCAAAAACAGGTTAGCTAACCATATTATTGAAATTTCTATCTAAATTGTTTTCGAAATAATATTTAAATGAAATACTTTTTGCTAATACAATAGTGTAAACTGTCTAAATTGTTTCCTAAAATATTTTAATTCTATAAATGAAATACTTTTGCTAAATTTCTGTTAATTAATGTTTTGCTATATAATTTAATCACTGCAATTATATTTTGCTTTTCTTTTGCTTATTTTATTTATTATTAGTTATGCCTATGTTTCGAAACGGTGTGCATTTAATTATTAATATGTTTTTAAACATATAAATTTAAATTATTTATATAGCGTCATTTCGTGCGCTGTTTCGAAACCCAAATTCATATTTTTTTTACTTAATAAATTAATTAATATAAATATAAAATGTGGCTTTTCAACCTTTAATTATTACATTACTAAAGATTAAACTAGCCTGGAGTGCAATCATAAGTATATTTTTTTTTAGTTAAGTATTCGTAAGTCCCCTATTAAATATACTTTTCCCCCTTTTAAAAATTTAATAGTTATAGATAACTAAAGAGATTGAACAGGATAAAGTAAAGTTTGTATCTATATATTCCTGTCAGTAGCATATCGTATTTCTCATGCTACAGAAGAGTTGGCTCTTTTGATCAAGCTGATGATCTAGTGTTCATTTAATATATGATATTTAATTTATAATATCCTTCGGCTTGGCGGATGTGAAACTTATTTATATTTCCTCATTGTGCTGTTTTTTTATACATATATAAGATGGAGCCACGGCATTGCCAGCACATCTTCTCTTATGGGTAGTGCAGTAGCAAAGTCTGAGCTACGGGCCAGATTAGCACGTAAGTCCCCGCTTCTTATGAACCAAATAAAGGTTCCCTTTTGCAGCATGACGATTGGTTATTGGGTAAACCGTTGTTTGTCACAAAAACCCTAAAACTATTCTTCCATCCGCAGAGCCACTTTATTATTATACTTTACTTGTGCCTAGCGTATTAGTAAAACCGTTATAGCAAACCCTCCCTCCCTAATATGCAGTCTTCGGCGTTGATCCGAAGCAATCTTGAAAACCCGTTCGATCTAAAGCTATCTGGGACGCTTTAAAAGCCCAGAGTTAATATAAATTTATTATAATTAAGACGGATTATTAAGCTTCACTCCAGACTTGGTTTGATTTCATGTACAATAGCCACACGAACTGATGATGAAAGGGCATAACTGGTAAAAGTTAACGTAGTGATTAGTTATATAGTAGGGTATTTGTTTCCATTAAATAATATTGGAGCAATTAAATAATAGCCAACTTATCAATTATTGGCCTAGAGTAATGTTACTTTATAAATAAAATGCCTGCGTGCATTTGCCAACAACAATTGTCAATAAATATATTTTAATTCATCATATATCAGTTTCTGTCTCATTATTAAATCAATCCAATTCACTAATTGCCCATAAGTATTCATTAGTAAAGCCCCTATTATTTAAATATGTTAGATTTTATCTGTGGAATGTCTAGTATTTAAGTTGTTTATATATATGTTTAAATCCATGAGTCTTATTGTTTTCTCCGATTTGCTAGTGGGCCGGATGAAGAATTAAATCTCGTGTGCTACCATTGTTATGTTATCCATTGGGTGTTAGATCTGGGGCTTGGAGAGTGGGTTCGAATCCAGGCTGGTCCCTGACCAAAATCTCGGGCTCGACTGGGTTTGAAGTACATTTTGTGAGTTCCAGCTCGTGTTAGATGGATAAGCATATTTTGACTGGCACAATATATATTTGCTTTATAATATGGGTGATTAAGAGGACTATTTATTATTATTCTAATGTATTAGTGGTGTATGTTCAAATGTACAGCATATAGGTTTAATTTTGTAATGACCTGTGTGTGTGAACATTTCAAATGTACAGCATATAGGTTTAATTTTGTAATGACCTGTGTGTGTGAACATTTATAGTGGATTAAGACAGCTTTATTATTGTTTGTTTAATGTAAAAGTGAAATATATATATGTGTACATTTTGATAAATGATAAAGTAATTATTAAACTACAGAGGTGATTCAATATTATGAGTAAATTTTTATGAAGTGTAATATTTAAATCTACCAGGTATCAAATGCACTCCGTGCTAATGTGAAAAGAGTTCATTACTATTCAAATGTATTTGTATTTGAACTCTTTTGTAATTAAATCCTGATATATTTGAACTATTGTATTTGAACTCTGATATATATGAGCTCTAATATAATTGAATTGTATTATACTATGCTGTGCTATATTGTTAATAAACTTTGTTTTGTCTATTTTTTTTTTTATCTCAGTATTTTTTTTACTGTTGTCTGGTCTGTTAATTGATGTTTACAAAGAATTTCTGCTGTCTGTAATCTAGAAGCAATGGTTCAGATGTGGTAGAAATTTATATTTACTATCCTCACCAGTAAACTCTTGTTCTCTAGGCTATAGGTCTAGTGATGCCATCTTGTGGTGGATCTAGTGTATCCTGCTGCCCATTAGATTATATACAAAATAATAGAATTTGTATAACAATTCAAAATTCCTTCAAAATAATTATCTATGCAGGAAAATATTGCATTAGGATTGCTATTTGTCAATAATTGATGCCAAAAAATGATAGTCAAGAAATAACGAAATTGTAAAAAAAAAAAATGTACTTCTATGAAACTGATTCTGATGCAAAGAAGACAGACAATAAATTCAGAAATATGTTACATACAGAAATGTTGGATTAAAAATTCATTCTATATATGTGTGCATAAGAGTCGCTTATAATTGTGGCTTCTAGATTTCAAATTTGAAGTAAACTTGTACTTTTATAACAATCATATTTAATATTTAATCTTCATTGTTTATGTATGACTTATTTTCAATTTATATCTTATTTACAACTTTAACGATTTTTTTTTATTATTATTGTTTTAAAATTAAAAAATTTCTAACTCTAATGTTCAATTGTATTTAATTATAAGTAAAACTGTAATCAGAAATCTTCTTTATTTAAAAAGAATATATATATATAATATCAATTTAAATACATTTACAAATTGTTTCTTTGATCAATGGCTTTACAAACACATTCTCATCAGACTAAAAAAGAAAAATCATTCCACATTAAAAATTACTACCCAATCAAATGAATTACCATAAAGAAACAGCAGTTTTACAAAACCTAAATCAGATTTTATACCCAAATACAGAATGATTTAATAATATTAATTAGTTAAAAAAGTTTAAGAGCATACTCATGACTATAATCATTAGCTATATACTTCAGTAATAAATAGACATCAGATAATAATACTATAAAATTCACATTTTCAAACTTTTCTGACTCTGACTTCTTCAGTGAGGACTTAGGATTCAAATCTGAAATTAATGCACTTGTGCATCTAAAATCCTAAATCTTTACAGATAAAAGCAAAAAACATAAATTATTCTGGGAATATGGATTTTATAGCACTACCATTTCATGTGCATTAATTACTCAAGCTCACAATAGATGGCAAGGAAGTAGAATAAAGATAGCTGCTTTTAAAAACATAATTAATAAGATGGAAACATTATGTTTTGTTAGTATTAGGTTAAATTCTAATAGATATTAACAGTGGATGGTTTTCAAAAGTGACTGCTCACATTTAAAAAATTTATAACAACACTTCAATATAATTGCAAACACTTAAGTCATTATATGGTCAAAGAAAATACAATACAGTGATTTTAATAATAACAACTCAATTCTGAATAATTCTCTACTCTTTGTATTTTTAACCCATAGATCATGGTTTGAAGCCAACTAAAAATAATTTACTAAAATTAACTTGAGATAATATTGATTTTTTATAAATACTTAAAATGTTTTTTTACACAAAAATTGAATGAAATAATAAATGATATAATGTGTGTTGTTTGAGTGCAACAATTTTATTTAATTTGCCAAACTGAGACTTTTTTAATACTTTCCTCAGTCTGAAATTTATCCATATTTATAAATTTTTGAAAAACAATGGTCTTTACCAATGAGTTTCATTTTTGTACCATTAAATGGCAGTCTATTAATTTAATCTTAAAACAGTAAAGTAATGGAATGAACATAATCTCAATGAAAACTATAAAAAAAAGTATCACATACTTATCTCAGGCTGCCTTTATAACTCTACTCCAATAGTTTCCAGTCTTTTTTCACTTGTATACTTCTTGGAAGTTGTTTTTTTGTAATAGTAAAATGTTTATAATTAATATAGTAGCTTTATCTTCAAATTTAAATTACAATTGCAAATAAATAGCCTAATAATAATTAATTTAAAACTTAAAATACTGACAAATGAAGAGACATTAAAAAAAGATCCAAAAAAACTCCTCATTGCATAGGAGGTGGTGTCTTATTAATTATTTATACCAGTAGACATGTAACTACTGTAATGTTCATGAAGTAAAGAAGAATGAACGCTGAAGCAGTGAAGATATGCTGCTGAGCATAAACACTGTAATGGTATATTCACAATATTTTTTTTAGGAAAGATTCTCTATCATTCACCAAAATAGCAAGCAAGAAAATGAACCATTTTTGATCTTAAGTAATGAAAAAAAACTGCTTCCTTACCTATCATAATGTTCGATTAGAATCACAAATGTTGCCTTTATTAAAAATTAGTGTTGTTAATGCTTATCCTTACTTTCATAAATAATTGATAAAAGAAACTGGGAAAATGCAAATTGACTCTACAATTTATGTTTTGTTTAAATCAGTCTCTTTTGATAAATATTCATGGAAGTAAGAGACTGATAATATTCTTAATTTAAAATTGCATTTCTTTATAGATGGTGTGTGAGTGAAATTATGTTGATAGTGTATCTTCAAATAATGTGGAATTTAATTCAAATGTATATTATAGAAATAATGATGTTTAATATCTAAAATTTGAAGACATTTAAAAAGAATAAGCCAACTATATTAATATCTAGAAAGTGGAGCCAAATTGGTTTGAATTAGTAATAATTTTGATTTGTATTGTTTATTATTTTAATTGGTGTATAATTTTTTTGTGTTGTTATTCAATTTTTGTACAGATCTCTACATTTCTCACTTCTTACCATGGTATTATGCATATTCTAGTTTGGGTATTACTGTTTTTGACTGAGCAGCAGATGATAATGTCAAATAAATCTCCAGACTTGTCTTTGGTTTACTGTACTTCATTAGGGATAAACATGAAATTGATGTGCACATCCAGAAGTCATCTTTAGCAAAATAGTTCAGCAAAACAAATCTCCAATATTCAAAAATTAAAAAGAGGATTACATTGATACTAGCATCTGGTGTCTATTGATTACTCATGCATATTAGAAATGGTTTTAGAATGAAGTAAAATATGATTAGATTACTATTTTATAACTATTTTTAAATACATGTTCAGGAAATCATGTAATATTTTGTTTAGCATATATCACATTTTGCCAAAGATTTAAAAGTGCTTACAGTGAATATATAAATGAGGTCAATATATACTTTTTGTATATTAGAAAGTTTTAACCTTTTAACTTGTATAATACAAAAGAAGAAAAGCTGGTTGCTGGATGCACATGTCCCAGTAATTGCACTTCACTTATAAAAATCAGGAAATTTGATTGGGAAAGTCATTCTTTGATTACTTATTTCAGTAGATATAATGTGTAATGTAGAGTATTGGAATGAATTACTGTACTAAAAAACTCATAGCCAATTTAAATCTAACTATATAAAAAATAATTAACCTACCAATCAACATCACTTTAAATGCCTTTTGAATACCTTACTTAGGAATGATAAATTTAATTTCTTAAGTATGAATTGATAATAATTTGTGCTATCATCTGGTATCTATTGATAAGTCAGTTTACATAAGATGACTCTAAAGAGAAAGAGAAGAAATACTCTTGTTAATATAATAAGCGAGAACCAAATGATGATGTGTTCAAGTTTTCAATAAACTTTTGCTGGATTACTTTCTGTAAATGAATTTAAAAATAAACATATAAAGAAACTGTTTTAGAAGATTTAATATTAGTTCTAGCTATTTTCACATTTATAGTTATCAATAGTGATATATTAGCCTTTACTAATATCATTTTGTATTAAATTTTTAAGATTGTATTTTGTAACTGAGACGGAAAATATCCTGATATAAATAGTGCATATCATCCTGTCTAAAGATACACTGGATATCATCTTTAAATAGATGCATTTGGTGAAATCAACCCAAAAACTGATTCCACTCATTATATTAATTATATAATATACTTGAGAGTTTATGTGGTCTACAAGTACCAGTATTATGCACTGAGCATAGTAATTTCACTCTATAGGCCAAATTGAGAACATTTTCTCATCTGTGAATTAATCTATGAATTTTTAACTCTTATGTTTTCAACACTATTATTGTATTAAGCATATGTTTTACTTGCTTGGGAGGTCATATGTATTAAAATCCTACAATGACAAGTTAAACTAAGAATTTATTCAGAGACCTTTTACAATAAAATACATTACTCTATCATTGCATGGGCATCATATATTTACCATTTTATTAATGATGTACCATTTATCATAAAGCTCTCTATGGTTTAGTGCAATGATAGTGTCAGACTCTAGAAGTCAAAGTTCACAGATTGCTACTTAGTTCTGTCACTTCTTATGCTTACACTCTATGTAAATTCCAAGAAATCATTTATCAGTGCAATTAAACTATTTCACATTCCCTAGACTTTATATAAAAAGCAGCATTTATATGTAAATACAAAATAATCAATAAATCCTATATTGGGATGTAAAATAATGTGTATACCTTCCAAATTGAAATGTCAGAAAATACTAATTAATCAGAAAATATGTCATCAAACCTACTTACATTATAGTAAAAATTTAGTTATTATTCTGAGATTAAGTTTATAGAGATATCCACCTCATAGTGCATTTTTCATGTTATATATCTCTTAATCACTATTTTTTATTTATATTACAAATCCTGAAATATTTTTGTGGCATAGTATTTAATACTTCCACCTGCCAAGAAAATGATCTTGGTATGAATTTAGCTCAAACTTGAAAATTACTTTAAATTCCAAACAAGCTAGAATTTTTTTCCAGGTAGCTGACTGAGCTAATTATTTGTTGGTAAATGAATATCCAGACTCTTAACCAAAAAGTAAACAAAAAAGAAAACTATAAATTTTCATCATCCAAAACTTGATAAGCCTGGTGGTGTTTATCTCTTTGCTTCTCTCTAGACAGATTTTGAACAGATCTTTGACCTGAACTGGACTAGTTAAAAATCATTTAACCTTTACCTATGCTTCTGTCACACTATGCTGTGTATTGTAACCTGTAAGCTCTATGCCATTATAATATGTATACATCATTTTAAGTATTTATTAACTGGTTAACAGTATAGAACTGAAGACTAATTTTACATCACATGATCACATTTCCTATACTAGCACATTAATTGTTGATAAACAGAGCAAAACTCTCCATACAGTATTGCCACCTGTGCTTAAACTAATATTTTAATTAAAATCTAATTGACTGTATACACTATCTTACCAAAATCATCAGATAAGAAGTATAAATAATAATTCTTTTATTTAAAAAAAAATCAAATTGCCTATTCAGTTTACAATAGTGGGAGTGTGGTAAATTCAAAAGTCAAAGGTACCAGATCAAGGCTCAATTAGTCATTTCTGGTGCTTGCATATCTCATGATCTCATTCAACAATAAGTTGAGAAGCAGTTAATCCTTCATTCATTTATTTATTATGTCTTGTTGGTCTACTTTTTTCTCCTATATATTAATTATTCTTCTCATGAACTCATTCTTCTAAATTATGGGAAAAAATAGCAAGGATATGTTTTCATTTTACACTATAATATTTTACACTATATCATTTTAAATTTAATCAAACCAAGATCCAAATTCCTGAAATTTTTTTTTTTTTCTCAAAGATATTCCACAGTGTTTAAATCAATGCTTCATAAATTCTTAATCCAAATATGAGTTTTCTTAAGCTGTTCAACAACAGGTTTTTGCTCGTAAAAACCATAACTGTTTATTTTTTCTTTTTCAAAAATCTTCAGTAATATTTTATTATCAATTTCTTATAAAATAACTATGCAGTATATGAATATAATAGAAAATATATTCCCAAAATAATTCTTATAAAACTTGATCCAGTTTTATATTATTTACTATTATATAATATTCCGTAACTTAATTGCTTAAAATGTGTATTTGTTATCTGAATCAATATACTGTAACGTTCAGAATCGTATGATTAGCCAACAAGATTCAGAGACCTAGCAAAAGTACTTCAAACCCAGTATGTTCGGGATATGGTAGTCGCGGAACAGTACTAAGCTTTAACCTATTTACCAGTGCTCCAAAATCTCCACTATCCAACCAACGCTCCCTGATGCTACTAATGGTTATCATTTTTCTTCGGTCCCGGTGGTCAGGGTAGAAACAAGGACTCTCAATTCAAACCTAGCCTATCATGCACTAGACTTTATTAATTTAATCTCAGATATTCACTAAATACTATGATATAGCTTAAACTATTATTATTAATATTTCATAGGTTTTGAATACATACATATGATTTAATCAAGTGTGGATATAGATGAGTGGATATGATGAACCAGGAAATGACATGACAACGTATAGATATATACAATTTATTAATACAATTAGAAAATATAATTAATAACAATCATGTTTGGATCTAATCATGATCTATGTATGGGATTACATTTTTTTTTAAACCAAAAAAAACAAAAATTACATTTGATGATCAATAGTGATAATAGCACATAATTTCAATATCCCCAGAATAAATATATGGTTTTACAAGAGGTCACCTGACAATGACAATTAAGGTTGTGAAATATATAAAAATAATAATTACAATAATGAACCTCAATATTAGATGTATGTGTGTACATTACAATGAAATCATACTGGATTCCATGACAATAACAATTGTGATTCAATACAAAAAAAAATTAATTAACTAGAAATGATAGTTACCCGCACAGTAAATAATCAGTATTATACTGTGTGCCAACATAAAACGAAATTTTATATTGAGAATGATAATATTTTATCAAGAAATATGTCACTATAAAATTAATATGCCAATTTTTTTTTTTGAGAGCAAACACAATACTTGCTTATATTAAGTTAGAGGCCAAATGAATATATATAATAAATTTATGCGTGTGTTTACATACATAGGGAAAGTAAAGTATATATATATTTGTCATTACAATATTTTATTGTTAGTCTTCTCAGCAGGAGTTATGGACAAAAGCATAATGTTATTACCCTTTATTATTAATAATTATATGAAAAATATGGCTTATCTATTTCCCACAGAATTAACAACAGGTATGATTAAGAAATCTAATTACAGCGTTCAGTAGCGTCGGGGTTTGAATCCTGTGCTGGCTATATTATTAGCATTGGCAAACGTGGGCCAATCTTCTTTGTCGAGCAGTAATGTATATTCCTATAGTAACACATCCGCATTCAGCTTGGCTTGTGTAGAAAATAATAGAGCGTGGGTTTTGAATCACTATCTTTATAGAGTATACCCATTCATCGGCTCAAAGAAAGGCATGTCTATCTCGTATCGCCAAGATCGGTAAAATATCCGCGTGGCAGACTGCATAGCAATACTCGACATATTTTTATTATTAAAAGCCATATAGGCACAGATCAATGTATTAAGCTACTGATATATTTGCCCATTAAAAGCATTAATTTATATCTGCATAGATGTTTTTCCTAAACCTGTCTTTAATAAGTAATAATGGAGAAATCCGACAACCATATCTTATAGGCTATAAAATGCCCAAGTATTTCAAATATGAATCTAAACTATAAAATGCTAAGGAGGCAAAAAAAATACTACTGCTGAGATATTTCTTTCCCCAAATGCATGCCTCACTAAATATACATATAGAGTGAGATGAACTCATATCTTTGCAATAAGTAATATTGCCTATTTTAAATTTTAAAAGAAGAACTAGCATTATTATCATTATTATTTTTACATTTAGATAAACGCATACACACTTATATATATATAATTGTCACAAAGAATCTTAATTTAAATCAAATAAAATAATTTGAACACATTTATATTTTTAATTTCTTTACTAAGATACTGTGATTATGCATATACGGGAAGAGGGCGGATTTTTTTTATATATTTGATTTCTATCTCTTTTTTTATTATTAAATAAATGACATTTTTCACTAAGTCAGAATTAGACGGATTTAAGAAATTTAACTTTGACTGATTCTTATTTTATCATTCAAAATGAATCGTTACCCCTTTCCCACTTTAGATTCGGGATAAAACAAACAAATTTTTATATAAATTAGTTTCATAGTGTAATATCATTTATACCCATATTTAACTAAATTGGCACAAAGAAATTAATCAATCAAATATATATTATATTTAAAAGAACATACCGGCATATCTCAAAATAAAATATAGAAAAGCTGCAATTTTAAACTCTCTAATAATCTTTTTGTTCTACTTAGAATTATACATTACATTTCTTCTGTTGTTTGAACCATTAATAAGTAATGGTTAAAATTTAAATTGACTTGTTAAAACAATAATAAAAATAAACTAAACACTCATATATGTATAACCGTCCCATTGAAACACATTTTCTTAAGATAGTTTTTTTCAATTTTATGAATCTAATGAAATTAAATGTTCGCATTTTTTTTTTTTTTTTTATAGAAGGTATTTTTAAGATATAAATATATATATATTTTTTTTAAAGATAGAAAGTTTATACTTGCGATGACAGTGTCACTTTTGCTTGATGCAGATTTTCTCTGCCGATTCATTCATTGACAGGGTCGGCCTTGGGCTTCACTGGATTCAGAATAGACTGGCTTCAGGTTGCTTCTCTATTTTTCTTCGATGGACCATTGTGTCACTTTGATTGAGGCAGATATTTTTTTCAAGTTCATTCATTATTAGGATCGATCTTTGGCTCTGTCGAACTCAGGATAGGCTGGCTTCAGGTTGCTTCTCTTTTTCTCTCATAGCAGCAGCATGGGATTTGTCTCTCCTCCTCTTCTTTCGATGCATTTTTCTGGAGACTTTCCAGAGAAAGGAAAAGTAGTTTGTACTACTCAAAAGTCATATCGTGGGTCTTTTCTCTAACTGCTTGACTTTGCATTAATTCTCCACTGCTTAACTTTGAAGTTAATATGAATTAATTACTCTCACTGCTTGACTTTTAAGAATTTGAATTGAATTGAATTCCCTGGTTCTTTTTCTTTGCTCTATATATAATATTTTTTTTCTAAGCAAGGCTTTGTTTTCTATATATATATATTTTTAACACCTATAATATATTTTCCTTGGTTAGAAACGAAAACAGATCGCATGATTGATTTTTTCTTTTTTTTTTTAATTACATCAGTTTAAAGATTTTTAGGATTTACATCAGTTTGAAGATAGCTGAGTTGATCCTTTACCAAAAAATAGGTGACACAATCGAGATAAGATTACACAAAGTTATAAAATCTTACTTGCCTTTTAATCGCCTCAAGGATGAGAAAAAAAATGAATTCACACTTACATGCAACTATATTTTTCAGAATGTTTATGAAAAAAAACAGAGTCATTAAATGTTATTTGCAAGGAACAAACTGCCTTTAGGATAAAGATATACGACAATGGAAATATATTTTTCCAAAAATATATACATAAAAAAATGCACCTCAACAGAACAATTTACACATACATAAGTCCACTCATTCGTAAAGTCATACACCTGCACCTGCATATATCCCCTTTAGCAAACAAGCAAAAATATAAAAAATGAAAAATTAAATATGAGTTTTAAAATATATATATGTATACTAATTTTACCAACTAACATGAAGCTCTGTGTGTTCATACACACTGAACGCTTCAATACATTATAATTAAAAACATAAGGTTTGGTTTATTTAGTCTTTATCAAGAGTAAATAATATTATTAATCTGAAAAATAAATATATTACTTTTAATTTATATATATTTAATGAATTTAATAATCAAATCAAATCAGATAAAAAGAGTATTGAATAATTAAATAGTTTTTAAGATTTGGTTTTAAATAGAAATAGATTTTAGCAGATACTTTAAGGTTTATAAATTTTTAATTACATATAATCGATTGGGTTTATAATAGTAAAAGGAAGAGATAATGAAGAGAATATAATTAGATTTTTAAATAAAATTACATCCATATATGTACTGCTTTGTGTGTATATATATATATATATTTAATGCATACATAATATGTGTGTGTTCACGTAATATATATTAATAAAAAATATAAAAAAAACCCACATATAAATAGTTAAAACTTGTATTTTTAATTATAACTGATATTAGTTTGAATAAAATGAGGAGTATTTTAGATGATATATTAACTCCTAATTTGACTGATATTGCTCACCCACCCTAATAAACTTATATTTTGATAATCTTTCCTTTGATTGTATCTTTAATTAAAACTATTACATTCTAATACTACACTTTCAACAATATCTATCATATAATCATATTCTTCATCTGTAGACTATCCTGCTTTTACTTTAAATAATATTTCACTTTTTCTACTGTGTATCATAAATGTCTTCAGTTTTGATGCTGTATTAGTGGGGGGTTTTATTACAGGCAATTTCAACTTTTTTTTTCTTTCACCTTCTAAAATTTCAAAGAACTCTGCTATAAAAAAAATTATTTTGGTGGACTTTTATTTTCAACAACCAATTTTGAATCATAATTAATAAACACCAATAATAATAAACCATTTTCTTTTTGAATGATGTCAGAATCTTGGTTTTCCTGTTTCACTTTGGGGTTTTTCAAATCTTTGTGTCCAATAAGAGGTTTGGAGATCATTGAATATCTCGATTTATGAGAATAAGCAAACAAAAGTGCTGGAATTTTTTTTTTTACTTGATTTGCTATTAATTACCAATTGTTAAACTAAATCTAACTCCTGCAGTTGATATTAGATTAATTAAACTTAAGTTTGTTTAGGGTGAAGGGCAAATGTCTAATATTTTTTAAACTCCCATTTCTTGTATTGTGGTGTTTGAGGAAGTCAAGAAGCCCTTACACATGTGTATGTGTGATTTGATAGTGTGATTTTCATGCTAGTCATAGAGCCTAAACAAAAAGTTATAGACTGTGTTATGTTTAATTTTTATTGTTATTGCCCTGTGTAATGAGCATGTTTAGTAGAATCTCAAACTTTAGAGATTGGCTCTGATCAATTCCAGTTCTAATACTTTTGGCTTCTAGCACTCAAACTTCTTATGAACTCTCCAGCAATAAAACAATTGATTTTTTTGTTGTTGTTTTCTATGTCACAGTCTTAAATACTTAACATCATTTTTGTTATATATGTAACTTTTTATTGACATTTTTCAAATTACATTTAAAATTAATAATATTTAACGCTACAAAAAATACCAAAAAGAAAATGCAAATACAGGTCTTTATATAAATATAGCAATTAGTATCTATCCATAAAGAATGAAAGAACTGAAAATGAAACCTATTGCAAGCATTATAATAGTTATTTAAGCATTGATCATAGGGATATTGCCAATCTAAAAGATTATTAAAAAATCACAAACAAAAATTTTTTATACCATTATTAAGTAATGTAGAAGCATTACGAAATAGTCTACAAAATGAGATAATTCTGAAAAAGACTAAATTACAATAACAGAATTATATTTTGCATATTATATAATTAAGCAAGACCAATATTTGACTCTGCAGACTACACTCACACACACATATATATATATTGAAGATGTTTAATGATTAAAAAATAGCAACAAAATATGCCCCAGTAAAACAAAAAGTTTACATTTGATTAATCAAGCCTCACATTATACTCAATTGAAATTGTTTGTAATGAACTCAAAACTTGTTCATTTTATAGAATTAGCACCAATGCTCACAATTATCAAGTTCAAAAATGTATCCATTTCTATCAATTAAAAAATTTTAAAACTAGGGAATTTAAAAAAGGAGACTTCTCACATTGTTTCAAGTTTTTGTATACAAAGTCTTAAAGATGTAAAAATTTACATAAATATGCATTGGGTTGTCAAGCGTTGTTAGCCGAGATGTTATCGCAGCCGCCTTGATGGTTACAAAGTCCCGGCCGATGTAAAAATTTACATAAATATGCATTGGGTTTGTTAATGGTAATTCAAATGTCAATTTTATAATTAATGCAGAAATTCTGGAAAACCTTAGTGAGCTAAATGCAAACTAACTGTCAGTAAAAGTAAGTATAGAATGAGCTCATTTTATACTTATATTTTTATGTTTACTGATGGTTAGTTTACATATATTTTTCAGTAATCAAGCATTAATTTCATCTATGTTCAAGTTATCAAAAAGTTATATTTAAATATTAATTTTGATAAACATAGGAGAAAAGGAGCTAATAATGCTTATAACAAATTAAAAATAGAAATTGGGATATTCACATTGAAGAAATTGATTACTCAGCTCTTATACAATATATCGCAAATCATAGTTGATCAATTATCCTACACTATTGTTCGAAATGTTCGAAAATTACTTAATTATTACACAATACATATACACAAAACAAACAACTGAAAAATTTCTGCGATTTTGTGAACATTGAATATAAAAAACTACTATCACGTTTAAAAACAGATGCTTGTAACACTTTTAATTCTTATATTTTAAAACTTGAAAATATAAAGAAATCAAAAATACACACAGTTTGGCTATTATGAAGTCAACTATAAATAAGAGGAAAAACCAGTGTCATTTGATATCTACAATGCTAAGACAATTTTAGGCACACATTAAAATAATGTAATAATTTCAAAAAGAAAAATTGAGAAATTCCATGAAGAACTATCACAATTTTATGAAACAATGACCCATACTATGCTTCCTAACAAATTGTCCTAAAAAAATCACGTTCTGGGATGCTTATTACATCCTTAACCCTGATGTTTCTGCAGGATCAACTCTCCTCAGGCTTAACAACCATTTGCTAATCAATAAATTTAAGCGATGGTTCCTTGAACCCAAATATTTTGATTTCCTGATGAAGATAAATATTAATGCCCTGCCTACTAAACACTTTCTGGTGCATCACTGAGGATTCTCAACATAGAGTCCACTTGCTCACTATGCCTCAGGGAGAGTGAAACTTCTTTTTACCTCCTCTGCCACTGTGTTTCCCTTCACCCCTACAGAGTCCTTATAGCCTCCATGTTAAATAACAATACGCCTGCTCTGTCGACTCTCATTAACAATATACTATGTGGGCCCATCCCGGAGATACAATTAACAACAATTGTACTGTTCTCACTATGGTACACACAGTGCTGGCTCACCTTTAATCATGCACTGGAATGTCCGCTCGAGCGCTATATTAACAAAATGGAAAAAAATTCATAAAAGGGGCCAGAATTTGGCCCCCTCTTACATCTACGATTCTACATGGAGGTTATTGATTTGGCCCCCAAAAGCTGATCCCTTTCACTCCTGAATAGAAATCTCCTTCCCTGGAGAGTGATTTAAGGCTGAATGGCCTGCATCCCTTTGTGATGACACACCTTGCTCTGCATGATTATTTCCCAGATCCTGAGTTTTATGGAAGTAATCTCCAATATGAAGGGTCGACTTGGTCATGCAGAGTATGGACAAAGGATTAGATCTATCGTTGAACTGTTAGAAAACAGTAACAGAAAAATAAAAAATAAAAATACTATAAAGTAGGACTATCCAACCTTAAGTAATCCAAAGATGGCCTTAAAAAATATCTGAGGGCTGCGCGTTCAAAATAATACAGATATGAGACATGCAAGCATGATTACCTATCAACAAGATACTATTCTGGACTTGCTTCTTGCTGATATACTTCATGTTAGTCCTTGTAGCTGATGTCAAGCAAGATAACAATATTGAACTTTCAACACCCTGATTATCATGTAATATATTCTATGCTTAACCATTATCATGTATTGTAAACAAATTTCTCAATAAAAATTCTATATTTAAAAAAAAAAACAATGACCCAATATTTTAAAAAATGAACAGCATCTCCCAGATAAAAAAAATTTTAAAAAAATTACTTGAATGGTAAAATATAAAAAAAATTACATGATCACCATTTCTTATGCTAGCACATAACTGTTATTAAACACACAAAACTCTCCATGCAGTAGTGTCACCCTGTAGCAACCAGAGTAATCAATGGATGCATGCCAGAAGGCTTGCACATAAAATCCCCATCTAGTTCCTATTCATCCAATATCCCCAGACTAGATTCTGGCTTGTGACCTTTGTCAGTGAGGAGCCTTGGATTGAGACCACTGCACCACAGGGTGGCACTACTGTATGGAGAGTTTTGCCTGATTATCAATAAAATTATTGGAATATTTGAAAAATAAAAATGTTAACATAAATGATACATTTTCATTTGTTAGAATAACCTTTCAAAAACATTGGGGAAACTGAGCTAAAGTCTTTGGATTGGAATAAGGCTATAGTTTCAGAGAATTTGGTAAAGATACAATGCATGAATTTGCATTATAATGCAGCTTTCAATATTATGAAATAATTACAGTATAGAAAGGATATGTTCTTTAATAGAAAACCAATGGTCTTTTGAAAGGAATCATTTTTCTATAAATATAGTAGAAAGTATTCAGCAATGGTTAGGAAATCATAATTTCAATTGCTGTGAAATGCATAATTTTTTTTTAATAAATGCAAAGCTTTCATCAAGCATTGGTGGTCAAGAGATCAGCGACAACTGCTTGTAAAGGAGTTATCCCAGGATAGTGGGTTCACTTCCCGGCTGATGCTATGACACATGAGAAAAAAATGCAAAGCGTTAGTCAAATCAAAAATTTGATTAAAACCAATATATATTGAAGTGATCAGTGTGTATGCACACACAAAGCTTCATGCTAGTTGTTTAAAAATAGTATATATATATATAAATTTTATAGAGCAAATATCTAATTTTCATTGTTTTTGTTAAAAAGAATAGTATAGAGATGCATGTGTGTGGGTTATTGAATGAGAGGGCTCATATATATCTATATTGTTTAATTTGAAATACATTTTTTATTATATATTGGGAAAGTAAAGTATATTTTGTTTATTTATACATAAAAAATATAAGTTGACTCATTCTTTCTTTGCAAATAACATTTTTATGATTCTATTTTTTAAAACATTCATAAAGTTACATGGATATGCTAATTATTCTCATCTCTAAAGGCAGTTAAAAAAAGGACAATTAAAGTTTTTATACCTTAATGTAATCTTAATAGGATTTTGCTAACTAGTTTAAATTAAAGATTAGTCAATGAGTCTATTTTTATTTCTAACAAAGGCAGTTATGATATAGGTGTTAAGAAAAAAATATAAGATTAAACAAAGAATGTACTAATTTTTGGCTGTGCTGAGTAAAGTTTTGTTTAAAGTTACAGGCATTATAAATACTGGGTTGGTTTTCTAGTCAAGCCAGTAAAAGAGTTTAAAAGTAAAAGAGTTTTTGTTGTTGGAGTCAAAAGTAAAAAGTCAAAAGAAGAGTAAAAAAAAGTTTTAAGAGAAAGTGAAAGTCAAAAATCATTCTCTCTAATAGATTGTTAAACATAAGCTGATGACAGATAATCACCATGACTGCTGAGTAGTCATATTTACCTTCCCCTCTGGAAGAATCTCCAGAAAATGCATCTGTATGAGAAAAGAAATCTAATGGATTCCATGTTGCTGCCACTGAGAAAATGAAGAATCAACTTCGAATCCAGCCTGTACTATGTCCAGTAAAGCCAAATATCAGCCTTGAAATAAGAAGACAAACCAGGAAGACAGTTTCCGTGACCCCAAGGAAAAAAAAACATTGCAAGTATAAACTTTCAATCTTTAAAAAAAAAAAAAAATTAAAAATGCCTTCTATAAAAACTCTAGGATATTTAATTTCCTCAGATTTATAACTGATCGGTAACAGATCTTAAAAAAGATGTGTTTCAAAAAGACAGTGATATATATGTGTTTTAAGTTGTTTTTTTTAACAAGTCAAACTATGCTCTAACTATATTTCTACTTATTAAGGGTAGAAAAAAAGTGGTTGTAATGTCTAATTCTAAATGGAACAAAAAAATTACTATAAAGTTTATACAGCTTTTATTATTTATTTTGAAATATGCCAGTATGTTTTCTTTAATTATAAAAATCTACACTTTATTGATTAAATGTATCTATGCAAAAATTCAGCCAGTATTGGAAGATTATATTTCATTATTAAATCAATTTATGCATAAATTTGTTTATTTCAAATCTTAAATGGAAGAATAGTAATTATTTCATAATTGTAAAGTAACAAATAGTCAAACTTGAATTTCTTAAATCGTTTGTCTAATTCTGGTTAGTTAAAATGTCATTTATTTTTTAAAAAAAGACAGAATCCAATATCTGAATTAAAATTCGCCATCTTCTGGTATATATGTAATTATGTACCTGCTTAATAGAAATTAAGAATATAAATGAGTGTTAAAATCATTATCACTTTAATTTAGATTTGATTAAGAATCTTTATGACATTTAAATGTAATAATAATATATATATGCATTTATTTAGGTGTTAAAAAATAATAATAATGCTTTTTTTTTCTTAAATATAAAACGGTCAATATTACTTATTACAAAAGTATGTGTTCATCTCACTATATATATAATTTAGTGACACACACATTAAGGGAAAAAGTATTATCTCAGCAGTAGTATTTTTTTTTGATTCCTTAGAAATT
Source organism: Epiperipatus broadwayi (assembly GCA_028023455.1). Classification (NCBI taxonomy): domain Eukaryota; kingdom Metazoa; phylum Onychophora; class Udeonychophora; order Euonychophora; family Peripatidae; genus Epiperipatus; species Epiperipatus broadwayi. Next base: position 649,502 of record JAQFVV010000060.1, read on the forward strand.
TACGATGATAATTTTGTAGTTAAACTTTATAATTAAGCTGGGCATTTTATAGCCTATAAAATATGGTTATCTTAGATTTCCCCATTATTACTTGTTATTAAATTTTAAATACAGGCTTAAAAAAATACCTATGCAGATATGAGTTAATGCTTTTTATGGGCAAATATGTCAGTGTTGCTTAGTAGAATGATCTGTGCCTATATGGCTTTTAATAATGAATATATGTCGAGTAATGCTATGCGATCTGCCAGACAGATATTTTTACCGGTCCTGGAGATAGCCATGTTTGTTAGCCGATAAATGGGTACTGTGATGATATGAATTCAAAATCCACACTCCATTATTTCCTACACATGCCATGCTGACTATGAATGTGTTTTCATAGGAACATTTATATTGCTTGGACATGAAGATTGGCCATCTGTCAATGCCAAAAATAATATAGCCAGCACAGGATTCGAACCCAGATGCCACTGTCTTCTGTAATTAGATTTCTTGCTCATGCCTGTTGGTAATGTTGTGTGAGGTAGATAAACAATCTAGAATTATGCTTTGGTCCATAACTCCTGCTGGAAATACTAAAAGTAAATATAGTAATAAAAAATATATGCTTAGCTTTCCCTATGTATGTGAACATACCCACAACTTTATTATATATTTCTGGCCTCTAACATAATTTAGCCAGGTATTGTGTTTACTTTTGACAATTGGCATATTAATTTTATAGTGGCATATTTCTTGATCAAATATGATCATTATCAACATTAAAATTTGTTTTATGCTTACACACGTATAATACTGATATTTACTATGTGTTGTAATTATTGTTTCTGGTTAATTTGTAATATCCATACAGTATCATACTGGTTCATAATTGTTGTCATGAATGCCAGTATGACTTCATTGTAATGCACACACACATCTAACACTAATGTTTAAATACTATTGAAATTATTATTTCTGGTCCATAACTTCTGTTGTCATTATTGATAGTATGACTTCATTGTAATTCTCACACACACATCTAATATTGATGTTTATTATTGTAATTGTTATTTTTAGTTCATAATCTTTGTTGTCATTATTGACAGGTGACTTCTTTGTAAAAATCATACATTTACCCTAGTGATATCTAAATACTGTACCATTATCAATAATTGATGGTTAAATATTGTAATTATTATATTTTTGGTTTATATGTAATGCCTATACATGGATCATAATAAGATCCAAACATTGTTATTATTATTTTTATCTTCTAATGAATTGTGTTAATAAATCATGTATATTTATATAGTTGTCATGTCATTACCTGGTTCATCACATCCGCCAACTATATCCATACAATTAAATTATTTTTGTGTATTCAAAACTTATGAAATATTTAAAACAGTATTCTGAGCTGTATCAAAGTATTAGGTTCTTATGAGGCTTGTAAGTACCTCAAAATTAATTTAATAAGTCTGGTGCATGACGGGCTAAGTTTGAATTGATGGACCCTGATCACTGGGACTGAAGAAAAATGATTACCATTAGTAGCATCATGAGGGTTGGTCAGATAGTGGAGATTTTGGAGCACTGGCAAATAGGTTAAAGCTTAGTACTGTTCTGTGACTACTATATCCCGAACATGCTGGGTTTGAAGTACTTTTGCTAGGTCTCTGAACCTTTTTTGCTGATCACATGATTCTGACTGTTACCTGGTTGTATTTTTTTCTGGGCTTGAGTTCCCAATGTGAGGCTTCGATACATAAACCCACACACCCTGAGCACCTGAGGAATAATTTTTGATTTAACATTTTTTTGTGTAACATATATAGAGATAATATTTTTCGGGTTTGATGCCAATGTGAGGCAATTGAATTATTCACTCACTTCCATGAAAGATAGAGATTGTTTCTCAAGCCTGTTGCATGGTTTTTGATGTTGTATTGGATTATGGTTGGTGACATGGTGCCCAGAGATAATTTTTAAAAAAATTCAGGTTACTCTAAATAAATTTTGTCATCAGTCAGGATTCCAATAATCATTGTGGATATCACTTTGTTGTGCGGATTGGTGATGATGGGAGACATATAGACTGATGTGGATATAAACAAAGGGGAATAAATAATACCAGGGTAATAAAGTGTGATGATGGTGTGAAAGATGTCATATTTTTATAACTTAGCAGTTTTTCTAGGTACAGCAGAGCAACCAACCTGTAAGCAAGGGGGGCAGTGATGGATCTTAAAAGGGTAAGATAATTTTTTTAATATATACTTTATATGTATATCTATGTACAAATTTGTTTTGATTTATTTTCATTGTACATTTTATCTCAGTTGAATAGTAGATAGGCAGGCATGGACTTAGGATGAATATAAAAAAGGCACAGGCAGGACATGGGAATGGTAGGGGAAAGGAGGATGAAGATGCCTAGGAGATCAGAAGAGGGGAAGGTATAACCTTTTATGAAAACTGAAAATAATAGTAGAAAAAGAATTAAAACAGAAGGCCATTGTAGTATAAGTGAAAAAAAAGAAAAAATGGAGGTTATACCAACTAATGTTAAGCATGAGGGATACATTTTCTAAGGTTGAAAGTGAATGATGAAGAGGGGATAAGAATGTGTTAGAGGCATACAGAAAAGGGGCTGAGGAAATAAACAAGAAAGTAGGTGATCTACAGAGTGACTGTCATACTATGCATGAAGAAATGCAGAATGTACGAGGACATCAGCAAGAAGAAATAAGGGACTTGCAACATGATCAAGTGAGAAACCTTGATACAGTATCCCTAAGTAACAATTCAAGAATCACTAGTTGAATTTGTTCAGGTATTCCCAGAGATTGAAGCTAGGAAAAAACAAAGTGCTAAATTAGTGTGTGAAACTTCCAGTGAAAAAGATATGGTAGAATGGCAGAAAGAAACACAGATTCTTACAGAGGAAAAGAAATACAACTTCATCGCTGAAGATCAAAAAAGAATATGTCACTAATAAGGTTACTATGGATGATGCAGGAAAATATAGCTGTTCTGTTGATAATGTTACAACCACTGAAGTCAAAGACCTAGTCAAACCAAAGGCTCCAACTACTCCATAGATAGTCAGTTATGATAAAACTGCCATTACAATCAAATGGAATGAAGTTCCATAGGTAATTATGTCATTGAAAGATGTGATATTAGTTTAAGATGGTTTACATTCAATGCAGGTTTTGAAATAAGTGTAACTTACTACACTGTGACAGGTTTAACTGAAGGTTTAGAGTATGAGTTCAGGGTGATTGTTCAAAGTCCTGCAGGCATGGGGAGGCCCTCACCTCCATCTAGACCCACCAAGACCAAGGCATTATTTGTTGCGAAACCCCTAACTTTGCTAAAAAAGTTAATTGATGTTAATGTTTACATTCATAAAGATGTTGCTCTTCAGTGCAGGTTTAAATGTGATTCTTTGCCTACTGTCATGTGGTGTATGTACGGAAATGGACATGAACCTAGCAATAAGTGCTTGATTATTTGTATAAAAGCTACAACAACAATGGCTATTGTTAAAGCTACCATCAAGGATTCTGGAGTGTGTTAGTGAAGAAGGTGATCATGTGAAAAATAAGCATGGGAGTTGAGTAGAGCCTATCAACTGTAATGTTAATCAAGCCACTAAGGTTAGGCCAATCTACTTTTGGTCATGGCTTCCAAAGTATGACTGAAACCCTGCTATCAATAGCAGAAAAGAGAATTGATAAAAGAGACCAGAAGGAAGTCTTGGAACACTTAAAGAGAACTAAAGGAAAACAAAGAAAGAGGGGGCATACAGCCATATGATTTCCAATTAGGTGACCATGTGTGGGTGCACATGCCAGATATTGGGGACATATGTCAGAATCAGTGTAGGAAGTTCTCTCCATTATATTGTCCACACTTCAAGATAAGAAAGCTTTGTGAAAAAAAGGTATTTCTCATTCAGGAACATAAGGGAATCAGGCAAACACACAAGGCACTGAATTTAAATCCCTACCACCAGGAACCTCCAGATCCAGGAAAAACTTAGATGTCTTAGAAAAAAAGGTAATGATGGATACCAACTTTTAAAGAATAAAGACCATGAATTTTCAAATTGTCCCTTAAGTATATAGCTATGCAAAAAAAAATTTGTGTGTGTATGTTTGGTGTAGGAGAACTTTAGTTAACCACAAACTACAGAAATATATTAACATATTTTTTCTTATGAAGCAGTTTGGTTACTCTTTCATATAAACTTAGTGTCTCTGCCGTAAAAAAAAAAAAAAAAGGGAATTTACCAGAGTATGTTTGATCTTTTTTTTTTTCATTTCATAATTTGAGGGATATGAAGGATCAGTGTGTATGCACACACAGAGCTTCATGCTAGTTGTTTAAAAATAGTATATATAGATTTTATAGATCAAATATCTTTCATTTTTTGTTAAAAGGAATAGTATATAGATGCATGTGTGTCGCTTATTGGATGAGAGGGCTCATGTCTATATTGTTTTATTTGAAATACATTTTTGTTATATATTGGGAAAGGAAAGTATATTTCCTTTGTTTATATATGGAAAATATAAGTTGACTCATTCTTTCTTTGCAAATAACATTTTTATGATTTTATTTTTTTGAAACATTCATAGAGTTGCATGGAAATGCTAATTATTCTCATCTCCAAAGGCAGTTAAAAAAAGAACAATTAAAGTTTTCACACCTTAATCTTAATAGGATTCATTTCTAACAAAGGTAATTATGATATAGGTGTTAAGAAAAAAATATAAGATTAAACAAATAATGTACTGATTTTTGGCTGTGCTGCGTAAAATTTTGTTTAAAGTTACAGGCATTATAAATACTGAGTTAGTTTTTAGTCAAAGCAGTAAAAGAGTTTAAAAGTAAAAGATTTTAAGAGTAGAGTTGTTGGAGTCAAAAGTAAAAAGTCAAAAAAGAGTAAAAAAGTTTTAAGAGACAAAGTTTTCATCAAAAATCACTATCTCTAATTATTAAACATAAGCTGATGACAGATAATCACAATGACTGCTGAGTAGTCACATTTACCTTCCCCTCTGGAACAATCACCAGAAAATGAATCTGTAGGAGAAAAGAAATCTAATTGATTCCATGTTGCTGCTGCTGAGAAAATGGAGAACCAACTTTGAATCCAGTCTGTACTATGTCCAGTAAAGCCACAGGTCAGCCTTGAAATAAGAAGACAAATCAGGAAGATGGTTGCCTCATCAAAGTGACCTCAAGGAAAACAACATTGCAAGTATAAACTTTCAATCTTTAAAAAAACAAATATTAAAAATGCCTTCTATAAAAACTCTAGAATATTTAATTTCCTCAGATTTATAACTGATTGGTAAAAGATCTTAAAAAAGATGTGTTTCAAAAAGACCGATATATATGAGTGTTTTTAGTTTTTATTATTATTATTTTTAACAAGTCAATCTATGCTCTAACTATATTTCTACTTATTAATGGTAGAAAAAAAGAGATTGTAATGTCTAATTCTAAATGGAACAAAAAATTACTATAAAGTTTATACAGCTTTTATTATTTATTTTGAAATATGCCAGTATGTTTTTTTTTAATTATAAAAATATACACTTTAATGATTAAATGTGTCTATGCAAAAATTCAGCCAGTATTGGAAGATTATATTTTATTATTAAATCAATTTATGCATAAATTTGTTTATCTCAAATCTTAAATGGGAGAATAGTAATTATTTCATAATTGTAAAGTAACAAATAGTCAAACTTGAATTTCTTAAATCGTTTGTTCAATTCTGGCTAGTTAAAATGTCATTTATTTTTTAAAAAAAGAGAGAATCCAATATCTGAATTAAAATTCGCCATCTACTAGTATATATGTAATTACGATACCTGGTTAATAGAAATTAAGAATATAAACGAGTGTTAAAATCATTATCTCTTTAATTTAGATTTAATTAAGAATCTTTATGACATTTAAATGTAATAATATATATATATGCGTTTATTTATTTGTTAAAAAAAATAAATCATACTTTTTTTTCTTAAATATAAAACGGGTAATATTACTTATTTCAAAAGTATGTGTTCATCTCACTATATATATATTTATTGACGCATACATTAAGGGAAAAAGTATTATCTCAGCAGTAGTATTTTTTTTCACTCCTTAGAAATTTACGATGATAATTTTGTAGTTAAGCTTTATGCTTAAGCTGAGCATTTTATAGCCTATAAAATATGGTTATCTTAGATTTTCCCATTATTACTTGTTATTAAATTTTAAATACAGGCTTAAAAAATATCTATGCAGATATGAGTTAATGCTTTTTATGGGCAAATATACCAGTGTTGCTTTGTAGAATGATCTATGCCTATATGGCTTTTTAATAATGAATATATGTCAAGTAATACTATGCGAGCTGCCAGACGGATATTTTTACCGGTCCTGGAGATAGCCATGTTTTTGAGCTGATAAATGGGTACTCTATGATGATAGGGATTCAAAACCCATGCTCCATTATTTCCTACATATGCCATGCTGACTGTGGATATGTTTTCATAGGAACTTATCTATATTGCTTGGACATGGAGATTGGCCATCTGCCAATGCCAACAATAATATAGCCGGCACAAGATTTGAACCCAGATGCCACTGTCTTTTGTAATTAGATTTCTTGATCATGCCTGTTGGTAATGCTGTGTGAGATAGATAAACCATATTTACCTTATAACTATTGATAATAAAGGAAGCTAGAATTATGCTTTGGTCCATAACTCCTGCTGGGAATACTAAAAGTAAATTATAGTAATAAAAAAGTATACTTAGCTTTCCCTATGTATGTGAACACACCTATAAATTTATTATATATATATTTCTGGCCTCTAACTTAATTTAGCCAGGTATTGGGTTTACTCTTGACAATTGGCATATTAATTTTATAGTGGCATATTTCTTGATCAAATATGATCATTATTAACATTAAAATTTGTTTTATGCTTGCACACGTATAATACTGATATTTACTATGTGTTGTAATTATTGTTTTTGTTTAATATTTGTAATACCCATGCAGTATCATACTGATTCATAATTGTTGTCATCATGAATGCCAGTATGACTTCACTGTAATGCACACACTCATCTAACACTAATTTTTAAATACTATTGAAATTATTATTTCTGGTCCATAACTTCTGTTGTCATTATTGACCGTATGACTGCATTGTAATGCTCACACACATCTAATATTGATGTCTATTATTGTAATTGTTGTTTTTAGTTCATAACCTTTGTTGTCATTATTGACAGGTGACTTCTTTGTAAAAATCATACATTTATCCTAGTGATATCTAAATACTGTACCATTATCAATAACTGATGGTTAAATATTATAATTATTATATTTTTGGTTTATATGTAATGCCCATACATGGATCATAATAAGATCCTAACATTGTTATTATTATTTTTATCTTCTAATGAATTGTGTTAATAAATCATGTATATCTGTACAGTTGTCATGTCATTCCTTAGTTCATTACATCCACCCAACTATATCCACACTTAATTAAATCATTTATGCGTATTCAAAACCTATGAAATATTTAAAATAATATTCTGAGCTGTATCAAAGTATTAGGTTCTTATGAGGCTGGTAAGTACCTCAAAATTAATTTAATGTCTGGTGCATGATGGGCTAAGTTTAAATTGAGAGAATCCTTGTTTTACCCTGACCACCGGGACTGAAGAAAAACGATTACCGTTAGTAGCATCAGGAGCGTTGGTCGGATAGTGGAGGTTTTGGAGCACTGGCAAATAGGTTAAAGCTTAGTACTGTTCTGCGACTACCATATCCCGAACATGCTGGGTTTGAAATACTTTTGCTAGGTCTCTGAATCTTGTTGAACGTTACTTATTTAAATATATACATATAAGAAATAGACTCAGTGCATATTGCTAGCTGAAAATTCAAATATAAAATCTCACCCACCACCTAACATTATCTTTTTTTCAGTCTCTTGGCTGTGTTGTTTGAAATTCAGACTAATATAAGGTGGGTTGCTGAAAAACATAACGTTGAAGGGGGGGGGGTGACATATAAATATATACTTGATTTGTGATATTTATATAAGTTCCTATTTTGCATTTATAATTCTTTTATTAGCTTAAAATTGAAGTTTAAGATAAGTATTTTTCATGATATTCTCTTTTTATTGAGTATATTAATTTTGAATATTTGTTTGCCTAAGCTGTTATTCATTTTATGTAATGAATTGTTTAAGTTCAAAAGAGGGAAGGGGCAACAGTTATGTTTGCCCTATAGGATTTTTATTCTAGCCAAAAATATCTTCAAAATTTAAAATTTTTTTTCTACATCCATTCAGACCCCCTTCTTCTAGTGAAGATATTTGCATATCTATCAATCCTATTCTTTGAAAAATATATATATGTATATATTCATACTGCATCCCCACTCCCATAATGTACTGCATTCTACTAGAAATCCATGCAAAAGAACAAAACTAAGTGCAACCGAAATATAAAAAGGATTTACATCCAAAAGCAGGAAAAAAAAATGGAAAAGATAAAAATTATCTATACTTATTTTTTAGTCACTGAAGTATATACAAAATATAAACTAACAAAATATATATATATTGTCAAATTCTGTTAGTATGTAAAAAAAAAAAAAACCTTACTATTTTCTTTTCTATTATAAATTATTTTTAAACTCGCCAAAATAACTAATAAATATCAATTCGATTAATATATTTATTTAAACCTATAGTAGTTTCCTGATATTTATAATTTCCAAATCCACTGTTTCAGGTACAGATCAAAAAATAAATAAATTAGAAGTCAAGCTTTGGTAGTCGAGAGCCCAGCGCAGTTGTTGCGGGCAAGCTTCCCGGCCGATGCTTTGACATATGGGAAAAAAAATTGATAATCCAAATGTTAATATTTTATTTCGCGTTGCATCTATCTGCTGGGTACTCTAAAATCACCACAAACAAATAATTAGCATAATCTCTTTCAGTAAAACTTTGGTTTTGTAATTTAAAACAATCACTTATTATTTCCATTTTATCACAAAAAATCTTTAAAAGAAAACATAAGTAGGATAAATATGTTTAATCTTTAATTAAATGTACTTGTTACTTTTATTTCATTTTTTTAAAAAGAAAAGATTTTATTCATTTAAATAAAATGCAATATTAACTTTATTTATAGTTATGATACACATTTTTGAAACATGTCTGTACTTCTCATCTTTACTACATTTCCTATTCCAAAAGCAAATAATCTAAAAGAATTGCTGGAGAAAAATAGTAAAAATTTTAATATATGCACAATGTTTCAAGAGATATTATTCTCCTCTCTTCTTCATGTGTTGCTGGCCTGACCAGTGACAGTACTAGCATGGTGTTAGAATCTGAGCACTTATTTCTTGAATATTGAATCTTAAGATAGCACTCTAACCAACTGAGTCATCCTACCAAAGGCAACAGTCAGCAGAAATTTCGTATACTTATCTATGATGTTCCTCCTGATTTCTCCATTTTCCTAAGAGCAAAGTTGATAAGTGGTTTCCATATATTATGTATAGTCACATTAGGTTGGATTATGGGATTTTTTGTCACTTTCTTCTTTTTACCCTTTCTTCTCTAACCAATATTTTTGTTTTTTCCCAATTGAACATATGTTAATTGGCACATACTTGGTCTACTACCTTAGACACATCTGTCTTCTCTCTTCTAATCATCAGTTTGTGTTCTTGCAAACAATTTTCAATGGGATTAATGGTCTCACAAATATATATTTTCCACATTCACATAGTATTTCATAAATGCAGTTTTTTCTTTTTAGCATTTCAAGTTTAGGCTTTGTATATGTTAGAATTCCTTGTAGTGTGGTACTCTGGAAAGCTCTTCTGATTGCAGATTTTCCTTAATTTCTCTGCCATTTTTGAAATGTATGAGTACACTACAGTACCAATAATTGTCTTTTCTATTGATGGTTCTTTTTGTTGTCTATTTTGATGGATAACCATTTTTCATAAGAGTTTGTTCTTCATAAATCTTTTCTTTTTCCAAATTGCTGGTTTCTGAACAAACTTCTTTTGCTATGATCCATAATGATAGTATAAATCTATGTTTTGTGTTTCTAGTGTGATTGGATGTATCGGCTAAATATTTTCCTGTATATGTAGGTTTTTGGTAAACTATAGTTTTGATTTTGCCATGAGGGAGTCTTGTCACAAGAACATCTAAGAATGCCAATTTTTGTTCTTCTTTTGATTCTATTGTGAATTTAATTAAAGGGGATATATTATTGATATGTTTCCAGAAAGTTTGTAGCATTGCTTCATCATGTGAGATACAATAAATGTATCATCCACATACCTAAGTCAAACTTTAGATGGATATGGATTAATTTTTATGGCTAAGGTTTCAAGTTCTTCCATGTAAATATTGCTAATTAGGGGAGACAATAGACATTCCTTGATTTTGTTGAAAAAATTCTGTGTTATAGTGAAAGTAGCTTTTTTTATGCAGACTGTTAATAGTTTCATTATACTATCAATAGGAAGAACTGTATTGGTTTATAAACTATTATGACCATTTAATCTTTTCCTTACAATATACAATGCTTCTTCACATGGTACATTCATGAATAAACTTTCCACATCAAAGCTTACCAATAAGTCAGTTCTTTCAATTTTTATGTTATTGATTAATTCTACAAAGTGTCTAGAATCTTTGACAAAGGACTGGGCCTTGTGTGCCAAAGGACTTAGAACATTAAGAAGAAATCTTACCAAATTTTGGCAATGACAATCTCTAGAACTAACAATAGATTTTAACAGGACATGATCCTTATGGTTTTAGGTAGAACCATAAAGATGAAAAATATTGATGAAATATGATGTTATTTTAGTTTTTTCTGAATCAGTGAAGTACCTGCGATGCTTTCTGAGTAATGTTTGTAACTTTGTTTCTGTACTTGGTTTCGGACTTTTTGTCACTTTTCTATATTGGCCTGCTGTGAGAAGTTCTTGTATTTTGCTGTCAAAATCACTTATATCCAGTACAACTGTTGTATTGCCTTTGTCAGCAGGGAGAATAATTATAGATTATCTACTTTGAGAGATTTAATTGCTTTTCTCTCACCATACGATATGTTTGACTTCAACTTTTGTTGCTTGTCAAGTTTTCTTTTTATTCTCCAGTGTAATTCTGCTGCTTTTTCTAAAGGCAATTTTTGAGTGTCTCCCTCAGTGGCTGTTATTATATCTAATAAAGAGATATTAGATGATGTTATGGCAAAGTTTAATCCTCTTTCAAGAACAGAAATTTCAGTATCTGTTAGATATTTAGAACTGAGAATTTAACAGATGAAGTTGTTACATGGCTTGGTACATTATGATTTTTTATATGCCCATGTAGGTTAACTAGTTTCTTCTTTTGGCATTCTTTTATTTTTTTATGTAATGTAAAATATGATTTTCTTACTGCTTGAGAAACTCCTATGAAATCTTCATCAGTAAATTTATTTTTTAGTAAACATTCTACATTATTAATGGAGTGCATTGTTTGATACTTAGAAAACCTTTGAGCATTTATTTTCTTTCAACAGAGCATCACTTGCTCTCCGAATAATTTTCTTAGCTCTCTGAGAGTGAATTAGAAGTTTTAGTTGCAAACTTTTAGGAATTATCCCTTCAGATTTACATAAGAAAGTTAAATGATTTTCTATTTTGGCCAGCTTCCATAATTTTTCATAATGTCTAAAGTTTGATATAGTATCAGGTCCATAGACTATTTCCATCATCTAATATCAGTATTGAATGTTTTTAGAAAAATTTAACTTTACTCAAATATTCCAAATACATTCAACTGCTAGTAATAGGACATCAAACAAGGTACTATATGCGCACAATGTTTCAAGAGGTATTATTCTCCCCTCTTTTTCAGGTGCTACTGGTCTGATCAGTGTTAGTGCTAGCCAACCTAGTGTGACTATACATATTATATGGAAACCACTAATCAACTTTGCTCTTAGAAAAAAGTGCAGAAATCGGAACATCATAGATAATTATATAAAATTTCTAATGTCTGTTGCCTTTAGCAGGATGGCTCAGTTGGTTAGAGTGTTACCTTAAAATTCAATATTCAAGAATCTAAGAAACCAGGTTCAAATTCCATGCTAATACTGTCATTGGTCAGGTCATCAACACCTGAAGAAGAGGGGAGAATAATACCTCTCAAAATGTTGTGCATATACTAACCTGTTTGATGTGCTATTACTAACAGTTGAATGTATTTGGAATATTTAAATAAAGTTAAATTTTTATAAAGACATTCAATATTCATATTAGATGATGGAAATAATCCAATATAAATATACAACTAGAACACCGTCATCACAACCCTTCAGAAAAACACTAAGTATTCAGTATGGACCTGATACTATATCAAACTTTAGACTATATGAAAAATTATGTCTAAAACTTTCCAAAGTAGAAAATCATTTAACTTTCTTATGTAAATGTAAATCTGAAGGGATAATTCCTAAAAGTTTGTAACTAAAACCTCTAATTCACTCTCAGAGAGCTGAGAAAATTACTCATAGAGCAAATGAAGCTCTGTTAAGAGAAACAATAAATGCTCAAAGGTTTTCTAAGTATCAAACAATGCATTCCATTAATAATGTAGAATGTTCTCTAAAAAATAAAATTACTGATGAAGATTTCATGAGAGTTTCTCAAGCAGTAAGAAAATCATATTCTACATTACATAGAAAAATAAAAGAATGCCAAAAAAAAAAAAAACTTGCTAACCTACATGGTCATATCAAAAATCATAATGTACCAAGCAATGTAACAACTTTATCTGTTAAAAATCTGTTCTAAACATCTAACAGATACTGAAATTTCTGTTCTTGAAAGAGAATTAAACTGCGCAATAACACCATCTAATATCCCTTTATTAGATATAATGGCAGCCACTGAGGAAGTGAAGAAGCAGCAGAATTACATTGGAGAATAAAAAGAACACTTGACAAGCAACAAAAATTGAAGTCAAACATATCCTATGATGAGAAGAAAGCAATTAAATCTCTCAAAATAGATAAATCTATAATTGTTCTCCTGTTAATAAAGGCAATGCAACAGTTGTAATGGATACAACTGATTATGACAACAAAATACAAAAACTTCTAACAGCAGGCCAATATAAAAAGTGGAAAAAAAAACCAATACCAAGTACAGAAACAAATTTACAAGCATTACTCAAAAAGCATCGCAGGTACTTCACTGATTCAGAAAAAAGTAAAATGACATCATATTTCATCAAAATTCCTCATCTTTATGGTCTACCTAAAATCTATAAAGATCATGTTCTATTAAGATCTATTAATAGTTCTTGAGATTCTCTTTGCCAAAATTTGGCAAGATTTCTTCTCAAAGTTTTAAGTCCTTTGTCATACAAGACCCAGTCCTTTGTCAGGGATTCTAGACCCTTTGTCGAATTATTAATCAATAACATGAAAATTGAAATTATTGACTTATTGGTTATCTTTGATGTGGAAAGTTTATTTATGAATGTACCATGCAAAGAAGCATTGTCTATTGTAAGGAAAAGATTAAATGGTGATAACAGTTTACAAACCAGAACAGCACTTCCTATGATAGTATAATGAAACTATTAACATTCTGCATAAAAACAACCTACTTTCAATATAATACAGAATTCTTCTAACAAAATCAATGAATGGCTATGGGCTCACAATTGTCTCCCCTGATTAGAAATATTTACATGGAAGAATTTGAAACCTTAGTCATAAAAACTACTGCATATCCACTTAGAGTTTGATTTTGGTATGTGGATGATACATTTTAAGCACTACTACAATCTTCTGGAAGCACATCAACAGTATTTTCACTTCAATTAAATTCACAATAGAATCAGAACAAAAACAAAAATTGGAATTCTTCTTGTGACAGGACTTCCTCATGGAAAATCAAAACTACAGTTTACTGAAAACCTACACATACAGAAAAATATTTAGCCTATGCATCCAATCATACCAGAAACACAAAATCAAAAGTTATACTATCATTATTGAACAGAGCAAAAGAAGTTTGTTCAGAAACCAATGATTTGGAAAAAGTTAAGATCAATATAAAACAAACTCTTATGAAAAATCGTTATCCATCAGCTGTTATTTAGGAAAACATTAAATAGACAAAAAGAATCATCAGAAAAAAGACAATTATTGGTACTGTAGTGTACTCATACATTCTAAAAATAGCAGACAAATTAAGGAAAATCTGCAATCAGTATAACATCACAACACTACAATGAATTCTAACATCTACAAAGTCTAATATTGAAATGCAAGAAAAAACTGCATCTATGAAATGCCATGTGAATGTGGAAGAACATATATTGGTGAGACCAGTCGTCCCATTGAAAAATGCTTGCAAGAACCCAAACTGATGATTAGAAGAGAGAAAACATATGTATCCAAGATAGCAGACCATGTATGTGCCTATGAACATATGTTCAATTGGGAAATACAAAAACATTGGATAGAGAAGAAAGGATACAAAGAAGAAAATTTAAAGAAGCTGCTCACATGACAATGGTAAACAATCCCATAAGCCAACCTAGTGTGACTATACATAATACATGGAAACCACTAATCAACTATGCTCTTAGGAAAAAGTGCAGAAATCAGGAAGAACCTTATAAATAAATATATGAAATTCTACTGACTGTTGCCTTTGGCAGGATGGCTGTTGGTTAGAGCATTACCTTAAAATTCAATATTCAAGAATCTAAAGGTCCAGATTTAAATCCCATGTTAGTACTGTCATTGTTCAGGTCAGCAACACCAGAAGAAGGGGAAAAATAATACCTCTCAAAATGTTGAACATATACTAACCTGTTTAATGTGCTATTAATAACAGTTGAATGTATTTGGAATATTTAAATAAAGTTAATTTTTTCTAAAGACATTCAATACTCATATTAGATGATGGAAATAGTCCAATATAAAAATACAAATATGCCAATGTATTCGAAAAGAAACATGTTTAATAAATATGTTTTATGAATTTCTAATATTTGGAACTTTAATAGAAGTGCAATTCGGAATCTTAGACCATTCAATGCAATATGGAGAAATGAAAGGAGAAACAAGAAGAAATCAAAAATAAAATATTTGGGTAACATCATTAAAACTATTAAGAAACTGAAAGATAACTGGACTGGACATATTCCTAGAAAAAATAAAAGATGGATAGTTGAAGTCCTAAACTGGATCCAAAGAGATTGCGGATGAATGATATAAGCAAATTTGCTGATATTTTGGGGGAAAAGATAGGGATTATAGAAACTGGATAAAAGTTGGAAATATCTTTCTGAAGTGGATAGATAAAGAGTAAAATGATGATGAATGATATATTCTGTACTTATACATATATGTATGTGTACACATACTTTTAAAGTAGTTGTCTTAAGACAACAATTAAGTTATATTTTATGTGAACTGTATTTTAGCGAATAACATTAAACTATTTCTTGTTTATAATTTTTAATATATTTACATTCTATTGTTTTTATAATTATATTGGGTTATTTTCTGTGATTCCTTGAAAAATGAAGGATCAATAATTTATTGTAATTTTAGTATTTATTTTTTTGAACTTTCATAATGCTTTTACTCAATTCAATACTTGACAGTTTTGACTTTCTAGCTGTCTTCTTCAGAGCTGTTTTTCTTTTCTCTTTATTAAAAAAAATATCTCTAAAAAGACTACTGGACAGTTGAAACTGTTAGATATTAAACTGAATAAAAGTATTATAAAAAATGCAAAGAACAAATTAATTTTTAAAGATTTATTTAATATAAGTACACAAAAAGTTGAAATATTGAACATTTTGGTAAAATGTATTCTGTCAATAGTTAGATAACTCCTTTTTATTCTCAGATTAAAATTTACAACTTTAATAGCTTTTCTGTAATCACAGTTTATATATATAACATAATAATTACACATACTTAAAAAATTAGAGTTAATATTAATTACATGTAGTCATTTGATTTTAATAGATAAATGTATCTAATCATTAATTTATTACATAAAACAAATTAAATTGACATTTATTTTACTGCTTCAATTCTGAAAATATCAAGAGTTTTAATAGAAATTGCAAACCTCAATTTTTAAGTGATTAAGATATTTTAATAGAAAATTGAAAAAAACAAAAATCTGTTTAAACTTGTAATAAAATGAGAAAAGTTTATAAGAAGATAAATCTAAAATAACACTGAATTATAAAAAGAGATTGTTATGACTATTACTATTTTTGATTCACATTTTTAGAAAATATTATCATGTGAAAAATATTGTGCCAAGATCATGATTTGTCAAACCAGAGATAACGAGTAAAAACCGAGTAAAATGACAATTCAAAAAATGATGTTTACATATTTTTGTAACATGTATTTTTTTTCTATAGCACTTAATTATTGACAATGAAATGAAGCATGGATACAGAAAAATATATTCTAAGGAGAAGATAATCAAATCTCCACACGTGTGCATACTATAATATTCAATTAGCAATGTTAAATACTAGTAAACATTTGATCCAAATCACATAATAAAGATTTTGAAAAGAATGGTCATCTTATCTCATATCAAAATGCAATTATGTAGGCAAATCTTAAGCATCTTGAAATGAGAGCAAGAATATATCAAGTTATTCACTTTACTATATCCTACAAAATATTGAAATTTATTATGTATCAATATTAGATGTAGTATTTAATGTAAATAATCAAAAAATTTTATACTAGCATAGTGACAAGCTCTAATTCTAAGAAGATAATCAAACTTCCACATATATGCTGTACTATAATATTAAATTAGCGATATTAAATATGAATAAATGGTGCATATGTAGAGGTTTGATTACCTTCTCCTTAGAACTACAGCTTGACACTATGCTAGTAAAAAATCTCTTATTACTTACATTAAGTATAACATCTAATATAGACACATAGTAAATTTCAATAGTTCACAAGTGTTGATATGATATAAAAAAAGAAATATAAGGTACAGTGAACAATTTGATACATTCACCCTGTCATTTAAAATGCTTAAGATTTGCCTATATAATTACATTTAGCTATGAAGATAAAACAGCCATTTTTATCTTTTCAAAGTCTTTATCTTGTGACTTGAATTGAGAGTTTATTCATATTTAACATTGCTAATTGAATATTATAATAGTGCACATGTGGGGAGGTTTGATAACTTCTCATTAGAATTATAGCTTGACACTATGCTAGTAAAAAAATTTCTTGATTATTTGCATTAAAAATGATATATATGTGCACAATGGAGTGTTCACTCTATTATATAGTTTACATAAGAATTATTTTAAATTTCTAAAAATTTTAATTCAAACTGTCAATTTAGCTCTTAACCATCATATTTCTTTCTTATATAAATTTTATTAAACTGAATGATAAATGGAAGACTTACATCCATAAAGTTATAGGATTTGAGTCCTAAAAAAAAAAGCCAAATCTTCTTGTGATTTTTATGTGAAATTATCCAAATCTGAGAAGTTAATAATGTTAGAAACAAAAAAAATTAACTTTTTTGTAGAAGATGGCTTACTTTTAATTCTGAAATTTTAATTAATATTCTTCTAATATTAAAAAAACTTTAAAATATTACTCTAAATTTCATCTTTTCGTAAATTTAATGGAAATATGTCATAAAATTAGAATAAAAAATGATTTTTTCTTAGATTTCATCAGTATCAAACTAAGCTTACAATTTTTAATAATTTAGAATCCATATGTCATAACTCTGTAGACGTTCACAATATGTCTATTTGATATTTGAAAATATCAATGCAAGAAAATAAAAATAACAAGGAAAAAAAAACTTTTGTTAAGTTCTTCTTATATGATTGTTTAAATAAGATTTTAAATATATATTTTTATATGTTACAAATATGTGTAGTTAATAATATTTAAGGATTTGTCACAACTTATATACCATCAACTTGAAAAGCACAGATTATATATGATTGATTCTTACCTCCCATAAAATAGCATTTCATCATTTTTTTTTTCTGAAAATGATTCAAAGTCACAAAACCATTATACAAATTTCTTATTAAACATGATGCTTTTAGTAGTTTACTATGAGTGTATATTTATAATCATAGGTAAATCAGCTTCAAAAAGAATACTTGTTCCACTTGTTAGTAGTTTTTCCATTTCAGTTTCATTCTAACTAAAAATAGCTAAATACCCATTTACTGATCAGTAAGAATGATAAGTTGAATTAGTTATAAACTTATTATTTCAAATTTATTTCAAATTTTATTCAATGCTGGCTTTGCAAAATAAAATCCATTAATAAGCTTATATACAATTATAATCTAGACATCTGATTTAGAAACTAAAGTCTTACACAAGTATAACCTTGTCATATGAATTGCAAACATAATTGAGAATATAGCTGAACAACCATATACTTGTAATGTGTATAAAACGTCTATTTCAAATTTGATTTAACTTTTTTTAAAAAAATTAGTTTATCATAAACTAAAATTAAATCAAATAGAATAACATGGTATAAATATATTTTTGATACACACTTTTTCTTAATTTATTTTTAATTATAATATTTATAACTAAATTAATCATATTAATTCTTTAATGATTATTATTATTCTTTTTTTTTTTTCAGATTTATTTTATTTTGCTACATTTATTAACTTATGCTAGTACACAATCTGGCCATCTGATTATTGTATCTTTTATGACATAGTTCACTGACATTTTATATTTGTGCAATTTATATTTCCATTCTTTAAATTTTTTACATGAAATTCTGATTCAATTTTTTCTTTTTTTTCTTTCAACACTTTATTTTTGTTTTTCTTTCTAGCTTTATTTTTATTTCTAGAGCTAGAATAACCCAAGTGGCTCCTAATAATACAAAGTTTTGCTAATTTCATTCAGTCCAAAGTATACATTTTAGATTATTTTTTTCCTAAAATTTCTTTCCTCCCGATAAACATTTATCTGCCTAAATTTATTGCACAATCTTTATAATTACGATTTCCTTTTCTGAAACTTCAAGCTGTGTTATGTGATAAACTCAAAAGTCCTGGATCGAATCTCAACCATGTCATTTCTTGCGCAAAATATCTCATGATCTCCCAAGCAATGACTAATTCACTACACCTCCTCCATGGTTTAGTTCAGTTCGAGTAATAATCTCAAAAGCTAAAGATTTCAGAATTAAAACACAGATCTATCAATTTTGGCGATCAAACTTACATCACTTCCTAAACAATTAACTATTCAATTATTTTGTACAGTTTAGCATAGATTTCTGAATCCTCAACTTACATAAGTAAATAAAAAAACTTTCACATTAATTAAATGCTCAATCTTTCCCTAAGATACTCCAATGTCATATAATCTCCAAAATAATCGACCATTTAATTTATAACTATCTCTATTTTGTTGATTCCCTATCAACGATTTTTAATTTTGGCTTTTTATTTTGTAATGCTACTACTAGCATAATTTATTTGGTTATGACAGCAGGTTAATTAAATTTTTGACACAACTAATGAGCCATTTCTCTATTTAGCAGTGACCAAAAGTACTTAATAAAAACAGCATTGATAAACATTCTAGATGATTTATTAAATATTATATTCTTTGCTATGCATCTTAACGATATAGCTCACATTGTGTTAAGATAGTAAGCAATGATAATCAATACCAACGATTTATCACTTTTATTGCCTCTTAAAACTCTCGTTTAATTAATTCAACTTGCTTTCATAAACATAGTCCTTATTATTATTAAAAATAACTTCCCCTTTGTACAAATATTTCTATTTGATTTAATGTCAAGTTGATAAAAAAAAAAAAAATTAAATTGCTTGATTGTTATACAGTAACGGCTAGGAAGATGGGGTTGTACATATCCCATTTGAGGCCTCTTTTTTTGGCCAGAACTTGATTATGTTGTAAACTCTTTACTGATTGGTTATTACCTTACAAGGCGGTAAACCACCTGTTTTATTATCCTATTTAAACTTTTTGAATAATCTTATTTAATAAATTTGTAAATAATTAATAATTTTCCAAAAATTAATATCAGTATATACAATACAAATCTACGTTGACTATTTATTTTAATTTTTATACATACAAATCAATGTCTTTAAAAGAATGAACGCTTCGACAGGAAAACACGTGATTTATTCAACCACATTTTTTTTACCGGCTGATTAATTCGCATCTTTGGTCTTAAGCAGCTAATATTAGCGATTTTTTTTTTTTTTGCTCAGTAGGTATAATTTCTTATTTAATACTTTTTAATTACTTTCTAAGTATTGATTTTTCTGTTAATTAAATTCTTAGTTTAAATAATTGCTCAAATAAGCGTAAATGTTGTGTGTGGCAGTTTATTAGATGCTAAAAATACATTTCGTATTCTAATTATTGCTGTCAAAATTACTTCTTCGTCTTTAAAAGATAATAAAATTGGTTTAATTTTCCTTATAAATATTTGTACAATTATTATAAGAACAATCCATTTATTGAAAAACACTTGGTTTTTAACGTTATTTTTGTACGTTGATTATTTTTCAGTTTTTCTGAAATGAGCTAGCAAATTCTTTCATTATTTATATACACTTTAACATGCCTTTTGCTATATATTCCGAAACCAACAAATTAACTTTATAATAAAGTATTCATTCCAAAATCTCTATCCTTATTCTAGCTGTCAGATAAAAAAATGCTGGGAGCATCTTACGAAAGTGAACTTACGTAATTCTAGTTTCATTTAGCAGTAACATTTTCGTACAATCGATGAATTGATTTTTAAAAATAGATGCGTTAATTAGTTATTCTTTATAAATTTTAATATGGATTTTTTTTTTTAAAGTTCAATACTTCATATTTAGTGAAATATATTTAAGTTAGTATTGCCGTACTTCGTTGTACTGATAGTTACTGTGTAAACGTATAGAATAGGATTTTAGGGCATAATGTCTGAGGAAAATAAGGTAAGTAAGTGTATTTGTAAATATCTAATTTGAAGACTAGCAAGAGTTTTCTTTTTTTTTTAAAAAAAAATAAAAATAAACTGGTAAATTCTGTGCTACCCCCCCCCCCCTTCTCTCTCTTTAATCACCTTTTTTTTTAAAAATAAAAAATATCCCGAGGAAAGTTCTGGCTCAGTGTGATTCAAATCGTCTTCGATGATCAAAAGCACTTCAGGCAAAATTTATTTTGTAAAACAAATACATTATATATCATACAGTCTCAAGTTTTTTTTTTCTCATTTCATTTTTCAACTTATATATATAATTAAAACTTTAATACCCGAATCTCCAATAAAATATAATTTATATTATCGTTCATAAAAATATGAATTTTATTGTGGAGTTGGAGTAGTGCTCGAAATGAAATGAGCAAGCCGCGTTAACCAAATGTCATTTTGATATGTCCAAAAAAATTAAAATTAATATATGTAATATATTAAAAAACTATTTCTTTTTTTTTTTTAAAAAAAGAACATTTGTTTTCACATTTGGAACATTTCATTTCGAACCCTGAATTTGAGGGAGTCTTGCTTGACATCAGATGTGATCGTTTTATTTATTTATATTTGCATATAGTGAAGAGTGCAGTATTTTTCTATAATCAGTCACCATAGAAAAATTTGAATTTGTACATTAGTAAGAATTCAACTATTACTAATTTTCTGAGTCAATATAATAACTGCTAAAATTAGTAAGAATTATACTAAGATAGTATTTCCTATTTAATTCATAGTTTCCATTTAAAAAAAAAAAACATTCCAAATACAATAATATATAGAAATAATTTCAAATTACAAAATTCTATTCTTCAGACAGGAATTTCACTTAATTCCTATTGGGGCTCAGATTTATATGTATGTCATTTGTAAATATTAAGAATATAGGTAGATGCATTTTTTGGCCTTCCTCTTTTGTCAGACAAATATCAAAAAATTTACAACTTTTTGCTATTTTGTAAAAGAATAGTAGTTGTAATGTGACCATCATTTGATCCCTTATAGAAATTCATATCATTGTTTAATGTGCATTTAGCCAGTTTTGTTAAATTTTGTGCTAAGTTTACCCACACAATTCAATCTGGATGCAGTCTTAAAAAGCAGTTTTCATGAAGGTAGAATTATTTAGAAATATTTCTCATTGCTCAGATAAATTACAATCCATTATACCTAAATCCTATTATTCTAGGCATAAGTCACTTTCTGTATTATATTTGCAACATTTATCAACTAATAAGATTTGGATTGTATTCTTAATGGTGCATTTGTTTCAGCTGTATGTATACCTTACTTTAATACTATAGAAATGATAGAGATATATAGATATTTTTATGATAGTCCAAGCATAATCATTAATTTACTTTCAGCTTATTAGGAATTAATTTCATGGTAGACATTGCAAAACATTCGGATCTTTTAAGATGTTTTAATAAATTAAGTCAGAAATTTAAAAATATAGGCATTCCCTAATATGGATATATCCGAGTCAGATTTGAAAGATGACAAGTGATTATCCCTCAGTTATCTTTTGTTGCTCTCTCTCATTCTAAGTATTGTATTACTTGGAACAGTTAGCCTAGCAATTAAAGCAACAAGCTTAAAAACTGAGTTTCTGGCTTTATTTCCAGCTGAGGGAAAAAATAAATTATTCAATCATTGGACAGGAATTGCATTCAACTTTATATTTGTCATGTGAATTTCCAGACAACTAATTATATTAATGAATTTTTTTTTTTTTTTTTAAAAAAAAGTGTTTAACCAAGCAAACATTTATTCATGCTTTTACTTTTTAAGAAAATTGAAATTTTTTGATTTGAATTATGATTTGATTTGATTTTTATTTTTTGATTAGTGCTAATTGTACTATATATATATGCTCCTATCACTAATTTATACGTTTCATAAAAGACTACTTGATTAACAGTTTCTCATGCGGCATCTTAACTAAAATCATGATTCATGATTTGTTATTATTTGGGACATCTCTCTTCAATTTATATTGTAATCTTTACCAACTTTTATAGTAAACTTATGGTGAATGTAGTACTTATATCTGCCATGGCCATAATTTACTTTGATTTTAAAAGTTTGGAAATTTTCTTTAGGTAGAAAGGATTTCCAAGAAAACTTGGGATTTTTCATTGCCAACCTAGCAAGGTATCTTATATTCGTCAGTAAATATATATATGTATAGATATTTTAGTTAGAGTAGAATCATATTTTAAGTTGATCATATGTGCTGATTATAATATGATGAAACACCCTCCAATGGAAGTGATGGAGTATTATGTGCTTACAGGTATTGAGTTGGTGATTTACCATTTGTAACAAATTGAAAATCAAAGTTGCATTTTTTTTTTTTTTAATATTCATTTTTTAAGGACAAAATCCATCTTCATTCTATATATGGAGTTATCTTGCTTGTTAGTGTTTTAGATATAGTAAAATATACTAAAGTATCAATATCATATGATTACCATTCTTTATGCTTACACAAGCTATTTTCACTGACAATATTTTCTCCATACAATAGCACCACTCAGTGCAAGCCAGAGTAATTGATGGATGCAGTGCTCTTAGATCCAAGACTCCTCAGTGATGAAAGCTAAAAACTAATCTGGGGTTATTGGATGAATAGGCACTAGATAGAGGTTTTATTCAGAAACCTTCCTGGTTGCCTCTAAATATAGTAAAAGTAATTACAACAATGTTTATTTGTTTCTGCACAGCTTAAGTTTATTGGTGCTTTTGAAATCTGAAGTGTTACATTATTAGATTAACATGTATTAAAAGTAGTTATACCACAGCTTTAATTCCCATATATACATGACTCCATCATGAATTGAGGCCTTTGTCTTGCAATTCATTTTTCAATACATGTATAAGCAAATATTCTCTTAAAGGATTATTTAACAGCTAAAACTATTTAAGTACCATTTGTTAATTAGTATTGGCTAAAATTAGCAAATAATTTTAGAATATCAGATTTCACAGGAGGTTCAGATTTGAATGAGATTAATAAGTATTACTCTATTAACTTTAGTTATATTGAGTCATGGCAATGCATGAACAAATAAAATGAAAATATTTAAAAGTGATTCATTTTGAAGAATTGAATGTTTGAAATTTTGTAAAGTGGTATGGAAAAGTTAATGATAATATAACTGAATTATGTGAAGATTATAGAAAACAGTAAAGATTTCAAAAGTAGTAAAATATTTTTAAGAGTTCTAGCCATAAGAAGAAAAGAGTATAACAGTTTCTTAAAACTTTGAAGCATTATTTGTAACAGCAACCATATTATCTGCCAAATCTAGATGACTTAAATAATCTCCATTTGTTTTTTAAATTCTCATTTTAATCTACAAAATATTGCCCATAAAATTGTTGTAAAAAGTTATGGAGATAATAAAATCACTCTACTGTACATATTTTATAATGTAAATCTTTTTTGTGCCAGCATATAATCTAATTGCTGCAGTTGTATTTTGATAAATATTTTTTTAGAATTTGATAATATCCTTAGTCTATGTATTATGATCACTGCGAAAATGCTTATATAGATTCTAATCCCATTTCATTAATCTATAAATCTTAAGCATAATGGCAACTCATATTCATTGAACTTCTTTTAATAATTGGAAGTGATCTAAAAGCATTTTTAAATCTCCTTTTTTTTTGACTGGATTGAATTCAAAGTTTTGAGTGATTTGTGAAGATCTTGTAAAACAACTAATCTAATTTTTAATATCTTGAATGTATATATATCACTACTGTATTCTGTTATCTGGTACATCTTTATTATTTAATATATTACTTTGCTAACAATTTTTCAGTTAACAACTTTATTTCCTGGAGATAATTGCATATCCTATTTCTTTATTTAAAAAAGTTATCAAATGAAAATAAGAAAGAAATAATAAAAATAAATGTTAAAATTTTTTATATTAATGTTCAGTAGTTTTTCATATATGGAGAAAATAAGATTAATAATAAATAGCAATTTAACAAATACAGTAGCAATTATTGTGCTAGTATGAGATAGTGATCATGTGATGTTTAGTGGTTTAACACCAATCCTGCCTAATAGGATAATGGTGGCTATGGTTGTTAAAGAGCCAAAGACACCAAAATGTATGGGTGCTGAATTGAGTTCAGACCCATATGACTATATAAGCTATTGAGCTTGGATTGAAAATATTAATAGTGTTTTCAATTTCATTCTCATAGTTTTGTAGTTAAATAGAGTTAAAAGGTGGGTGCTGGAGGGTTGCATTAGATCCTAAGATCTAGGTGCAGTGCTCTCAGATCCAAGGCTCCTCACTGATGAAGGCCACAAGCCAGAAACTAGTCTGGGGATATTGGATGAGTAGGCATTAGATAGGGATTTTATGCACAAGCCTTCTGGCATCCATTGATTGCTCTTGTTGGCACAAGATGGCACTACTATATGGAGAGTGTTGTTTTGTTTTGAATTGTTTAAAAGCAATATAGTAGATGAAATTTGAGTGCTTTTAGTGGAAAGAACTTAATATGAAAATATATCTAAATTTGAAAAGGATTTTTAATAGATGGATTCAGCAGTTGGTGTATATGGGTCAGATGTGAATGCTTAACAGAAAAGCAATATGGCGACTTCAGGTCATACAACAAAATAAGAGATATGTAAATTAGTAATAGCAAAGATGCTTTGAAAATGAAGTTAACATTAAACATCAACGAAAGATGTAAGGAATTGAAATGGATTTAAATTGGATATGTTCCTACAAGAAATAATAGATTAATTGTTGAAAATTTAAATTGGATTCCAAATGACAGCCAAAGATGTCAAGAGACCACATCTGAAATAGGCAGTTGAGATAATGAGATTTGCTAAAGTGATGAGAATTTAAAATGTGGTTTGAAGTAATTAGATTCAACTTGGAGAAACCATCAGACAATGGATTAATAATGGTTGAAAATGATGTTGATTGGATGTAGTTGGTTTGATTGAGGACAGGCTCTAAAGTCACAGTCATTTATAACTATTTTTTAATAATTTTACAAGATCAACTGCTGAATAACCAATAGATGAATTTATTGATCATTGTTTAAAAATTATTGCTTAATTAAATCCTCATTTTTTATTTTATAAACATAATTTTTGTGATTATCCTAAAGACTAATTAATGTTACAAGGAAAATAGAAGTATTATATAATTGTGGAAATACTTTTTTTTAATAAAATATTATTTCAATAAAATTAAATTTACATAGCTTTGCAAAATTTTTTAGATTTATCTGTAGAAATATGCTAAATCTGCATTCTTAGTTGATGCTCTCATATTGTAACAAATTTTCTGGCATAAAGTTTGATGCTTTTTTTGTAAATTGTGAATTTATGTTGTAATGTTAAAAAGTTTAAATATATTAGAAATTTATAATAGTTCAAACTAAATATAATAAAATGAAATTCTACTTATCCTTGCAAAGCTATCATGTAATAGTATTATACTATTTGCTAAAAAGTAAATTTGATTTTTATCTTTAATATGTTTTTTAAATTGTTGAAAAAATAGTTTATAGATTATTATGGCAAAGGCAGATTAGTACAGGTTTTAATCTTGGGGAAAATGTTTTAAAGTTAGCTTTTTTTATGTGGGTAATAACTGGTATGATATCAAATTTTTATTTATGTAATTGAAGATATAATTTTTTATAATAGCTTATTCCTTTATACAATCATGGAATGCAATAAATCTGAGAGAATAAAGTCTTTATTATAAATTTAAATTTATTTTAAATGTAAACATTTTTAAAGTTATTAATTTCAATAAATTTTTGTAGGCAGCATTCCATAGTGATAAAACTTATTTTATCTTTATGTAAATCTTTATATTATTAGAAGTATGATTTGAATAAATGATAAAACATTTAGTATGAAAAATAGCCAAAATAAACTATTTATATCTAAGTATGATAATGATAAACAATTAGATCATTAAATATTTCAGTTGAAAACTAACCAATATTTGATTTGTATACAGGTCATTCTTATATTAAAAGATGTGATTAAAGATTAAACATTGAACTTAGATTGATATTACTAAATATTTGAAAGCAAGCTATATGCAATCTGATTGTTTTAAAGTATATCAGGACTACTTTAAACCCAGATCCATCAATACCATCAGTTGATAATAAATGGTTAATATTTTTAGTTGAAAAGTAAAATATCTGGAAAGTGGGTTGATATATTGACTGGAGAAAAATTAGACTCATTTATATTTAGATTATTATTAATTTTGTATATCATTTCTCTAGTAACTTGCACATAAAATTTTCAATAAAGGAATGAGGGGTTTTAATATTTTTTCTAGATGTCTACTATAATACTGCAAAATGTGTTAAAATTAAATCTTTTTTCTCATGAATATAGAGTTATATATCTAATACTTTTCAATTAAATCCATCTGCAAGTTGAGGCCATTTTTCAAAAGCGCAAGGTTATTGGTTTTTAACTATTGGATTAGGAAATCTTGTAAATTTGAACAATCAAATAATTATAGATTGTAACTGTAAATGAGAATGCTTAAAAAGTATTCCTGCCTGTATTTTAATAAAGATTATTAAAGAAAAAAGTAAATTTAAACAAATAAAATATTAGTATTTACTAGTCATTATTTCTTTAAAAAAATTAATGTCACAAAATATATTAATGAAAGTTTTATTCTTTTTTGTACTCTAATTCACATATCACATTTCTGTTCCTGTATGTTAATATAAAAGGAATGATACTAAATGATTCATTATTGTTTATCTATTGATATTTTGAGAACTAAACATATAGTGTAAAATTGTGTTTGTCTTTACATTTCATAAAGTTTAAAATTGAGATTTGCAACTTTGTATAGCAGAAATAAAAAGTGATCAGATATTAGATTACTATCTTTGTCATTTATTTGAGGATAAATAAATGTTTAGTATAGAATTTCAAATTTTCTGCTTTATACAGTGAGGACATAAACATCCAATATTTATTTAACCCCTATTCGAAAAAAATATAACTAAATTTTTATTATGCAGTTACTTAGATGTTGTATATTTTACATTTTATTATTATCAATTTTTATACCTCTGTGACAAATATGTGCAAATATAAATATAATTTTAATAACAATTATATATGCATTTTTTAGGCATGCCTTTTTTTTTTTTCGGCCAATTTCCAACTCTTAAAGGAAAAAAGTAAATAATAAAAAAAAAACTTTTTGGCATTGATATAATTTTTTAACATGATTGCCTCACATTTTTGTGTAAAAATTGAAGAAAATTAATTTATATTTTTTAATTCATTTATGTGAATAAAAATATTTATTTAAAAAATTATATTTTTTATTTGCTACATTTTGGTATTAAGTAGATTTCCAGAAATTACAAATGAAGAAAGTTTAGATACAACCTAATAGTCTTAGATGGCACTATTGTAAAGAATATTGAATCCCATACAAAATTAAAAATTTTAATTTTTGCTACTTTTTTTTTGTTAAAAATATTTGCAATCCTAAAAAGTATATCGGTATCTGGAATATATATTGTAACTGTTGAAGAAAGAGCAATCCGAACTTAATCCAGCTGATACCAAGCTATTGAATAGAATAGTAGAAGTTTTAATCCAGCTTGCCTTAAAAATGGTTTGTACAATGAAAACCATGTGCTAGATTCAGCTAAAAGCTAAGCATTATTTTTCTCCATGTAACCTACCTTCATTGGAATAAAAATGTAGAGAAGATGGTACTCCCCTAAAGTAATCTGCAATCTCATTTTTCAACCAAGAGCATGGGTATCTCATCTGGAAAGAATCAAATGGATAAAAAAATTGCTATTTTCATGTATCTGGAATTGCTACAGATCCAGGAAAGGACCAATTTTAACCAGGCCTATGTTTAGAATTCTTTGAGGAGAAACTCCATTGGGAAAAACCGAAATTGCAACTGGAAAGACCTTTATAGACAAAAAAAGCCATGGCTAGAGGCATTATTTTTTTTGTTTCATGAAAGTAATAATTTGGGTTTTGTATTATATAATAATTGATAATAGAAAATACTTCACTAAGTTAAATTATTTCAACTTGTTATACATTTTCTTTGTATATAATCCAGTCAAATTTCTCTTACAAATAGTGAAATAGTTTTTTAAAATAAAAATTATCTGTTGTAAAGTGTTTTTTTTTCTTGCTAAGCTGATATATTTAATAAATTCTTAGTTATTTTTAAAGATAGAAGTTAATCCATGAATAAAAATTGGTTGGTTAATTTATTTTTTGTAAAAATATATATATTTGATGAAATGAGTATTTGGTATGTCATACTATCATGCCATTTTTTTGTTTTTTTGTTATTAATTACATATTAAATAGTTGGTGGCCAAGTGGTCAGCACAGCTGTCTTACAAGCAGTTGTCCTGGGTTCGCTTCCTCAATGCTTTGATACATGAAAAAAAAAAAAATTGTTTTAAAAATTTTTTTTTTTTTTTAGTCTTAATTTCTTTATCCAATTCATATTTCATGAAGTGCAGTGTGTGTGACCTTATATCATGGCAGCTTATATTCTAGGATTTGTTTTTTGTTTTTTTGATGATCTTAATAAAACTAATTATTTATAAGTAGTGGAAGCCCATGATTTGCTTAAGGTTATTTATAATAAGCTAATTTATTTATTTATTTCCCTCTTGCTCACATTAATAAATTAGTTGCTTCCTGAGCTAGATTCATACATAATAGCTATATAGAATAAGGAGCATATATATTTAATGTACGGGCATTCAGTTGATAATGATGATGATCATCATCATTCTAGTTGGTGCAAGGAGAATATTCTTTAAAGCCTATGCACTACATTTTAGTTTAGTCTATTAGAATTTAAATGTATAGTTGGCCAGTACACTAATAGTACGAAGTGGCCAGAATATTGATGATGATCAGCATGTTTTATTATCCCGGCATTATTGCCTTTAGGGTTATGCATTATAATGGATTAGCACTTAGTTTGTGCATCCAAATTATGTTTAAATAATTGCCCCAAGCTGACAAAGGCTAAATAGTTGGCCTGGTCTACAGTAGACCCATTTCAAATCCAGTCACAAGATTGAATGTTGATTTATTTTTATTGTTAATCATTCGCTGATGATGAATGAGTAGTACTTATATTTATTGATAATGCTAGCGAACTTAGTTAATTATGCTTACAAGATAGTTAGCTGCTGATCTCTCGGAGTGATTAATCATGCTCATTCTTTGATATTAAATTTTATATTTTTTTTTATTGAGGATAAAAAAACAATTCCTCAGATCCCTGTTGATTTAAACTTTGATTTTCTGTAGTGTTACAAGTGCTGGCCCAACTTTGGGTTGTTGATAACCACGTACTGGTAACCATTCTGTCAGGTACGAACCCCGTATTTCCCTGTAGTATTACAATATGTAATGGGAGGTTAGAAAATCAATTGATATTATTTACCATTATAAATGTAATAAAGTAAAAAGTTATGTGATTTGAGATTTCCAAGTTAAATCACCATGATAATATACATAAATATGTGCATCATAAAACTGGTGTATATGCAACATGAAAGCTTGATAGCCTGAAAAACAAGATGCACTACAGATCTGAATGCCAAGTTTCTCATTCTTTATTCAAAAATATTTTGATTTTAGATTTTTAATAAATCAGCCTTATTAAGAACATCATCATACTAAATAAACATCATCAATAGAGAAAACATGACAAAATAATCTTCATTTATGACAAAAACAATATAAATTTAGAATCTGCAATAACTTTTCATTTCAAAGGGCAGTCAAAAGATTTTTAGAAAAGAAAAATATGTAGAATATTATATAATTCCTGTTTTATATATTTAAAACTAAATGTATTTTTTTTCTTTGCGAAAAAGTTTAAAAATTCTAAGGCACATATTTATAAAAAAACAAATTGTGTTTATATTCTGTCTTTCATTAGCATACCTATTCATACTATTTAATATGTAAGTGCAAAATATTAAATATATTATTTTATACTATTTAATATTATTATTAATTAATAAATGATAACACATTTCAAACATTGTTTACCAATTGGTAAAAATAATCAGAAATGAAACTTATACAAAATTTTAATTTACATTGGATAGTACTAATGGGGCTAATTCTATAGATGTCAAAGTCATTATTTTTGTTATTCAGCATTTTTTCATTATCATTAAAATGTAGACACAAATTATTAAACTTTTTGGGATTCATTATGTCAGCAAAATAAGGGTACCATGAGACTTGGATCAATCCCAAATGTTCTTCAACTAAACTAATGCATGAAATTCACAATATATAAAAAAATGCAGATAACTAATGATCTGACACATTTTACCAGTTGTGTTTTTTTTTTTTTTGTAGTCATTGATTTTATCAGTAATTTTATTATACCTTTTCTTATCAAAAAGTAAATAAATATCTACAATTGAATGGGGAATTTCAAACCTGGACTCTTCATAAAATTGCCTATATTCATCTGATGTGCCATTACATTAGGTGGCTTATTGGTAATTTGTTGCGATGAAAAGCCTGGTTTATGTCTAACTTCAGCAGATATATATATTATCTTCTTTTTTTTTCACCTTTTGGCTGGTAAAGAAACTTCCAAGGACAAATTAGGATTCGAATATTCATTTGAATTTGTGGATGACAAACAAACTTCGGAATTCATTTCTGAATACATTTCTTCTGATATAAAATTCATGTCATGTTTTCTCTATACAGGCTAATAAACTAGGGAGATGGGAGGAATTAAATAAAGTTATTAATAAAAAAATTTCATAAAAAACCAAATATTTGTCAAAGCAAAACATGGCTCATTTCATTTGAAAGAGGGGGGAAAAGCACAAAGAATGATGGTATTGGCACATGCATAATCCACTCAGTTTTCCTGTAATTTTAAAATGAAAGCAAAGAAATTATAATTTTAAAAAATAAGCGGAATTCGTGCAAGGCTATATTAATTTGTTAACTGAATTTTTTTTTTTTTTAATTGTAATTTTTTTTTGTAACCGTATGAGCATTTTTTAAAACTACCTTATTTTAATTTTCAGTCTATATTTATTTGTTAATAAAGAATATTTTTACAAAGTGAATGTTTTCAAACCTAAATCTTTAGTTAAATTTGGTCTAATACTTTTAATTATGATAGCTTCTTAAATTTTTCTATTGTTTTTATTGTTAATATAATTAATCATTATATATTAATCTTTATCAACTTTGTCTTGTCTCTAGAGAATGTAAATAAATAGATGATCTTTTATTATATGCATTGGGTTAACTATTTATAAATTGAATTCTTTGTTTCACCTATATAATTTTTTTTGATATTGTTATGCAAAAAAAAAAAAATTAATATTTATAAAATTATTAAAAATATATTAGGATATATAGTTACAGTGTTCATTAAAAATTTGTATTTTTATAAAATCTATAATGTAGGTTATAATTAGTTGAATGTATTCTATTAGATTGCATTATAAAGTGATTAATAGGGATGTGAATGGTTTCATATACAAATACATGTATGCTAAATTTTAACTAGATTTGAAATTGAGAATTGTGTGACAATTGAATTACAAAATTTCTTAAGACTCAAGAAAACAAAGATAAATAAAAATGTATATAAAAAAAAGTTTTCTTTTACAAATGATTTTTAAAAATTTAAAAGAAAAGAGATTGGAATTTTTTAATTACAGTAAGAAAAATGATTTTTAGAATTTTATCAGTTGTATTTTTGTTTTAAACAGAAACATTTTATAGATATGATTTTAGATACGCAAAAAATACTATAGATGTGGTTTTTGCTGCCAGACAAGTACAAGAAAAAAATCAGGAACAAAATAACGGTTTATTATTAATTTGGTGTAGGATTTTTTTTCCAGTTAATTGAACAGGTTTATGTATCGTTTGAAATTAGTTGAGTCCACCAAAATTTATTCGTATTATATAGTTTTTATATCATAGAATGAGAAGAGGAAGTGAAAATTTGAGGCATTTGAAATGAAAATTGGTGTTAAACAAGAATATGCACTTGCTCCAACATTGTTTTCAGTTTTTATGATGGTTGTCTTTAGTATTATTTATAGGCAGTTTAGTGAAACAAGAATCAAGATGCGATACAGGTTTGATGTGATTTTTTAATTTGTATCAATTAAAAGCAAAAAACAAGAACTTCATCTTGGATTCCAGATTTACAGTCTGCAGTTGATTGTGCTATTTTTGACAGATCAGTAAAACGATTTACAAAATGCATCAAATGTTCAAATAACTTGGGAAGTTTTTTAATCAATTGGTGATGAGAGAAAAATCCTCAGCAATTTCTAGCTTGGATGGTTAACAACTTAAGAATGTGAACCAATTAAATACCTTGAAAGTTTGATAAGTAGAAAGATGGACTTTGATATTGAAGTACATCACAGACTCCAATATGTTGTTGCTTTTGACAAGTTAAAAGCTAGGATATCTCATTTTAGAGAAATAACTATTGCAACTAAGCTGTATGCAGGGCAATTAATTTATTATATGGAAGTGAAACTTTTATACTTTACTTATTGGTGCACTATAAAAGCATTAGAAAAGTTTTATTTAAAGATTCTAAAAATGCAATGGTATGATCATTAAACCAATCAGTATATTCTTCCAACTTGTTGGCTGTTGTACACTATAGAATCCAGTTGTAAAATCATATCTATTGAATCAGAAATGTAAAATGAATGAATAATACAAGACTTTTCTAAAATGAACTTCATTATTTTTATGAGAGGTAGACCTTATTTACGTTACAAAGAATTGTTTCAAAGACCTAAAAAATGTGGACAAACATAATTGCCTATATTGTTTTTATAATTTAATAGGAAATTAAAATATTTCAATATTTTCTTGTACAAATTGTGATTGTCATACTGATTTAATCTTTACATTTCTTAGATTATTTATTCACTTAGTTAGCCTGTACGTAGCTAATCTAATTAATCAAACAGTATTGAACAGTAAAGGAATATCTTAGCGAGAAGCTAAAATGTTGGATAAATTTTTAAATTCTTGTTACTAATAATTGTGTGTTAACATTCTGTTCCCATTTCCTTTTAAGAGAGTTGTCATAAAGTGGACTATTTAAAGATTTATCTATCTTTATTTAATTATTTATTGATCATTAAACAATTTATTGTTTACATGTTTTGTTTACTATTATCATTATTTTCAGTCATTAACAATTTATTCCAAAATGTTCTCCAAATTTAATGCGGTTTTTGTTATTTATAGTTTTTTCACTTCACTTGAACAAGCATTCTTATGTTTCATTTATCTCATATATGGGTTCTTTTTCTGGGTCTTTTGCATTTTGAGATTAGTTTATTTCATTATCCATCTACTCTTATTTTTTCTTGCAATATGTTCAACCCAACTCCATTTCAGTCTCTAATTCTTTTAATGATGTCAATATTTGGGTTACTCCATGACAAGTAATCTAATATTTTAATAATTTTGAACTTTATCTCTCCCCTCTCTTCCATTATTTGACTCATCAAAGGAATTATTAGAAATAGTAAAAAAAAAAAAATCCACATTTAAAAAATTTTCTGATATAGTTTTGAAGTTATAACTGTTTAAAATCTCTAGAAAGTAAAAATTTTCCATTCGCATAATTACACAAAGAATGATTTCTCAAACTGTAGTTAAGAAAAAAGTCTACAAACTACCAAAATTATACAGTATTTTTTTTTTTTAGGCCTTCATATGGTTTTCAGTTTTAATAATTTTGAAAAAAAAAAGTATCTTGACATCATTTGTGGAAAGTTTCATTCTGAGATCTCAAACAGTTCTTTTTATTTCTATTACTTTAAAAAATATTACATAAACTAAAAACTAACTTTGTGATTGATAATGAACTTTGAAAATATATATATTCTTTTACAAACAATTGTGCTGCAATAGAAAAAAAATTGTCAAATGTATATCAATGTGAAAGTGATTATAATCAAGACTGAATGACATTTCTATGCAACAATCTATATAAAGGATTGTGTGATGGTCTTTTGTGGGAGGAAGGGGTGAGACTTAAAAAGATACCTCCCCAACTGCTCTATGAGAAGAATAAATTGTGACACCTTTTTAATTATTACATGAAATAAATTCAGTATTGTTCCTTTGTGAAATTTGTTTTGTAAATGCAAACTAATATTAAGTACTGAGAAATTGCAGTTTTCTTTTTGTAAAAATACTTTCAAAGAGTGAGCCAATTGTACAATTTTTTTTTTGGGGGCGGGGGGCATAAAAAGCTTTGAAATAAATTTTCACCCTGACTGAAATGGCTAAATGACAAGTGAAATGGTGGAAGCAAATTTCTTCACTTTAAAGATAGCCTTTTAAATACCTAACGGTAATGATTAACTTAAAGACCTATTTTCCAACTTGATGAATGTTAAGTTCTCCACTGGTCGCATTTACCGTAAGAAGAAATGAAAACAGCATTTACAATTCTTCAAAAATATTTTCTAAAGAATAATTGAGGTTGCTATTTGTAACTATGTTAATATATATAAAAGTATCAAGAATATTTTAAAATTGGTCTTCCAAAAATAAATGAAAATTGTTTAATCACATGTTTGGTTTTTCTGTGTATGTATTTTTCAACAATAATAAAAAAAAATATTCTACTAGTATTGTGATCTCTTTTTCACAAATGATATTCTGATATATCTTTTTTAAAAAAAAAAAAAAAAATTAGGATATTGAGATATTTGCGTTCAAAAATCTTATGAAATGATCTTGAAATTAAAAACTAATAAAATCTCCTGATACATATCACATGAAAACTTATAAAATCTACAATTTGGTAGTTTCTGTAAGCATCTGTCTTAATTCTATCTTATGTAATCCTTCCTTATATAATTGGATATGAGGGCAAAATTGTTATTTTCTGAAGATTTCAAATACCTAACTTAAATTTTAAATATATCAAAAATTTTAAAAATTGAAAATGGCAGATTTTTTTTTGATTGGATCACTTGGTGAAGACTGGCCCTCTTATTTGTTCTCTCAATCCTTCTTAATGCTAATATTTCAATAATCTCATCTTGAAGTATAAGCTCCTATTAAGTGTCCCAAGTTTTACATCCATAATAATAAAAAAACATTTTATTTTAAAAAATCTTTAAAATACATAGACAGTTTCCATTGGGATAAAAGCTTTCACATGTCAACTAAAATCTGGTTGGGTGGCAATTGGAGAAACAGGAAGTGCAGATCGAGCAAACTTTCTAGAAGAATGGAGGAAACTATAAAAGAAAGGGACCCCGAATGCCCCTTGTCTTGTCCCTGCAAAGCTTGAATC